>OY804603.1:25770991-26370991 GCA_963680895.1 Fragum sueziense
AAATCAACATTGTATACATGAAAATTATTACTAAAAATAGTCACAAATCGACATTATCAAAACGAGGCTCCCTAAATATGTGGAGAAAACAATGACGACGCACGTGCATTCAATATACAGCGATAAAGAGCACGTGCATTCAACATAAAAACGCTTTGGGTTCGAGAGTATTGTTACCAAAACGCTTTAGGATTGAGAGTATGTTACTAAAAATAACAAGAACTAAACGTTTGAACGGCGTTTTAAGACTCCTGGGACGACTTTCGGAGTCAGTTGTGTGCGGGGGGGGGGGGGGGAAATCTTAGATGAAATAACCTAATTACGCGAATTGTCTTGCTTTTTGTCTCTAATGTATTCTCGTCTGTAACATATTTAATTTTGTAACACTCTAAAGTTTTGTTACAGGGGAAAGTGTTTTTGAATATACGTTCACCGAGAAAATGCACTTTAAGCCTATCCTTCGTATGTCATTTATCTCGGAATTCCACTAATAATACATTCACACACAGTGGCAAGTTTTGAAGCCCAACAAGAGTAAAGTTTTGCAAAACTTTATGGAAAAGTAAGAAATTGCTCGTAACAAATTTCTTAATTTACCACAATATCTTTAATTCAGTGTTACCAAAACATGTCAAATTTCATTCCATTCAAATTGTCATCTGAGTCATCTTTAAATTTGGACATGTCCAAATTTTGTAGTTCGATAATGGGCGGAATTTAGTAAAGATAGGGATCTTATGCACTATGAGAACAACATGGATTCAGACTGATGTAGTGTAGTTTTGTCTTGTTTTTAATAAAGTTTTAACTTTTTTCCAAAAGCAGCAAAATATCAAGGTGACTCAATTTAAAAACTGTGCAGAAGAGAGACTAAAAGAGGTAATGTTGGTACACATATAAAATATGTCCGTCACATAGCGCATAAAATATCTACATAAACTAAGTCTGATCTAGATGCATGATATGAGAATATTTGTGTTATAACTAGAATTTATTTTGGCACTGGATGACTCTGAAGAAACTACTGATAACAGTAAAAATCTTCTAATCGATTAATTAATGTTTTCAACGTCACAACATATAGTCCGCTATATTATGGCACAAGTTTACAAAATTCACCTTTGTATAGTCCACCATAATTAACCCGTGAAAAAATTAAGTCAGGGGTAAAATTTGGTAGACTAAAAAGACAGCAAGACAATTGTAACTAATCATGTATTGAAGGTGTCTCATTCCTGCTAGATTCGAACACACGCATGCAAAATTGTATTGAAAAAGAACATTTTTCCTCTTGTTTACATAGGTACGATTTGTAAACATGCGCCATGATATTGTGACCGGATTATAGTTGGCATTGTTTTTGTCGTCTGTTGCATTCTTGCTTTCAAAACATTAACCTTTTCCCAGACGGCAGAAAATTGGATTGTCCTAATTTGAAAGCTGCAGCAGACGACAAGTTAATTGATGTCAAAAGAAGAAATAATCTCTGTCTTATCATAGAAAATATTGAGAGAAAAGAGAAAATTGCTGATGATCAGCAATTTCTCCTTTTTTCTCAATGTTTTTACAAATCGTTTCTACTAAGGACGTCAAAACCAAGACACTTTGCGGTCAATCCATGTTGGTTGGAAATGACGCCACATGACAAAAGAGGCAACATGATTTTTTGTAATCGTTTTTATAATACTTTAATGAGCATTATGAGACATTCAAACAATAACATATGTGACAGAAATTTATCTGCATACATAAATTGTTATTTTTCCCAAACAACACAATGTTACAGTTGTCCAATTTCAGCGCGGGGAATCGTGTGACACAACATCTATTGCAGAAAATCCTCAACGTTTTTGTTAAATAATTATATAAATTGAATTTTGATTGAAGCAAAGAAGGCGTAAAATGCCATGGGTTTTCTGGGTGTGAAGGAATTTTCAGTCAGAACAGTCAAAAGTTATTGACGAAACAAAATTTCATTTGGTTGTCAATTACCTTTTAATATCATGTGCTCTTAGAAAGATCCACCACATCCACAAAATACCGTTTCACAACTTTTCTACTTCAAAGTATATTCAAATCCGCAAGGTATTATAATATTTTTCTTAAGATTTTCTGAAATTGTTGTTATGTCAGTTGATTCCATATTATAAATTTAAATTGTGCAGAAGATTAAGCCCGTGTCAACAAAAAATAGCTTGTGTAATTTGTAGCACAGAAAATATTGAAGCATGATAAGAAAATGCTGGATATAATTGCGTCTTCATGCAATTCCGCCTCCATCTTCGGCAGTGTTTCCGTGACAACAGACATTGGAGAGGATATCCGTATTTTACCAATCTTGATAATCCCACCAATCTTCGTTACCACGGATCATGTTGGAATAGCTCGAACTGATCGGTATCTAACAATGAACGGGAAACCTATGAAAACCAGAGCTCCATCTAACTCAAGTCCTTAATTTTTTTCCGTAAATTTCGAGCTCATTTTTCTTACGTTCACAATTACGAAAATAAAGTTCTCAATGCTTAGGAAAACGAATCCAACGCGGTGTTTCATTGAATAGGACATTGAGCTCTATTTTTGTATTGTTAAATGATTTTACCAAGCGAACCCGTATTTCAGTAAGAATTAAACTTACATTACACGTACATGAACTTTGCAAACGTGTTTCATTTGTTTTTAATTGCATTATTTACTTTCAAACAAACGTCTTTCTTTTTTGTCTGTGACATTTTTCACAGATATCTTAGAGTTTTTTTTATCCAACCAAGGCCAAACAATTTTTTTTAAAAAAAAACAGTAGACAATTTTAAACCAATTGTTTCGTTTGTTTTTAATTGCATTATCTACTTTTCAAGACTTTTCAAGAAATGCATTTTCTTTTTTTCTGTGACATTTTTCTGAGACTTCTGCTGCTTTAAAAAAAACTCAATCAAAGACATTAAAAAATTGGTTTGAAAATCTAACGAGCAATAGACTTATTGTTTTTAATTGCCTTATTTGCTTTCCAACAAATGTCTTTCCTTTATTCAGCGACTTTTTTCTTGAGTTTTCACATCCAACCGAAAACAAAGAGTAAAAATCCTTTTGAAAATTTAATGAAATTTATTTGAATATTTCTTTAATCAAAATTGAAAATAGACATTCACTTTTAGTTTCTATGGTCTGTAACCCAGAGAAGCATATATTTTGGCGTAAAATCATTCTAAATATTCTATTTTAAAATCAAAACCCTATGATGTCGTTTAGTCGTCTCGATGAGTCGATTCTAATGAGTACCCACACTAAAGGGTTGATGAACCATTGATGAAATACCCATTACCTACGAGCTCTGGCCACAAATTTGAATTTTATTAGCCTGGGATTAGGACGCTTATGAAAGGGTAATTGCAGATTGGAAATGAGTACAACAATGCTAGAATGCAACAATATAAAGTCCATGCTGACTAAACTTGAATTTAACCCTTAATGTCCTAATTTTTCTCTTCAAAATGTTTTTTCATTACAAAAAGCAACTGTCGTTTTTGAGAAATTGTAGTCTCGATTTTATCGGCGCCAAATTCCAAATCACAGTTCTTTGTGTAAATATCAGAATATTTGATATATTCAATGTATTAAATGAAGTAATTTCTATTAATAATAGGGTAAACGTAAAATTGTGATACAAAAAATTGAAAATGCTGAATTCCAAAGCCAATGTTAGTTCGCACATATAAAAGTTATCAATTAAAAAATTGCTATGAATAATTCTATTATTAAAACTGTAAGAATCCATTCAACACTATTTGTATCACACGACCGTACTCTCTTGCACTTTCATTGTCACCATTTCCAGACTTTGTTTCTTTTGTGTAGAACTACAATCCACGGATTTACACAGAACTTTAGATCTGAATCTCTTACAGTACTTTTTGATTTCCACAGGAATAAGATAGACGAATGGTCCAAGCACTAGGTGTCCTAGCCGAACCTGATCGAGCGTGTAAAGCAGTTTCTGACACCACAATTCTGATTGGTAAATATGGCAGTAACCTTCCAAAGGGCGGAGGAACAAGAGGGCCATGATGGCCCTGTATCGCTCCACTAGCTTTTAG
This sequence comes from Fragum sueziense, assembly GCA_963680895.1. Taxonomy (NCBI): domain Eukaryota; kingdom Metazoa; phylum Mollusca; class Bivalvia; order Cardiida; family Cardiidae; genus Fragum; species Fragum sueziense. The sequence continues at coordinate 25,775,086 of OY804603.1, forward strand.
ACATTTAGACTACGAAATTCTTCAAAGAATACATTTGAGGTCTATCCAAAGAAGATTCATGCTACACCAGAATGAAATCAAATTAGTGATTATGGAGGAAAAATGTTTTTAAAATTTTCTTAAAATTACACTATGTTTCATATAGCGAAAAATAAGCGTAGCCAACAGTGGCCAAGTTTTTCATCTGATCGTGAAGGAATTTGGAAGAGATTCATGCAAGGACGATTCCTGTGAAGTTTGGTTGGAATTGGTGCAGTAGTTTTGGAGGAGAAGATTTTTTTAAAGATTTTTCGAAAATTTAATTTAATTTAATGAATCAAAATTTAAGTTCTACACAGAATTTATTTTTTTGAATGAATTAAGAAGAGATACATGCAAGGAAGATTTCTGTGAAGTTTGGTTGAAATTGGTCCAGCACTTTTGGAGAAAAAGAATTTTTAAAGATTTTTCGAAAATTTAATTAAATAAAATAAATTAAAATTTAAGTTCTACACAGAGTTTATTTTTTTTTTGAAGGAATTAAGAAGAGATTTATGCAAGGAAGATTTCTGTGAAGTTTGGTTGAAATTGGTCCAGTAGTTTTGGAGAAGAAGAATTTTTAAAGATTTTTGAAAATATAAATCAATTAAATTATTTAAAATTCAAGTTCTGCACCGATTTTGTTCTTTTGAAGGAATTTGGTAGAGAATCATGCAAGGCAGATTTCTGTGAAGTTTGGTTGAAATTGATCCATTAGTTTTGGAGAAGAAGAATAGAATTTTTAAAGATTTTTCGAAAATTTAAATCAATTAAATTAATTAAAATTCAAGTTCTGCATAGATTTTATTCTTTTGAAGGAATTTGGTAGAAATTCATGCAAGGAAGGTTTCTGTGAAGTTTGGTTGAAATTGGTCCAGTAGTTTTGGAGAAGAAGAATTTTTAAAGATTTTTCAAAAAATTAATCAATTTAAATTAATTAAAATTCAAGTTCTTCACAGAATTTAATTTTTTGAAGGAATTTGGGAAAGGTTCATGCAAGGAAGATTCCTGTGAAGTTTGGTTGAAATTGGTCCAGTAGTTTTGGAGAAGAAGATGTTTAAAGAAAAAGTTGACGCACGCACGGACGGACGGACGGACGGACGCACGGACGCACGACGGACACAGGGCCATGACATAAGCCCCGCTGGCCTTCGGCCAGTGGAGCTAACAAAAACTGAAATGATGCCCGCATTCATAAGAAGTCATAAAATAGTACAAAAAAGAGGGCTGTTATTAGAGATGTAGACAAAAGTCCGAAATTGTTGAATGCAGCAGAAATAATGTAAATAAAAGGGAGAAATTGTTCCTGATGAGCAGCTTCTCTCTTTCAATTACATCATTTCTATAATGAGTATTTTATTATCAATGATTTTGATGACATTGTTGTCCTTTGTTATCAAAATTGTGATACCAAAATTGAAAAGTCAAGGCTACTTTGAACATATAAAAGTTACCAATGAAAAGATTGCTACAAGTAATACTATCGTTTTTAAAAATCGTTTGAATCTATTTAATATTTCATCACACAACAGTGCTCTCTTGCACTTTCATTGTCACCATTTCCAGACTTTGTTTCTTTTGTGTAGAACTACAATCCACAGATTTACACAGAACTTTAGATCTAAACCGCTTACAGTACTTTTTGATTTCCACAGGAATAAGATAGACCAGGGGTCCAAGCACTAGGTGGCCTAGTCGAACCTGATCGAGCGTGTAAAGTAGTTTCTGACACCACAATTCTGATTGATAAATGTGGCAGTAACCTTCCAACGGGTGGAGGAATAAAAACTGAAACGGTGGTCGCATTGGTATGAATGTTACTAAGAAGCCTATCGTAAAGAATGTCATGTATCGACGACCGGGCGGTGAGGAGTCCACGGCAGAAATGAAAGGTGAGCAAGCTACGGATATGACGATTATCAGGCTCAGGACGATTATAAATAATGGTAGTATGTGAGCCAAAATCAGCCATAATGTCTGTGCAGTTTTGTCCGATATCTGATAACATTGTCCAAACTGCTCCTCCGTCATGGTCAACCTGAGAACAACCGTAAGTGTCGTGCACACGAACCACGGTATTATTATCATCATGGATGTCAGTAGAGCGTGCGATACTCCTTTCAGAACTCTTGGTGACAACATTGTTATACACTGATACACTGCAAATATTGCTATAGATACATTCGACATATAATCCAAAATATCAGCACAGAAAAATAACAGTTTACATACAACCGTTGAAAGACCCGCTCCCACACTAAATAGCTGTTGTCCTAGAAAAGGACAAACAATTGCTCCGAGTAAAATATGTATAACAGCAATATGTAAAAGAAGCCAGTTCCTGAAGTGCCGTCGTTGTTTTCTACTGACGCATATAGCGACAATCCACAGTACGTTACAAATCACGATTGTTGCGGAAAAGGCGAAATAAAGAGATCGAAACATGGATCTCGAGTCCAAAAAGGCGAGGTAATCTCTCAAGGCATTTTCTAGATCTGGATCGAGCCCCGTCGAGTGGTTGTAGTCAGAATCATTGTAGTTGTACGTGTACATGGGCGACGTGGAGACCTCCATCTTGATAATCTTGCAACTGAAAGTAGAAAATGTGAACGTGAAATAAAATATTACTAGATAATCAATGATTTAGTCTCTATAAATTTGAAAGATCCCGCAGACTACAAATTGAGTGTAGATAAAGATTTGTTTTTAATATTAATTAATCAAAAGATCTATGAGATCTTTGTGTTGTTGATTATATTTATTGAAAGAAATTGCATATATAACCTAGAGGTGCGTTCTTTAGAGCGAGATTTCTTGAGATATCTTGAGATTTCTTAAGATATTTTAGGATAAAACGTTCTTTAGAGCAAGATTTTTAAGACGTTCAAGGGAGGCGCCATTACCCTGTACTTCGTGCGGAATCCCTCGGTCAATTCTGTACAAACAATATAAAAGATATTTGACCGAGTCGTTCCGAACACGCCATAATTCATAAACCGCGGTGTTCCGAATGCTCCAAACTTTATACAAATGACGTCATGATAACGTCATTTGTATAAATATCGAGCATTCTGAACAGCTCGGTCAAAGTCTCGGTTTTAAAAACGCTTTAATCAAAACACCTTAAGAAATCTTAAAAAATCTAGCTCTAAAGAACGCGCCTCAGGTGTCCATCCTGATTTTGAGCCAGATATATCTGTTCTTGACAAGTTTTAAGACAAAACATTAATATGTAATTACAGAATATACATTATGTACATAGGTGCTGATGTGATTGTTAAAAACACTTATTAGGGATTATTAACTTATTAAGGATTATCTGGTCAAATGGAACGTATACAGAAAGGCATGTCCATCGAATGATACAGGATTTCTTCCGCCAACAAGCACTATTTTGTTCCATTAAGGCATACCTTTAAAAACATAGAAACTGTGTGTAAAATGTTGAAATGCACGAAACAATCTACCGTCACAAGCTGTCCAATTTAAACGACAAAATATATCTATTGTGTCTATTTTGCCTGGTTGCATTTCGAAGAAATAGGATGGGTCCCTTTAATAGTGTCAAATCACACATTTTTCTGTCTTTTTCACCATTTTGTAGAGACTCACAAAATCCATTTTGTAGAGACTCACAAAAAAAACTTGAACACCTTGTTCTTCGCACTTGGGCGTTAACGTATTTATTTGTCAACTGCGAATGTCAACGAACCCAAAGACAACAGTTTAAATTAAGGGTCATATGGAGACACACTTTCGGTTTAAAGAATCATCCGAAAGACTTCTGGGAGGGAATCGGACCAGCGACCCCTGTGTTACAAGTCTATCGCGCTATCAATACGACCTCGAAAATTGGAGCAATACAAGTAGTTCCGAGATCGCCTCTAACCTATATAATGTTTTATTGTATTACTTTGAATACATTTCTGTTGTCTCACAGAAAAAGAGAGAACAAGAAAAAGTGGCAATAAAAATAACTGGGGATGATTAAGTACAATGACATGTACATACTGCACGGCGCCCACAATGATAAAATGAGGGAGAAATGCTCTCGGCCTCTAACGCTAAAATAGACTCTGAGATGCGACCATGTTTCTTGAAAGATTAGTCTGTGCATAAATGACGTCTGACTGGGACCTATGATGTTCGCTTACATTTGCTACAGGTCACGAACATGCTACTTGAGAACAACATGGTTCGTGATTAGACTGCATGTATACGCAGGCTGATCTGGAACCATGTTGAGCTCAAAAGCCATAAAAGAGTATTTTCTATATCCTAGCTCATTATCGTGGTCAGTCTATGCGGACTTTGCAGGCTGACTAGGTTATATAAAATACAAGGTAATGCTTTCCGTGATGTCAGGTTTCTGAATGTAAAACGTTTTTTACTATCATACCATATATTCATTAGCAAATCATCGGTTTTATTACAAAACATCGTAGCTCAAGCTTTAAAGTTGGAGTAATGAGGTTATGCAATAACATCAACGAAATGTAACATCTGATTGGCCCCTACGGAGTCTGACCCGTTCGCATTTATCAATGTCATGGACTTCCCATATGATCCCTTCTAGCTTGACGGACACAAATATTTTTCATGGATGTGTGTCTTGATTAGTTATGACAGAAACTATAATCACGGAATTCCAGGAGTGACGTATATGACCTCACTAGATGGTAACTAGGTACGTCAAAGACACGGTATCTTACGATGTTGATTTGCAGATTTTGTATTAACAATGATAAAAAAATCTATTATCTTATTGACCTCTTCTCTAACTCGTTCTTCATATAACAGTTTAATGGACTTCCCATATGGTCCCTTTCAGCTTGACAGACAAAAATATTTTTCATGGATGGGTGTCTTGATTAGATATGACAGAAACTATAGTCACGGAATTCCAGGAGCAAAATTCATGACCTCACTAGATGGTAACTACATGTAGGTACGTCCCAGAAACTGCACCTTTAGATGTTAACCCATTACCATACAATGACTTTTTTGACTTCCCATAAGATAGAGGCTGTGGAAAACATTCTGGGAAATGCAGAAATTGCTTGTGACAAGCAATTTCTTCATTTTCAACAATGTTTTCTTTCCAGAATAACAAAATGATACACAATTTTAAAGAAGTATTCACCGAGAAATCATACGGAACAAAAACACATAACCACCTTTATTCCAAAATCTCGTAACTACAGCTGATCAAAGCTTTAGTTACGAAGTTTTTTTGAGGAATAGCTAGTAAATAATTTCCAAAGTTAAGGACATAAAACTCCAAACTACTAATTGTTTAGGAAATTATTTTTTCTAAATTTCACACCAATAATTCAATTTCCTCCTCGTGTACTTTTTTTTTATTTTGTAACCACCAGTCTCACTGTTAGTTTGAGTATGTCACGTACATGACGCCTTCATAAAAAAGAAACAAAACCCGTCGGTGTTAATGCAAAACCTCGTAACTACAGCTTGGTTTAAGCTGTAGTTACGAGGATTAGCAATAACACCGACGAAAAGATTATTGTTAACCTCATAATCGAATATCGTAGCTTTTCGTCCGAAACCTCGTTACTATGTTGGCATGTCACAAGAAAAACGTGTGGAAAAGGAGAAACTGTTTATTATCAGCATTTTTTTTTCAAACTAGGTCTTGTATTTGGAAAGTTTCAACACAAGAAAAAGCAGTAAGGCTGTTAAACAGCTTGGCATTTCCATAGTCTAAGTGTTCATTGGCAAGTGGAATCCTTTAATAAGGGAAAATATGTCGTGGTAAGTGAAATCCTTTAATAAGGGAAAAAGGTTTATTTACTTACACTAAAATTGGAAATTATTTTTCCCTTTTTACTGTAATTTTAGGTTTCTCGAACGAGCGGTAATGAAAACAAAATCGAAAACGTATTTTTTCCGACACACGCCATCTTTGCATGTATATGATTTAAATAAAAACAATAGTTCAAAATTACTCGTTCAGATTTTCTTTCAATTGAAGATTCCCTGACACATAGACATAATCTAGCCATTTTATGTAAATTAAATACGTGAATTTCTTTTTAAAATTGCTATATTATATGTATTACCGGTAGATTAGTCATCTGTTGAGCCATACGCTATTTCAACATATTATGGTGGTTGGAGCACTAAACAATCTTAACAAATGCTGTCGTTTCTCCACCCAGTTCTACCACAACAGCCTCAAGCTGCTCATACCATTTTGGTTCACCTATTGTTGGGAGACAAACATCAGAAAGGATATCCGTCTCAGCTGGGAATCGAACACGGGACATGTGATGCAAATTATGACTTCCTCATCACCAACTACGTATTAGATAGAGGCTGTAGTATACAAAATGTAGTACTTAGATTCTACGCGAAATAAACATTCAAATGCGCGCAGCGCATTGAATGTTTATATCGCGTAGAATCTACTATACATACTCTATCTGACTTAGTGTTCGTTATCGGTTCATTGGAGACTGGAAGTGGCTATCTATAGACGTCACATAAACTAGCCGGAAGCCCGTTTATGCGAAATAGAGCGTCGAAATTTTGAAGTATATTGCAAATTCATTGGTCCAAAAAGTAGGTCGAGCACTAAGCCATGACAGTGGCCTCAAACTGAAGGACATTTCGAACCCTAGCACTTTTCAGTGACAATGCCCTAGTTTGGGTATATGTCCGCTTTGCGACAGTCCCGTGTCGGAAAAAGGAATTTCAATCCGTGAAGATTGCTAAATCATAAGGACCAATAAATTCCAACAACTTTTCCATATTCTTGCACAATCATTAGAACCATTTCTGTCAATTTCTTGACTTGTTATTTCCGGACGTAAACTGGGGAATCGTCAGTAATACACAATGTGTCATGTTACTGTTTTCTAGCTTTGATTCAAAACAAATATTGTTCAGTTATTCAGTTAATTTCCGACGCACGCGATTCTGACATGGAACAAACGTACGAGATGCACGTTATATTTGCACGATTTTGTTTAAATCAAAAATATTGAATTATCTGTTTAATGTAAGTTAGTGTTCACAATTGACTTGTATTTTCCGGACATTAAAATGGGAACTAGACGGTAATAAACAAACTATTATTTCAATGTCTTACAGTCTTAATTAATAGGAAATCAAAACAAGCTTGTGTTAATTTCCGACGCACGCGATCCCCATACTTAATAAATCTACGAAATAGACATTATTTTTGCGTTTTTATTTTCTAACCAATGTCATTGAAATTATCTGTTAACATAAATTGCTATTCACAATTGGCTTTTCATTTCCGGATGTAACAAATGGATTTTTTTTTGGTAATAAACAATCTGTCGTTTTCCTGGCGTTAAGGCATTCCACCCATCATCAAATACTGAAAACACTTCAAGCAATTACGGTGTCATCTTTGATAACCCGAATTGACGATTTTTTACCACTCGTCAATTTCCGGATAGCCTCGTTAATTTCCTTTGTCATGGATGACGCTCAAAGTTTCACGAATATTTTGTATCTAATGGTGAATGGAATACCTTAACAAGAAACAAAACAGTTATTTGCTTAATTTCCGAAGCACGCGATGCTGATACGAAATCAAACTACACAATAGACATAATGATTGCGTGTTTTGGGAAATGAATCAAAATCATCCAGATTTATCTACTTAGTAAATCAAATGATGTTATTCGCAGGATTTTATGGTGTAAAAATCGCATATTATTTTCCATTGATATCTTTCAGACAGTCTTTAAAAAGTACAACTAAGATTTCACAAGCGGTAAGAAAATAAGCTTATTTTCGTGACTTTGATAACTCTAATATTTCTTATTGGAAAATGTTCTAATGTATTTCGTAAGTGGCTTTGCTTAGTGAGGTGTAGTGAGGTGCTCAATTGCTACGAAGAATTAAACATATTTATATACATAAATACAAAAAATCACAAAAAAATTCAAACAACAAATACCACAGGAAAAACGTTCTAAACTGTCGCATGAGTAGCTTTACGCAACGAGGGCTCATTAATTAATATACATTTGAATAGCCTTGCGTAACCAATTTGAAATTCAAAATAGTTGAAGAAATGGAATTTTGCATATGGTCATTAGTTGTTCCAAGATGCTACTTTGCATTTATCTTTTTTAACATTAATGTGTGTAGGGCTCTGTATGTCTGAATTTTTTTTCGGAAAAAAATAGTCTATGTTATAACACAAACGTAAAAACGCTAACATACCTATTCATTTATAAGAATTGTTCAGTATTCAATCGAAATACGCCAAAACGACAAATATTCGCAACTAATTTTTGCGGAACTAAAGAAAGGAGAACTATATGAGGTATTCTGAACATAAAAAAATATCCTTTCACAAAGTATGCGCCAGTTGTCAAATGGTACCACATAGATGTACACACATTACATTTGAGCCGGGATATGGAAAAACGTCCCTTATAGCATTTCTAAAAATTGAGTTTGAAGATCAACCTGTTGTCAAATACAGTCCAATATGCATCCATGCTGCTCTCTTTAGGTAACTGCATGTCACGAAGAAGCTATTGGAGAACAATAAGGATCCTGATCAGACTGTGCGTATGCACAGGCTGATCTGGATCTATGTTGGGCTCAAAAGCATTGAGGGACGTTTTCCCAGATCCTGGCTCATTTAGAAGTTTTTAAAACTGTCCTGTTTGCAAAGATCGGTCAGCTAGCACTCGCGTAAAAGCCCGATATGTTTATTCAATATGAAATTCGAGTTCCGCGTATGCCTAAGGGATATCTACATTCAAACTTGTCGACGTATTCTTCTTTGGTTCAGTTTATATCATAAACTATGGCGCGCGAATAGGGTCTAAAGTCAATATAGCGCTAGACCGATAATTAAAATAGGGGTAGACCGGTAAAAATAGCGGTCTACCCTTATATTTTTACCGGTCTACCGATAAAAAATATCGGTCTACCCTTAAAACAAGGGTAGACCCCTATTTCAAATAACGGTCTAGCGATAAATTACCGGTAGACCGATAGTTATTTTTGACCCTTCTGCTCGAAATCTCATTAGCCTATCAAATGGCTCGTTACATCCTAAACCCACCGGGAATATCAACGACCGTATAATACAAGCTCTGTTATTGGCTATCGAAATAAATAGGGGTCTACCGATAAAAATAGCGGTCTACCGGTAATTTTATCGCTAGACCGTTATTTTGAATAGCGGTTTACCCTTATTTTATGGGTAGACCGATATTTTTATTGGTAGACCGGTAAAAATATAAGGGTAGACCGCTATTTTTAAGGGTCTACCCCTATTTTAATTATCGGTCTAGCGCTATATATTGACTTTAGACCCTATTCGCGCGCCATAATAAACTGTAAAGAAGGATCAGGAATGTACGGCTCGTACATGCTACTTTAATTAGCTTATCTGGAACGCTTTACTACTGGTATAATGGGTTAATTAAAACAGCCATTCTTAATAATATAACATATTCCGTAACCAATAAATTTCTGACAATAAAATCAGTCTGAATTGATGTTCTGGAATGTTCTCCTACTTATGTAAATGCCAACTTTATTTTCAACCCTTTACCAAACAAGACCTGGCTTTGACGTACCTAATAGAAAAGGCTTGGGAAAACATTGAAACAAAAGAAGAAACTGCTGATAACCAGCAGTTTCTCCTTTTGTCTCAAAATTGTCTATGTCGTATTTTACACAAATTCTATCTGAAATAACTTCCATTTTGTCATTTAAGGCAGTTTTTGAAGTGGACCACCCTAAGGCTTTGTCGTTTGGGAAAGGGTTAATATCTGAAAACATGTCCGGCTTGAACCCATTACATCATAATGACGCTTTTTGACGCCCATAAGATAACAGCTATGGAAAACATTGTGGTAAATGAAGAAAATGCTTGTGAGAAGTATTTCTTTCATTTCCCACAATGTTTTTTTTTACACGAAAACTACAGAAAGATGTAGAATTTCAATCATTTGAAAGTGTCACCTTTTTGGAATTTTTCGTCTGGTAATGGATTAACCCATTACTGCACAGTGACACCTTCTGACTCCCTCACAAATTTCTTCATTTCACACAATGTTTTCTACCATATAAGACAACAATATCTTAAATTTCATTCACTTGAAATTGTCGTCTGCATCATCTTTGAATTTGGACCAGTCTAAAATTAAGCCATTTGGTAATGGGTTAACAAAAAAGATGTTTGCCAATGTTCATGTAATTATCTCTTTTCTGCTTATTCTTCATTACCACGGTGGGTAACCCACGTGACTTTTGGGAAGCGTTAACACTGAAAAAATCGTCCACTTCAAGGTATGTTACCTTATAATCTATTGATTTTAATGAGATAAAGTGCACGGAACGCGCCTTCGAGAGGGTTATTCCCGGCTCTAACTCACTCTGCTCCAAATCCAGTGGTTTCTTCAAACATTCGAGCATAAATGTTTGTGAGTGCAAAACGAAAGTGGGAAGCGTTCACATGCACTGAAGAAAACTTTTGCTTGAATGTTTGAAGAAACCACGGGATTGGGAGCAGAGTGAGAACTTTACAAACGGGAATTGTCTTCTCAAATGCGCGTTCCGTGTACTTTAAACAAAACATACCTTGAAGCGGATGATTTTTTCGGTGTTAACGCTTCCCAAAAGTCACGTTGGTTTTCCACCGTGATTACCGGCAATTCTGAAAACATGTCAGATTTTCATAAATGATATTGTTGTCGATATTTACATTATCATCACCTGCGTATTCTTGTTTTAACCAAAACATTTCGGGCTTAAACAAAATGATGTGTCTAGTTGAGAGTATTCTTCAGTCTTGTATTTCTTTTCCGATTTTGAATCCCATATTGACCACGGTGGGGATTATGCATGATGGGATGGATAACGCCTACCAACAATAGGGAACGATTTTATCAAGTAAACCGTGACGTAATTTCGGACAAATAAATAGTATTTCGTTGGTGTTGTTATAAAATCTCGTAACTACGGCTTGATTCAGGTGCGCCTCTTTGCAGACGACTGTGTCCTATATAAGGAAATCTTTGATGATGCAAATAGTCTTGCTCTCCAAGAGGACATTGACTGACTTGTCGAGTGGGAAAAAAACATGGCTAATTATACCCCTGTGGAACTGCTTGCCACTGGGAGCTGTGTCAGGTTAGACTGTTGACCAGTTCAAGCTGCAAATCTAAAAGTGTTAATTGTCTGCTACCAAACTTGCGGTAGTAGATGCCAGCTGCTTGTATATAATTTTAACTTGACGCGTGTTCTTCGAAATTTCCTTTTAAAACTGTTAACTTCATCAAAGCCACTTTGCCACCAAAACCTGTCATAGTCATAATCCTCCAGTTGGAGCGAGAACAGTACCGTCAGGTAGATAGGAATGTTTTATTTGCTAAAATGTTTAGCTATATATTTTACCAGTCAAATCATTGACAATGCCGTACACTTTACCATCACAAATCTGGGTCCGTAGTCGTTATCATAAATTGATAATCCATATTTTGACTGCTGGATCATATTAATTTAAAAAGTAAATGCGTCTTGGATATTTTTATTGCTAACTTTACGTATATGACACGTTCGCTCGTCGCAAATTTGGTGAAATACCCTGCAATAGTGATTTTGAGTTGATTTTATTAACGGCCGTACACGTTACCACGGCAATTTTTCGTTTTTTTCGGGTCGGCTGGGATCAATTTTTGCAAAAAGTATAAGGATGTTTCTGGTAAGTGATACATCATAGGAAAGAGTTCAGTAAGGCGGGGTACATGCAACAAACCGCTTGAAAATTGACACAGAAATAAGAGAGTTATTGCAAAATGTCTTACCTGAAGCGAGGCGAAATGTCATCACATTTTGTGCAAAAAATAGACTGAGTTTACCGTTATGTTTTGATAAACCGTAGGTGTTGTTATAACATCTCGTAACTACGGCTTGATTCAAGCCGTAGTTACGAGATTGTATAACAACACCAACGAAATACTATTTATTTGTCCGAAATTACGTCACGGTTTACTTGATAAAATCGTTCCCTATTGTTGGTAGGCGTTATCCATCCCATCATGCACAATCCCCACCGTGTTGACTGAATATTGAATATTGACTGAATACCTGTTAATGTTATTTGGTCAAAAACCGTTGCAGAACTATACGAAATTATTTGTTGAACCTTGGGTTTGGATTAATGATCCATAATTGTCAGGAAATGAGAAATTAATTCTGCTTGACCTAGCTCACATTTCCCATTCATTAACCCTTTCCAGAACAAGACCTGGTTTTGACGTACCTAGTTGTAAAGGATTGTGAAAACATTGGGGCAAAAGAAGAAAATGCTGATCATCAGCATTTTCTCCTTTTGCCTCAATGTTTTCCATGCTATATTTCCGAAAAATCTTATCTTTCTTAACTACCAATGTGTCGTCCGTAGCAGCTACAAAATTGGAACAGTCTAAAATGCTATCGTTTGGGAATGAGTTAAAGCAGCACTCACCTTAAAGAGTTCAAATTCGTTTACAGATCAGTTTACAGATTAGTTTAATGAAGCGAGAAATATCCTTGGAAAGCAAGACGAGACCAATGACCTTATATCACATTTTTATATCAAGATATCATCCGTATGTCATTATTGGAAAGGTACTCGTCGCATGGCTTCAAACTACATTTGAAACGCATTAAGATCCGTAGAAAAAAGTATCTTAACCCTCTTCACATCTTCGCAAGCCAAGGGTTACTACCTCCACTTTGTTCCTTACGAACCCTTGGCCGCTCGCTTCTATTGAAATCGAAAGTACCACCATGCCACCTTTCGGCGATAAAGAGTCGCGGCCCTTTGCAGTTGCTATTTCTGGCCAATCAAAAGCCTCGTACTAAAACGTGTTAGGCGATGCATCAAATACACCCAAATACACTTCCAATTTGTTACTAAAAATAGTAACACTTTTTGATGCCAGATCGAGGCTCTGACCCAAATGTGAGTAAAGCATCCAACGTGTAATGGAAATGAACGGAGGAAAGAAGAAGTTTAAGAGGCTTCACACTCCGTTTAGTGATGATTCCTCTGTGAATCTCGACGGGATATCATTGACTGACTTCCATTTATGGCCTTTATCGGCTTTTTAGCCATTTTTGACACTCCAAAAAAGTAGTATCCTCGGATCTTTTGAGGACCTAGCCGCAAGGTTAAACTCTCATATTCACGTAAACCCCCGTTCCCCAACAAAAAAATAGTACGAAACATGCCATTTTCAGTGTGAAGATGATTATGTCAGCACCGAAAGGTTTATGAAGAAAGATAATTCATTATGGTAGATCAATTTGATAATAAAAACATAGCTGTTAAAGCTCATTTCCCAAACGACAAATTATTTAGACTTTTCAAGTTTGACAGCGGCTTAACCCTTTCCTAAACGGCACCTGATTCAATTTGGAAGCTCTTGCAGATAACAGAATGGGTATCATGAAAGTAGGTTTTTTGTGCAAGGGCGGATCTAGAGTGGGGGGTGTCGGGATGTCCGCATCCCCCCCCCTCCCCTGGAATCAGCCGAAAATTGAATGTTGACTATATTATTAAAGCGTCAATATAGGTCTAACGTTATATATAATTTGACACATTTAAGTCATCATTTGGGCGTGGACCCCCCCCCCCCCTGGCAATTGGTCTTGGACCCCCGTGAAAAATATAGTAATATAGTAACGAAAACCTTGAGGCAAAAGGAGAAAATGCTGATTAAAAGTATTTCATTATTTTGCCCCTTGAAATGATTTTGAAACAATCTCTGTAAGACAGACAAAGACGGATCTAAAAGGGGGTCGGGGGTCCGGACCCCGCCTTGAATATGTCGAAAATCGAATTTTGACTACACAGCGTTAGTATGGTATCTAACATTACAAAATTCACAAATTCAAAGCCATCTTATAGGCTAGACCCCACCCCCACCCCTTGAAAAAAATCCTGGATCCGCCCTTGACAGTCAAAACATTAAAATTTCTTGTTTGGTAAAAGTTTAAAACATTTTTCTTTTCAATTGTTTTTTTTTAATTTAACGCCTCTCAACAATATTTCAGCAATAAGTTAATTTATAATTGTCCACGCTCCGCCGCTGGGAATCCATCCTGTGACCTGTCCATTATTGGCTCTAATCTAGAGCACAAACACATGCAAAATATTACCACTCACACTTGGACAGTACTAAGGAGCTCACTTGCTCCTGAAAAATTCTTTTTATATGGTTTTCAAAAGCAGTAGCTCATCCCGAACTTGCATGGTGGTAATGGGCGATGGAGACAGGGTACGAATAATTACAAGCCAAAAAATCTTCTTTTTTCAATCAAAGTTGCAAAAATATTCCTGTAACTGAAAACTCTAATAATTAACGCAAATGACTGTATAAAATATTCTTAGTACTTAGGCAGAATAAATGAAAAATCCTCGCGCGAAAATAACGACTCGCACAATGAATTATATAGTAAAAAGACCACGTGACCTTTTGTTTGCTCTCTTCATGCGCAGGTCACGGTTAAAAATTTGGAAGTGTATTTGGGTGTATACGGATATCGATTTTCACGTCAGCCGTGACGTTTTCGTTTTGACAAAGAGGGCTTGTTTAGTGTGTTTTGATTGGATAATGGGAAAGTTATCGCGTCCAATGAAATCGCACGGTGGTACTTTCGATTTCCATAGAGGCGAGCGGCCAAGGGTTCGTAAGGAACAAAGTGGAGGTAGTAACCCTTGGCTTGCGAAGATGCCCTCTTCAGAAAATTGGCTTGGGGTGAAGAGAATTGGCGCAATCATCAAGATCGTAAAATTTTGAGCGATCTGCATCGTAATGGGGCTCACTAGTGGAGAAAAATACAAAGGAAAGACACTGTGAAAGGATAATCAGAACACAATAACAAGCTATGATCAATGCTGCTTAAAGATAATATGCCATTGGCAACTGTTTATGACATTCATTTGTAGGAGTGTTTATCTGACGCCATTGTTTTTGATGCAATATGGTAATGAGAAGCGATTGATATTTTGTGTATATCGTGAAAAATGAACATTTCAGTTGATGACATTAAAATAACAATGTTTTGAATATTGTTGTAGTCTGTACTTTGCAAAATAGAAGTTGGCCAATTAGAACTTTTGAGTAGTGTATATTGAGAGAAAAAAGTAAAGTAGACGATACATTGGACCCTGAAATAAGATTTCGATCATCAAAGTTGCAAATGAATTTAGTTGAATCCGAGCACATTTGTCCGTCTGTCAACTTTTTCCATAACAACAAGATATGGACCGTTCCAATATGAATGATTCAGGATTTGGCAAAAGCTATGTCGACGAGGTTAAAGTTCGTTTACAATGAAGAACTAGAAAACATAACCGAGGCACAAGTAGCTGGACATCTGCATTTTCTTCTTTTGTCTCAATAATTTCTCAAAACCTTTCTATGAAGGTATTCGTCTTTAAGGAGAGGTTTAATATAAAATCACAAGTGACCTTTAAAATCCCAATAAAGATCTTCGAGAATTGCAATTGTTTCTAAATGTCAATGCCAAGATCACGTCTTTTCATTCTCGCAACATGCCAGATTTTTTTATTTTCATTTATCAAATGAGCACTTTATTTCTTTTATCTCTTTTAAAATACAAACAGTTTCGGGTAGAATGTCCGTAATGTGGCCATTTGAGATTCATAAAACATTGGCTTTTTTTCAAGCGGCGTCGTTACTTATTCGGGCGCGGTCGTAAACATCCAGCGGTGGAAAGTTCCACCGCCGAATGTTTTCGACGTCGCTCGAAAAATTCCGATGACGCGCGAATCTCATTAGGGGTATTCTACCTTAACCCTATCCCATACAATACTCGAATCTGACGTCCATCATAAAAAGGGCATTAAAAACCGTTGATAGACAAGAAGAAAATGCTGATTTTTCTGTGATAACAACATCCATTGTGTCCTTTTCAGAAGCTTTCAAATTGGACAAGCTAACATTTTTGAAGCTTCAGACAACTTTTTACATCCCACAAGATAAAGGCTTTGGAAAACTTTGTGGAAAAAGAAGAAATTGCTTGTCAAAAACCTTGTCAATATAATCACAAAAGACGATTTTTGCTGATGCAGTTAAATTGCGGATTGGATGATGTGTGGTATTGTCACATTTCGGAGATTTGTGCAACATTGTCAAAATATCGCAGCCTTCCTGGAATAACCATATAACTACTTCTTTTAACAAGCTGTAGTTACGAGGTTTTAAAAAAGAACATCGATGTTTTCAAACACAATATAATTGAATGGAGAAATGGCATCCGTGCCTTTTTATAATCCATTAACACAAATGACCTTCTTTTTAAATCTAAGAAATAGAGTTTTTGCATTGTTCCGAATTTTTAAATTACACATTCATGGTAGGATCATGTTAATCTATCGTTTTCATTTGTGACCCGTCACGCTAAAAGGGACCTTATCCGATGTACAAAAATCCAAATTTAGACAAACTCGTCAGACTCACCACAGGTCAATCAGATCCCGTATGCGAAAAATGAGCATATAAGTCAGATAGGGAACACATTCCAGATTTAGAAAATTACATAAAAGTGAAAAGTTTCGGCCCTAGTCTGGCTGCGCGGACTGCGCAGACTGACTAGGCTCGATATTTTTCACACTTCCTATAAGGTCCCTTTTAGCGTGACGGGTCACATTTATTTGAATTCCAGTTCAACGGGAAAATAACTATTTCAAAATCATAAATTCTATCCTCAAGGGAAATGAATGTTTTTATTAAGTGCTCATTAATGTAAATTAATGAATCTTGAAAATGCACTTTAGACAGAGCGTCAGACAAGAGGGGGTTACGGCATTCTAAATTTGCTATACACGGAGACACGGTTCCAATTTGTTACTAAAAATAGTAACAAATCGACGTTATCAAAACGAGGCTCCAAAAAAATTTGGTGTAAACAATGACGGCGCGCGTGAATTCAATATAAAGCGATATAGCGAAGTTTTAAATGGAACAAAAAACTATAACATTGAATGAAAATCTATGAAAAACACCCGTCATCGGACAGAATAATGACCAAATTATATGATTGTTATGATACTCGACGTATTCCGTTGGCTAGAAGAAATATATATTCGTCCATAAAATCTTTGCTTAACACATTACACAAAGAGGGAAATGACCACGTGACCGGTTTGTTTACTTTAAAATCCATATCCTATGTTGTTGGTATCCATTGCAATCGTCTCGATGAGACGATTCCAACGAGTATCCACGGTATAGTTGATCAACAACAAAAAAGGTATAATTGCATGTTGACAGGTCAATAACAAATCTTATCTGTCTCTCTGTTCAGAAACACGAAATTCAGAGAAATTGAATCCTTCAAGCTAGCATCGTCAAAAAAGATAGACAATCCGCGAATAGGGTCCCATGAGGTATTTGACACCAACATGGGGTCAAAAATAGCTGGGTCCATATAATGTGCATCGAGCACGGAGGGACCTTATGATACAATGTACTACAATTACATACACAGATTAGCCTTTGCATACGCTCAGTCTGATTATGACCCTCATTGTTTCAAAAAGTTTCATCATGACCCTAGCAATTATAGGAGAACATAATAGGCCCTGACGAGTCGATCTACATTTACGAACGGGATAATCTGGAAACATAAGGTGTTCAAACCCTCAAAAGCACCAAAGAGCCAGAGGCAAAATTTGAAAAGTGCCAATAATTCCTAAAGTGTGTTACATTTCCATTCCTAATACAAATGTAAGCATTTCGTACGGTTTAGAATTTTGAATTAATGCTTCGTATTCATTTTCTCAAAATTTCATGTACGTATATCATTTAGGGTTTTGAAGGCCAAGAATGGTTAACTCATTTCTGCGCAGTGACACCTCTCTACTCCCCCAAAAGAAAGAACGGGAAAACATTGTGAAAAGGAAGAAATTGCTTGTTATAAGAAATTTCATCATGTTTCACAACATTTACTAACCGACAATAGGAAGGTTTTTGAAACTTTATCAGCTTGAAATCGTCGTCTTAAACACCTTTCAAATTGAAACATTCCAAAGTTTTGACGTATTAGGATCATACGAGGGACGGTCGGAAAGTAGTTGGACTTTTCGTGCTGCTGTCTCTCCATTTGCAACTGTATAAACACATTATATATTGGTGGAATCTACATCCATTTGCCAATAATGTGGTCAGTTTATTTTCAAAGATAATTGTATATATTCAATATTCTGTCCACTTATATGTGATAGGGGTTTTATGTACAACAGTCTATTTGTCAGAGGAACAACAAGGGTAACCAAAACAAAAGAACATTCTAGTCATTTCAATCGCGAAGAAGTTAAGTTTTTTAACTACATTATCACTGAAGATTAAATAATGATTCATAATTCCGAACTTGGGATAAAAACTCAGTTACAGCATTCATAGAAACGAGCTGGTTCCCAACCTCTGAAGAGATTAAGCTTTTACATTCGGCTGGTAGTCATGTTTGTTGCTTTTGTGGATTCTTGAGGATTGAAAGTTAGTCATTTCATGTCAAATGGTAAAACTGACCTTGCCAAGTACAATTCTGAAGTAATTCAGAAAAGCGAAAGAAAAAATGCTGAAGTAAACGCGTCCAAGATAAGCAAAGAAAAATATTTTCTACTTCACGATAACGCACGCTCCCATACCACCGCATCTACAGTGGAGATTATCAACTATTACCCATGACAAAAGTTGTTTTACTCTTCTTATAGCCGAGACCCTACCCCACATGAATTTAATTTGAGTCCAGAACTAATGAAAATGCTTGTTGGGAAGACATTTGAGACCAGGGCGCCTTTGATACCGGTGGTTACACAGTACCTTATACAGAGGGTCTACGTCATGGATAATAGTGGGAATAGTAAAGCTCCTACGAAGATGGCAAAAATGCATAGACATAGATAGACAATTTGTTTAAACAGTGTAGAAAGAATTTTGTTAAAAAGTTAAATGGTTTAAGAGAACTGGTCAAAAGTCCAACTACTTTCCGACCGTCCCTCGTAGATGGGTTAAAGGGCTTCGATATTGGATCAATCAATCATTTATTTTTTTCATATAGACAATTGGCAATCTGTAGGCTGAAATTAAACGCTTCTTTTATAAAGCATTGACAGACAAACGAAAGGTAACGCCTCCTTTTTTGTCTGAATATCGGATAATCAGAAACTGTATAGCTTTGTAGCACCACTTTTTATTTGGTTGCGTTAGAAAATGTCGTAATTACAGCTTGAATGAGCTATAGTTACGGCATTTTCGAAAGTAACCGACGTCATACCGTCGCTTTTCTTAAAAAAAGCTCGTACTGCAGCTTTCAATGAGCAGCAGTTACGAGTTTTTGCCTGAAAAGTAGCGATATGTTTACTCTTAAGCCATCTATAGAAACCCACATAACCCATGTGGTTGCACTTCCTTCTCTGAGGTCATTGGAATCAGGGTCAATATACGAGCGCCCTCCATGACGCAAAGCTGTAGATAATGAAACAATAATTGGATTTCAGAAAAAGATAACTTGGGTTGTACGAACGATTTCAGAATCAGCTTTCAAATGTTTGATCAAATCGTTAGAACGAGACTTTTTTATGAGTTTCAATGGTGCAGGATTTGACATGAACTCATGATTTTGGAATAATCTATTGCTTTTTTAAGATAGGGTTGGAGATCTAGATATCGTCGCTTTTCGACAAAAAAACTACAAATTACGGATTTCATTTGACCTGGCATTGACATTTATGCTAGACATGCTCATATTTTCCAAATAGGCTAACATACACCAAAGAAACTTAACCCATAGTTTGCGAATACAAAGGGAATGCAAAAGATGTGGACGAACTATTTAAAGTGACATTTCACAATTATTTTTACATGAAATGTACTTTTATTCTATCGGAAAGAGCATCTTTTCTTATGAAAATTCTGAAAATTTCAAGTCAAAATTTTGAACCATTTACGAGAAATATAAAATTAAACAAATTGTTGTGGACAATAGTTCAGATTCATATAGAATTTGTCATTTCTGTCTCAACTTTAAATGCGTACTTTTCGCTTATAAATATCAACTTCAAAAATACGCATTAGAATAAACAAACTTTGCATCAAGACATACTTTTAGAAAATTAAATAAAAATTAATGTGAAATGTCACTTTAAAGTAAAACCCCAAGTGTTAAAATTATTTGAAATGAAAGTTAAAGCTGCACCATGTCAAATGTAATCGGTAATGACTATAGCTTAACCCATTACTGCACAGTGACGCCTTTTGACACCCTCACAAGAAAAGGCTTGGGAAAACATTGTGGAAAATGAAAAAAATGCTTGTGACAAGCAATTTCGTCATTTTTCACAATGTTTTCTAGCAAAAATGTAAAAAATTGTAATTCCACCAACTTGAAATTGTCGTCTGTAACACCTTTCAAATTGGAACAGTCCAAAATTTGTTGTCTGGCAATGGGTTGAAACAAGTTACAGTCGCGAGGTTTTCAGGTTTTGGTCTCCTGGAAAATGTTCAACAACTTATTGCAAGTAGGAAAAATAGACAAAGTGCGTCTCTTTGTATTCAATATCAAATTTCATTTTTTTCCATTTGAAATGTCAAACATCTGTCCTTTTTCACGACGGTCGTCGAAAGGCCATGTTTCTTTTTTTCCCTCAATGTCTCAATCTTTTTCTATAAAAGCGTCAAAATCTGCACGTTTAAAAAGAATTGAACTTCCTTTTCGTTCTATAATATGGAGCTTCAGGTAAGAGGGAGTGAAGGCATTTCAAAAAGCAATATTTCGTTTATTGTTCATCAAAACCTATGTTGTGGGTACTCATTCGAATCGTCTCATTCAGACGATTCAAATGAGTACCAGCAACATAGGGTTTGAATTTGAAATAACACATTTAGAATGGCATCACCCCCTATTCACCCCCACTCTGTGGTAGCGATGAAAATATTTTTATTGCTGAAAAAAGTCACAAATAGCATGAAAGTGGTTTCAATATCAGATTTCATGTTTCTGAATTAGAAAGATTAAACGTTTGCCCTTTCTAAATATGGGTTTTCTTTCATTCATTGACGACCATTTTCATTTCTAGGGCATCCCTGGTTACAGGTACATGTGAGGAATCTATACAAGAGAAATCAATCAGGAGAAAATTCTGGTGTCTCAAGCCTTAAGGTAGTAAACCCCTAATGAGATCACGCGACATCGGAAATATTCGGGCCAAGTCGAAAACATTCGGCGGCAGAGCTTTCCACCGCCGAACGTTTACGATCGCGCCCGAATAGGTTCGGATACGTTACGACGCCGCTCGAACAAATCCGATGCTTTATGAATCTGAAAATGGCTACATTACAGCGCCGACAAAGAAATCAATGCATACAAAAAGTTAACAAAATGCACCCTTTCATTTCTACATAAACTTATATCGACAATATATCGTTTGTTGCAGGGTTTCTGTGGAAAAGAATTAATAAATTCTCCCATGATGTAAATCAGTATGTAATGCATACAGTATCGTGTTCAAAATTTACAAAATTCCCCCAAAATTATTCATTTGATTACTTTTATTACCCCATGGGATAAATTTAATAGGCGCATCTATGATAGATTGTTTCATATAAAATGTTAAATTGCATCTAGCTTAACCCACGCAAACGGTTTCCTGACAGCTTTGATTTAATTGAAATTTTGCAGGAAGCAGAATTATGAAACATTTTAATGCCTTTTCCATTTGATTGCCTCAAATCTTGCATATTAATAATTATTCAAAAGAGCAATTCTCTGAAAGTATGAATATATGGAATGAATGGAAAATCTTCGTCATTCTCTTTGTAACACTCAGGGAAATTCTTTGTAACATCCCGGGAAATTTCCTGGACAATCGCTGTCAATTTTTTAACCCTTTCCCAAACAAGACCTGGTTTTGACGTTCCTAATAGAAAAGGCTTGGGAAAACATTGAAACAAAAGAAGAAACTGCTGATAACCAGCAGTTTCTCCTTTTGTCTCAATATTTTCTATGCCATATTTTACACAAATTATATCTTTAATTAGAATCTACTTCCATTTTGTCATTTTTGGCAGTTTTTGAAATGGATCACCCTTAAATTTTGTCGTTTTGCAAAGGGTTAAGCAAACGGTTGGCGATCAAGGTTAGGTTCTGGCTTAAATGTGTCTACTGCATAGCCACAGTGAAGAAATGATTATGGTAAATAGCGCCTACATTATAATTCATGTACACAAAAAGTCATGTTTTAGCACGAAATGCCAAAATGTTATATTTCTTTAACTTAAGTTTTCATCTACAACATCTTTGAATTTTAACACGTCTAAAATGTTGTCGTGTGGTAATGGGTTAACATCGGCTTTGTTTTCATACTGAAATATGCTGCAGACGATAATCTAAATTACAAAAGATGGGCTCGAATTTCACGGCGCCGTTTGAGTGAGTAATCATTTTGATCTATAATGCTTGAAAATGCACAACATGCGTTTGATATTAACAAAAACGAATGCTTTTAATAAGGTATGATCTATGAATTTAACTTAAATGCTCTTTTGATGACTTACAGAAACTAATCCCCCAATACCAAGTATCAAACCTATTGTTGGCCTTACCAACATTTCCCCTTTTGTTTCAATATTTTCTTTGATACATTGTAAATGAATTCCATATTATTTAAACATCTATTTGATTGTATTCAGTAAAATATCTATATATAATAAATGATATCAAATTCCACATACAGTCCCTCTTTTTTTCATAAGGAAAACAAGACTTCGAATTTTCTACGGCGATTCAAATGGTTCTTCTATCAACAATAGAACAGTTAATGACAGAATAGAGGCTGATGTCTTTTTTCATGTGCACGTCAGTGTTCTCCCCAGCCCAATAAGCTGTATCGGTCCCACTACAGCTTAATGGAAATCAGTGTAATGCCACTACAGCTTTAAAATTACCTCTTCAGCTTAATTTCTTCAAAAAGGTTACCAAATAGGGGGATTTTTAGACTTTTCATGTCACAAAGTGATGAGTAATGTATTCTAATAAGATTAAATGTAATAATTATGTATAAAAACATTATGGAAAAAGAAGAAATTGCTCAAATTGAGCAATTTCTTCTTTTCCCATCATGTTTTTATTCACAATCATTTGCATGAGCACAATGCATTTCTAGGTTTACCAATACTTGTTATTTACCTGCACGGCTTCAAATTATTCTAGGGAGAACCCTGCACGTATATGGAAAATGACTGAAACAAAGCTAGGTACACCAATACCTGTAATGCCAGATAGAAAATGTCGATCCGCGTATAATCTGTGAAATCAATTTGAATAATCCAGGCGAATTATTGTCAGAAATAGCTTCTGCATTATCCTCAAGCCAATGAAAACAAAAGACAGGAAAGCTAAGTCAAGCACAACATGTTAGAGAGTGAGATATTGTATAGAACTGTTTCTTGTCAAACAGTCGGGGTCGTTTTAATGACAATCTAGCAAGTATTTGAACTTAATCAACCCACATAGTTTCTGGGGAAATAAAGACTGTTGACATTTCGATTGCTAAGTACAACAATATGTACATGTATGTTGCCAAGGCCTTTTAACATACAAAGCGATTGAGTAAGCCACTGTGATTGATCAATATCCATTGTCAGTGTGTCCGTCGATACACATGTCTGTCTGTCACGGGTCCGCAATTATAATATAATAATATAATTATATCCCATGCTAAAGTAACAAGTACAACTCAACCAAATATAGTTACGAGTAAATATTATGAGCAGTGTGTCTTCAATTAGCAACGTCAAGTCTTATTTTAGCTTGTGATGTCCCTGAGTTGGTCCAATCATTCTTAAATAAACTTTCAGTAGAAATTTAGCTTTGTCTTAAAGTTTTAGAGCTTTGACATTTTGCATTCTGTTTGCCCTATGCACATCTCATGTGAGCGATGCTGGGGCATATTGATCCTCCTGTTAAAGAACTTTTTGCATTTACCTTGAAAATATACAAGACTTTAACATGATGACATGTTTAAGACACATCTATAGAATGTCACTAGTTAGTAAATGTGAAATAATAAGGTCAGCATATATCTAAAAAATCTCGAAGATTCTATTTGTTGTTAACATCGAAGAAATAATCTTGAACCAAACAGTCGGGTCATATGAATGAAGCTTCACTACAAGTATTTTTACAAGACCAACCCACATAGCCTTAAAGAAAATAAACACTATTGACATTTCGAAGTGTGTGGTGTGTCCAAGAACATAACAAATGCTGAAGACATGTAAATTTTATCTTCTCTGCTTCAGCTATGAAAATCTCAGATTTTAACAGCTGCTTACTGTTAAGAAATATCTGGTATCAAACAGCCGTGGTCGTCCAAACGACAGTGACTACAAGTATTTGAACTGCGCATTTGACATTTCGATGCGATGTCCAAGAAAATTGCAGATGCTGAAGCCGACTAAAAGTTATCTCAATTGCAAGAGTGCCATAAATATCACAAGTTGTACCAGTTGATAATTGTGAAGACATATCTCGTATCAAACAGTAGGGGGTCGTGTAAATGACAATTTTATTACGGGTATTTGAACTACACAAAGTCACACAGTTCTGTGGTTATAAGAAACATGAAATGTATCTTCGTTGCTTAAGCCATGAATATAACAATTCCTACCAGCTGTTAATTTGTAGACATATCTCGTATCAAGCAGCCGGGCCGTTTAGATGACAATTTCGCTACGAATATTTGAACTACACCAACCAACACAGTTTGAGTGGATATAAAAGCTGTTGGTATTTCGATGTTGTTTGTCAAAGAAAAAACGTATATTCTCCAATAAATCTGCAAACAGTGAACAGTATACACATTCTAACTGTTGACCAACCAACACAGTCGTAACGAAAATAAACAGATGCTGAAGACGACTAAGATTTTTTCTCATTGCGAGAGCACCATAAATATCACACTTTCTAAAAGTTGTTAACTGTGAAGACATATCTCGTATCAAACAGTCGGGGTCGTGTAGATGACCATTTTACGGGTATTTGAACTACACAAAATCACACAGTTCTGTGAATATAAAAACAGTTTTACATTTCGATGCGTGTTTCCAAGAAAATAGCAGATGTTGTAGACAGTTGAAATATATCTTCGTTGCCCAAGCCTTAAATATCACAATTTCTATCACCTGTTAATTTTGTAGACATCTCGTATCAAACACAGTCAGGGTCGCACTTAATGACAATTTCGCTACATCAACCCACATAGTTTCTGTAGAAATAAGCACTGTTGACATTTAAATACGTGGGTCAAAGATGATTTCATGAATTTGTTTTTTTCTTCGTTTTAGCTGTAAACTCTGCAAAGTGTAATTGTTGTTAATTGTTAAGAATTGTCTGGTATCAAGCAGTCATGGTCGTAGTAAAGACAGTTTTGTTACGAATATTTGAACAAGATCAAACCACATAGTTCCTGTGGGATAAACTGTTAACATTTCGCCACGTGCGTTCAAGACATTTTTACAAATACTGGAGACAGCTAAATTATGTTCTCATTGCTCGAGCTATAAATATCACAAAGTCTATCAGCTGCTAATTGTGTTCATATGTCTTGTATCAAACAGTTGGGGGTCGCATAAATGACAATTTCGCTAAAAGTATGTGAGGTACATCAACCATTTCTAACTGTTGTTAGCTGTCAAGAAATATCTCGTATCTAACAGTTGGAGGTCGTATAAATGAAAATTATTACAAGTATTTGAACTACATCAACCTTCAAAGTTTCTGTGGAAATAAAAGCTGTCGACATTTCGATGCGTGTGTCCTAGAATATTTCAGGTGTTTGTACATTTTGCGCCTTAGCTATAAACATGATACATTCTGACTGTTGTTTAATGTTATAAGAAGTACCTGATACCAAACAGTTGGTGTCAAATGAATGACAAGAATTTGAACTACATCAACCCACACAGGTTCTGCGAAATTAAATGCTGTTGACAGTTCGATGCCCGAGTCTAAGAATAGTCTATGCGTTCGTATATTATCCGCTTCATTTGCAAAAGGTGCGTAACTGTAATTAATAGTTAAGAATTTTATGGAATGAAACGGTCGGAGTCCTATCAATGACTACAAAAAAAAAAAAAAAAAAAAAAAAAAAAGAAATAGCTTCTGTTTCATGAGAAGCCTTTGACATTTCTATGAGCTAAAGAGCTATATTTACATGTACATGTATGTAATGAGGATGGTATGACTGTAAATACAAAATATCATTTGTGACCCGTCACGCTAAAAGGGACCTTATTAGGAGTCAAAACAATCCACATTTTGACAATCTTGTCAGACTCAGCACAGGTCAACTAGATCCCATATGCGAAAAATGAACAAATAGTAAGATAGGGAAAACATTCCAAATTTAGAAAATTACATACAAGTAGAGAGTGTCGGCCTTAGTCTGGCTTCGCAGACTGTGCAGACTGACTAGGGTCGATATTTTTCAGACTTCCTATAAGTTCCCTATTAGCGTGATGGGTCACATTTACATGTATTTTTAAAACTTTCATTAAATGTTGCGGGTATTAATCGGAATCGTCTCACCATGGCCATCCAAATAAGAACTCAATGCATTCAACAAATTCAGAATGTCTATTATTATATTCCTCTGAAATATTACTCTGTTTCAAGTACCCGCCCTTGACTAGTATTGTATGGCGACGAGTTAATTAGGAAAGGCAATGATGCTAAGAAATATTCGTGAAGTTAGGAAAAGAAATTTTATTTTAGCTGACTGAACTTTAAATATTGCAGATTCTATCTGTTGTTAATTGTTTAGAAATATCTGGTATCAAAAAGACACGGTCATATAGATGACAGTTTTACTACAAGTACTTTAACAAGATCAACCCACATAGCGTCTGTGGAAATAAACACTGTTGACATTTCTATGCGTGAAGCCAATATTCCAAGATAGTGCATTTTCTACAGCCCAGAATGGATTAACCCATTACCAAACGACAAAATTTTAGGGCGGTCCAAATTGAAAGATCACCCTACAGACGACAATTTCAAGTGAATGTAATTATCATTTTTAGGTCTTTTTTGGATGGAAAATATTGTAGGAAATGAAGAAATTGCTTGTCACAAGCAATTTCTTCATTTTCCACAATGTTTTCCACAGTCATTATTTTGTGAGGAGTCAAAAGGAGTCCCTGTGTGGTAATGGGTAAAGACTTAAAAATACAAAAAAAAATCAAACAAGCTGAAAAGAATTGATATTTAGAAGGATTTGTAATTCCACTTTATAAATATTGCTGATATGGCGGTATACCAACTTTAGAACAAGTCATACATGTAACTGTGATACGATATACCTACATAAATCATATTTCTTTTTCGGAGATAGAATTTTTCAGGACAATTGATAATATTTAGCCCAAAACCAATGTATTCCTTGCATAATTCTCCCTAAAATAAATTACATAAACTTGTTCTATTATTTATATGGCAAGACATCTCTTGTAAAGGGTTTTAAAAATGTGACATTTTTCACAATTATCATTCGGACTCCAAAAATAGTTTTAATTAATTAGACGTTGCGGCTAGTGCGAATCTGACCCCAGTCTGTCAAATCAGTGATAACTCTTCCCTAAACAACTCATGGTTTGTACGTCTCCCATAAGGGAAGCATGGAAAAAGTTTTGACAGAAGCGAAAGTTCAGATAAATAGCATTTTCTACCTTTCATTTGACGTTCCATATGCTATATGCTTTAAATTGCGGTTTTCAGAGGTATCGGGTTTGATCCTTAGTATCGGATAATGCTTCTTTTCATCGCCTACATGTTTTGCGCTAGTACCAGTGCAGTTTAGAGGAAGCAACATTGCATAAAAGTGGCAAGATATTGTATCCCAATCGATGTTAATCAAATACGTGCATTTTACATTTATTGCACATTGTCAACAGAAGTAAGATAAGTTTGATGAAGAAATGTTAAACGCCTGATATTCTATTAACCCTTTCCCAAACAAGACCTGGTTTTGACGCCCCTAATAGGAAAGGCTTGGGAAAATATTGAAACAAAAGAAGAAACTGCTGATAACCAGCAGTTTCTCCTTTTGTCTCAATATTTTCTGTGCCATATTTTACACAAATCCTATCTTTAATAACATCCATTTTGTCATTTGTGGCAGTTTTTGAAGTGGATCACCCTACAATTTTGTTGTTTGGGAAAGGGTTAATCCATATTCTGATTTTCTATCCAAGAAAGTTCACACTTTCTACATTCGAATCAAAAATAATTATTGTCAAACACTAGCACACATTATTATCTAAAGTAAAATACAGAATATCAAGGTTTACAAGTGTGTCAGTTTATTCTCTGTATGTTCACATAGCATCTTTAAAGTGACATTTCACAATTATTTTTACATAAATTTTACTTTTATTCTATCTGAAAGAACAACTTACGGAAATTCTGAAAATTTCAAGTCAAAATATTGAACCGTGTAGGAGAAATATATATTTTTGTGCTGAAATTAGACAAATTGTTGTGGACAACGGTTCAGATTTATATAGAATTTGTAATTTCTGTCTCAACTTTAAAGGCGTATTTTTCACTTATAAATAAAAACTTCAAAAAACGGATAGCATTTCTACGCATAAGAATAAACAGTATTTGCATCAAAACATACTTTAAAAAAATGAAATAAATGTGAAATGTCGCTTTAATGATATAACGATTCCTTACAACTGTGTTTAAAAAAAGACAAAACCCTCATTTTCTACAGAATCTATCCTAGAAAGTATGCACCGTCCTTATTTTTATTTCCATTGTCAATAATTGTCATATATTATACATGCAAAACATTTTAACAAAAGAAATGCTGATTATTAAACTCCAAAAGTGTAGTGTTAGTTTCTGTACGAGTTAATTTCGCGATGTGGAAAAAAATTACTGAGTCTAAAGAAAGTTGAGTAAATACCTGCAATTCTTTGAGATCTATCCTAAAAAGTGTACAAAGTCTCTCAATTCAACATCATGAATTGCCAAACTTAATAAAATAATACCAAACATTATCAAAAGTAATAGCGAATATTAAACTCCATAGGTAAGATAGTCTCGTACATATGTTTATTGCAAGTTTATATCACGCTATGGAAATAATTACTGATTCTAAAAGAGAAAATAAATACCTGTTGTTCCACTAGATCTATCCTAAAAAGTGTGTATCATCTAATTCCATATCAAGAATAGTCAAACATGACCAAACATAATCAAACATTATCAAAAGTAATACATAATAGTTAAACTCCACAAGTACAGCGGTCTGATTTCAGCATGTTCACATGTTGGTATATAACTACGACCAATGAACGTGTCTGATAACCTTACATGCTATAAAGACTATTGGAAATAAGATACCATAGCCTGGATGTTAGGGATTGGCTCAGAGCGGTTTCATTCTTAGAAACTCTGCGGTACTCTGCGATACAGCCGACATAATTCAACGATAGTCAAGATGATTTAACCCTTTCCCAAACGACAAAATTTCGGGGTGATCCACTTCAAAAGTCGCCACTATTGACAAAATGGATGTTATTAAAGATATGATTTGTGTGAAATATGGCACAGAAAAAAACAAATGTTTTCGAGAACCTGTTCAATAATATTAAACGTGATGAATTCCAAAATCTCAATGTTTCGAATTGGCTCAGAGATGTTGTTTGTTTTTCCTGAAAAGCTGTCTGCAGTACGACCAACTTAAAATTGGTAAAACAAGCAATATAACTATTTGTACATAACAGCAAAAATGGTGATTGCTGAATCAGGATTTTCTGCTTTTGTCTGAATGTTTTCTAATCTCGGTAAAAAAGACAATTGGACAGGACATCAGCTATGTTTTGTCGTACCATTTCCTGTTCAGATGCATTTTAGCGCGTGCACGACCTTAGAATGGTCTTCGCACCTGAAGCCTCTTCGTGTTTACTATTTTTCGAAGTAGTACCAGAGGGGTGTCGGGGTTTTCTGGGGGTGGGTATACCAGTCTAATCTCAAGTATGGCGTCGCTTTTCAACGAAAACCTCGCAACTGCAGCTTGTTTAAAGCTGCAGTTACGAGGTTTTTGTTGAAAAGCAGTGATGAGCCTAAAGTCTTCCGCACGGGATTTTGCTAGGTAAAAACAGCGTGAAAGGGTCTATTATTCATCGCTAAATACCGACGTCTCTTTGTATAATGGCACTTGTAAGATATCATTGCTGATAGACCTTCTGAGAAAACAAACACCTGTGTAAATGAATGATTTATTGATTCGATATATAATGCTTGGTTATATCGTTGCTTTTCAACAGAAACCTCGCACCTACAGCTTGTTTTAAGCTGCAGTTACGAGGTGTTTGTTGAAAAGCAGCGATATAGAACATTTATATAATATTCGGTCATTATCCTTTGTAGAGCAACATGATATTATTATGTTGGTCCAAATGAAAAAAAATACATTCGAAAACGCATGTGTAACAAAGAGTACTAAAGTTAGCATAAAAATATATCGAATAATGCATAGAAAACATTTCAGTGTTTTTTAGTATTTTTCTTCGCTTTCGAATTTGTTTCAATAATTTCATTTGTACGTGACCGATTTGGAGACAAAAGATCTCCAGTGATCACATGGCGCATCTGTGAGTTGTCAGAAAATGTTTGTACAGAATGTATGAATAAGGCGATGGACACTTGTCCATTACCATAACACGGTAAAATGTTGAGAAAGAAGGAGAAACAATTGATTATCAGTGTGTTTTTTTCTGATATTTCGGATGACATCGGGACTGTCAGATTGACGACGTTCAAAACATATCGACGAAGTTCACGAAATTTTCATTTATGAGATAGAATGGAAAAGAGAATAAAACATTATGTAAAAACTGACAAATCGTTACGCTTCGGTGTTTAGTCCAGAATATTAATGTTATCTACATTGTTTCTGTTCATGTGTTCTGCATTTTAGATAATTGGAATCGGGGTCAGAATGGGGTCAAAAGCTAACTCACTAGCCCAAATCTTGTTTTACTCCAGGGGGTCAAGGTATTTGCTTGAACTCAATGTGAAAATACATCAGAATGTCTCTCTTGACGAATTGATGTCTTGATATCTAGGTCATGACTAAAAGTAGGTCATGCCGCATGAATCTCTATAGGGTGGACTACTTTTCATTTTCTGCGTTCAGGGTGCTGCCCACCTTAAAACAGAACAATGCACATTGATTTATTAAATAGATTTGTATTATAGTTTGGTTGCGTATATTTCTTCAATTAATCATTTTTGTTAAATCGTGATTTGTAAATTATGCGTTGTCGCTTTTCAACAAGAACCTCGTAACTCCAGCTTGAAACAAGCTGCAGTTACGAGGTTTTTGAAGAAAAGCGACGACAAACTTATTGCAACGGGCTATAGTGTAGATAGGCACTTGCCAGATATCATTCCTGTCATACCTTCCTTGAGAAAACTTGCCTTTATTAGATTTGCTTTTTTTGAAATCGTGTTATGTTAATCATACATCGTCGTTTTTCAACAAAAACCTCGCAACTGCAGTTTCTAGTAAGGTGCAGTTACGAGGTTTATGAGGAAAAAAATCGACGATTAAGTGTTTGGTACGTACTATGTACAGTGTAGAAAGGCACTTGTCAGATATAATTCCTGATGTACCTTCCTTGAGAAAACTTACATATGTTTTTATTGGTGATTTATTGTAGTGATAAATAACGCTAGGTTAACCCTTTCCAAAATAATTCCTGGTTTTGATGCCATTATGCAAAAAGGCATCGTGGAGCTAGGAGAATTCTATCCCCTTTCGATTCTGAGTAATATCATGAGTTTGTTTGTCTGCACCGGCTTATTATTAACGGATCAGTATAAAATCATGTTGTTTCGACTAGGGTAAAGAGAAAATTACTAAAAGACACATTTTATATGTTTTTCCAGGAAACGATATACATTGACATTTTACTGCTAAAATCCGACTACTGGGTTAAGATTGGCTGTTAAGACTTGTCAAATTTGACTTCTAGTATACACTCACAGAAAAATAACATAATTTTGTTTATCCAAACTGCCAACAGGGATTATCGGAGTGAGCAAGTGGTCTGGTCACGTGGTCAGCCTCAGAGCGTGTTTCCTGGACTTACTGATAAGCCACAGTCTTTGTTGTGCAGCGTTTTAATTAAAAATCTCGTTTTAAATAAAAACTTTCAGGACGAATTTTGTATCATATTGTAGTGTTATTTTAGTGTTTATTGTGGAATAAATTATTGTGTTTTTGGACATTGCTTTCTTGTGTTATAAGCCTTATACCCCGAGGGGACAAAGGACTTTGGAAAGCAATGGATTTGGCTACGGAATCGGCCGAAAATTCCGGTAACGCTTGGACCTGCGGGGGCGTTAGCCAAAATGACTCCAGAACTGGGTCTGAAACATTGGCCGTTAACAGTTCAAGTCAAACAGGCGTGGGAGAGGAAAATCAAAATTTTCCCATATCTCAAGTGGCCCCGACCACGATTGTGAGACCGCCATTGCAGTTTTTCGGTAACGGACAAAGAGCCTCGTTTTCGGGGCAACAAGTGCCGCAAAATAACTCGCCCAATCTCGCGAGATTTGGGCAACAACAACAACTGTCATGGTCGCCAGCGGCTAACTTCACGGCACCAAACCCTTATTACAGCGGGTTTTACGGGTATCCGGCCGACCCGATGCCACAGATTGCTCAACTACAGCAATCCATCAAAAGTTTGGAAGAACGCATCAGCGGTCAAACGAGTTCGCGATCTCAAACAACGCCGAAAACTCAGAATAAAAGGTCAGTAACTTGTGTTAGTGATTCTGAAACGGTGTATTCGGACGTTTCTTCCGGCGACGATCTCTCGGACAGTGATAACGATTCGAAAAATGACAATGACATGAGACAAGCTTTCAAAGCTCTCAAGTCTAGTGAGTCTGTCAGTAAATCAGCGCCGACTTGCAGCAACTTTGATAAACTGCAAAAAATGTCCAAAGGATTTGAGTCAAAGGTTGAATTTTCTGACAATGTAAATTCTAATCTTGCCGAAACAATTAATGCAGGAATGAATTCCTCACAATCACCTTCCTTTTCTAAGGAACTTATGGACAAATATCTGACTCCAAAAAATTGTGAAATGGTTCGTGTGCCAA
Source organism: Fragum sueziense (assembly GCA_963680895.1). Taxonomy (NCBI): domain Eukaryota; kingdom Metazoa; phylum Mollusca; class Bivalvia; order Cardiida; family Cardiidae; genus Fragum; species Fragum sueziense. Next base: position 25,808,332 of record OY804603.1, read on the forward strand.
TGATAAACCCTGAATTATGGAACTCTGAGAATCTATCAGAGCCATATCGGATCAATGACAAAATGCTCCTTAAAAATCAGCGCATTACCACAAAAGCCATGCTTCCAGTCATCCAAATAATGAACAAATGTCTGGAGGATGACAGCAAAAGTGAAATTTTTGACCTGGCATGCGATTCTTTTCAAATGCTGGTTCATGGACACAAAGAAATGTCTCTAACCCGTAGGCAATTCCTGAAACCTGCTGTCTCAAAAGAGTACAGAAAATTGTGTCAATCGTCTATTCCGGTGACTGAACATCTGTTTGGTGATGATTTACACAAACAAATGCGCGAATTGAATGAGGCTAATAAACTCACGAAAGACATAGCTGGCCATAAAACCAAATCTAGGCCTCACCCTTACAAAACAACATCTGCCAAGAAACCTAGGTTCGAACATCGATCAAGTGATTCACGCCAGAAGGCTTTTTTAGACAAGAGGGCCCACCCGAACTACAAGAGACTGAAGAATCAAGGGTCGGGCCGCAAACAATCACAATAACTGATGACGATAATGATAATGTTTTACATGTAAGTACTGTGCCTTTCTTAAAAATCTCTAACACTCCAAAGAACTTTGTTTCGGGAAAAATTTCTCAATTTTATCATCAGTGGTTTGATGTAACTTCAGACAAATGGATTTTGAATATTATACAAAATGGATATGACATAGAATTTAACTTTCCCCCACATACTTCTATACACAGATCACAAATATTGTACAATGAAAAAGAGTCTATCATCATTGGTGAGGAACTAATCAAACTACATCATAAAGGTGTAATTAGGGAAATTCCAGATTGTGAGGTAAAATTCGTGTCTCCAATTTTTCTTCGACCAAAGAAGGATGGCAGCTATCGTCTAATTTTGAATCTTAAGAAATTAAACGAAAGTGTAGAAAAGCATCATTTTAAGATGGAGACATTAAAGGCAGCATTGAACTTAATTACGCCTAATTGCTATTTTGCTTCCATTGATTTGAAAGACGCTTATTACAGTGTGCCTGTCAGTCGTGACAGTCAAGGTTGGCTTTCATTCTATTGGGAGGGGAAATATCTGGCTTTCACATCTCTTCCAAATGGATTATCGTCTGCGCCGAGAGTATACACAAAAATCATGAAACCTGTATTTTCCTCTTTACGTAAATTAGGTCATAGTAATGTCTCATACATAGATGATAGTCTGTTAAAGAGTGACAACATAATAACCTGCAAAGAAAACATTTCTGCAACTGTTAAGCTTGTAGATCATCTAGGACTAACTGTGCATCCTGACAAGTCAATTGTCTTATTAAAAAATATTGCGACGATAGTCACCCCTTGTCAATTAAGTCTTTCCCAAACAATACCTAGTTTTGACGTCCCTAATAGAACAGGCTTGGGAAAACATTGAGACAAAAGAAGAAACTGCTGATAACCAGCAGTTTCTCCTTTTGTCTCAATATTTTCTGTGCCCTATTTAACACAAATCCTATCTTTTATAACATCCATTTTTGTCATTTGTGGCAGTTTTTGAAGTTGATCACCCTAACATTGTGTCCTTTGGGAAAGGGTTAAGCCCTGTTTCTGTCGTCTGTGACACACAAAGTATGAAATGTTTGAGAAAACACCGAGACAGTAGTCGAAAATACTGATGATATTTCCCTACCCATGCATATTTATTTCAAATAAACATCATTAAAGCGACATTTCACATTTATTACATTTTTTTAAAAGTACATGTATGTCTTGAAGCAAAGATTTATTATTCTAATGCGCAGAAATGCTATCAGATTTTTGAAGTTGTTATTTATAAGTGAAAGTCAAGACAGAAATAACAAATTCTATATAAATCTGAAGTATTGTCCACAACAATTTGTCTAATTTTAGCACAAAAATATATATTTCTCTTAAATGGTTCAATATTATGACTTAAAATTTCAGACTTTCCATAAGAAAAGATGCTCTTTCAGATAGAGTAAAAGTTAAATTTATGTAAAAATAATTGTGAAATGTCACTTTGACCTAAAGGGCCCTTATTTCACTTGAACAATAAATAAATCTTTCTACTATTTAGTCATAATTATTGTGCTAGAATTACAACCCGACAGTATCTACAAAACACTTCGTGCATTTTGGAGTGTCATCCGTAGCAACGGAAATTGGCGAGGTACACTCATCAATTTCCCTTGCTATGAATGACGCCCGAAGTAGAACAAAGAGTTTTGTATCTTACGACGGACGTAATACATTGAGATAAGAATAAATAACATCTATAAAACATCGATTTGATTGGCCTTCGACAGTGGCAATAATCAAATATGTATCGTTTTGGCAACTGAGACGCAGCTTGAAGGCAGCCAAGAGAGCCATCTTATTTTGATTTTGATTCTATAAGAGAATCTATCCCAACATTTCAATTTCCTACAAGTACATTGAGACAGAAAATTTCCCAAATATGATCACAAAATCGTTGCTTTTCATTAAAAACATCGTAACTGCAGCTTTAAACAAGCTGCAGTTACGATGTTTTTGATTAAAAGCGACGCAATGATAAACAATAATTAGGATGATTGTGTGGTTATGGCCTCAACCGGAAATTAAACAGGCAAATATGACACGCTTATTTATATTTTTCTGACAACATAATGAAAATGTGTCAGAATAGGATAATTTCTTTTCTTGTTACCATATCTTCAGGTTTGTTAATATAATTTTGGTGGCCAATCTAGTATTTACAATTGAGCGATGGATATAAATCAAATAGTTAATTTGTTAAAATGACATTTCAGAAATATTTTACATAAGTTTTACTTTTATTCTATCTGAAAAAGCATGTTTTCTTATGAAAATTCTGAAAATTTCAATCCAAAATATTGAACCGTTTACGAGAAATATATATTTTTGTACTAAAATTAAACAAGTTGTTGTGGACAACAGTTCAGATTTATATTGAATTTGTCATTTCTGTCTAAACTTTGAAGGCATATTTTTCGCTTATGAATAACAACTTCAAATTTCTGATAGCATTTCTACGCATTAGATTAAACAATCTTTGCATAAAGACATTCTTTAAAAAATGAACTAAATGTGAAATGTCACTTTAAGGCTATGCTGACGTGCAACCGAATGGTTCACACAACAAAAAACAATGTTGAGCAATTGTTTTACTGGTGGATTGTTTTTGGCTTCACTCTTACACATCCTACGGACACAAAAACAAACGTCTATTAAACCATTTTCCCGAATTAGACGCAACAAATATTTAGGTTGGTGCCTTAATGAACTTATTCAACTATCATTGAGATGGTTTTTAGCAAAAACATAGTAACGGCAGCCTGTTTTAAGCTCCAGTTTCTAGAATTTTGCTTAAAAGTGACGATTGTTGTTTCGAAAAAAAGGGAAAGAAAATAAACAACAACATCGTAACACAAAACAAAACGACGATAAACAAACTGTTTACTTTTGTTGACATCTTATTACCATGTACGTTCTTTCTGACAATGGGATTAATTAACATTGGAAAATAAGAAATAAGTTTGAAAGGCTTCTCATAAGCACAGTGTTTGTTGTTTTTACCAGAAAAACATGTTCATTGACGAAAAGATGTCGTGGCATTTATAATGTTCCTAAATCATGTTTATCGTGTTAGCCCTTTCCAAAACAAGACCTTGGTTTGACGTCCCAACTAGACAAGGCAAGGGAAAGCATTGAGACAAAAGAAGAAACTGCTGATAACCAGCAGTTTCTCCTTTTGCCTCAATATTTTCTGAGCATTATTTTACACAAATGTTATCGTTATCAACATTTATTTTGTCATTTATAGCAGATTTCAAAGTCAAATGTCCTTAAATTCTATCATTTGGGAAAGGGTCAAGCTTATTGAAGTGTTGACCAGTGGCACGTCTTCAACAGTTGAGATGCAGAAATTGAAGCAGCCAAAAATTTGTTTGTTGCTTGTGAAGGGTAAGGCTGATGTGCCACTGGCGATATACATATTTTTGGCCATCCTAATGTAAAGTAACTGATGACATAGTATAGATTGGTCTGTTCTTGAATAAAAAATGTGTGATTGAAGGGTTAATAAATACTACATATATGTGACCTGTCACGCTAAAACGGATCTTATCCGAACTCCAAAGATCCAAATTTTGACAAACTTGTCAGATTAAGCTAAGGTCAACCAGTTACTGTCTTCAGAAAATGAACGTATCGTAAGATAGGGAAAACATTCCGGACTTAGCAAATTACATCAAAGTGAAAAGTGTCTGCCCTAGTCTGGCTGCGCGGACTGCGCAGACTGACTAGGGTCGATATTTTTCACACTTCCTAAAAGGTCCCTTTTAGCGTGACGGGTCACATATACTAATGAACTATACTTTTAGTGTGATTTCAGCTTTACTTTGCAATGACATATAGACAATCAGAGCAACAGATAATTCGGGGTGAAGCCATTCTACATTTGTTATTTCAAATCCAAACCCTATGCTGTGGTAACTCATTTTAAGCGTCTCTATACTAGAACTGACAATATTGGGTTTGGTGCACAATAAACGAAACCTTGCATTTCGAAAAGCCATCATCCCTCTTATTATGTATTTTTATATGTTATGTATGTCGGAAGCAATCTTGAAACTATGCAGTCTTAAGACTGGACAGATGTTACGGAACTCATTTTGAACGGTTTCTTTTAAAACGGTGCACAACATATACATGTATCTGTAGCTCTGTACAATTGTAATGAAATGTACCTTCGGGTGTGTATCCCCTGCGGCATCTTACAGCCTTTTTGTCATCTATTTGTGACCCATCACTTTAAGGTAGTCCACCCCTAATGACATACACGCGACGTCGGAAGTATTCGGGCGTCGTCGAAAACACTCGGTGGTGGAATTTTCCACCGCCGAATGTTTACGACCGCGCCCGAATAAGTTCAGATACGTAACAACGCCGCACGTAAAAAATCCGATGTTTTACAAATCTCAAAATGACCACATTTAGGGTATTCTACGTTATAAGGGACCTTCTTGCAAGTGTGAAAGGTATCAACCCTAGTCAGTCTGCGCATTCTGCGCAACCATACTATGGGTCAATACACTTCACTATAATGTACTTTTCTAAAATAATGGACTTTGGGCTTTGTTTGGCTGACGAGATATCGCTGTTTTTCTTCCACACTTCATGACAGCTTAACCCTTTCCTAAACAAGACCTGGTTTTGACGTCCTTATTAGAAAAGGCTTGGGAAAACATTGAAACAAAAGAAGAAACTGCTGATAACCCGCATTTTCTCCTTTTGTCTCAATATTTTCTATGCCATATTTTACACAAATTTTATCCTTAATAACATCTATTTTGTCATTTGTTGTAGTTTTTGAAGTGGACCACCCTAAAATTTTGTCGTTTGGGAAAGGGTTAATCAAACGAGCTGTGCTTACGATTTTTCAAGAAAGGAGACAAAATGATATAGCACAGGCATTTTGTTCTGGAAATGCGACAAAGCAAGACAAATTATCTTGAATATTTGTCAAATGATGATAAACAGAAAATTGTCCGTTACAACGCTGCTATCGAGCTCGCGCGTAATGTTTTATTTCGTTTATCCAACCGCTTCCAAACACGACTCAATTTGGTTTTTACGTCCTTAATAGAAGATCATTGGAAAAACTTTCAAGTGAAAGAAGGACACTGGTGATATCTACCAATTTCCACTTTAGCTTCAAGATCTTATTCTTTCAAAACACATTTCAAATTTGGCTTGCAAATGCAAAATTGTAGCATACCACATGATTTGCAATATTTCCGGGTTCATGTTGTATTTTCAGAGCATAATGTTTCGTTACGTTCGAGATAATGCCGTAACTACAGCTTGAAAAACTTTACAGTTACGACATTGTCCAACATAACCGATGATATCGTCGCTTTTCAACGAAAACCTCGTAACTGCAGCTTGTTTAAGCTGCAGTTACGAGGTTTTCGTTGAAAAGCGACGATATTGTTATTACATAGCGACGATATATTTCATATAAACCAATGAAGATTCAAAGAAAGATGTTTTAGGGATCAAAAGACCGTCTTTCAATCAAAGATCATTACTACATTTCTGTGACAGAAAAAGGGGAGATAATAATGATACCAGTATCCTTTGATTAGCCCCATTTGTCTCTGAAAATGGTCTTTTCATAGCCTTTAATAAGGTCTTAACCCTTTACCAAAACAACGGTATTTTAGATTGTTCCAATATGAAAGAAATTGCAGATGATAACATAAATGGTGTCAAGAATAGAAAATGCGTATACTATAGCATAGAAAATATTGAGACAAAAGAAGAAAATGCTGATCATCAGCATTTTCTTCTTTTGTCTAAATATTTTCGCAAACTATTTACAATGGGGCGTCAAAAATTAATATTATCTGGGAAAGGGTAAACCATCAGATATCAATTAGAAGCTCTTCCCTACGAATAATTACCTTCCTCTTAACCTTTCCCAAACGACAAAATGTTAAGGTACTACAAATTGAAAGGAGCTACAGAGGACAAAATGGATGTTACTAAATGTAAAATCCGTGAAAAATAAAGCGCAGAAAACATTGGGGCATGAGGAAGAAATGCTGTTTTCAGCATTTCCTTCTTTTGCCTGAATGTCTTCCCAAGCATTTCAACGAGGGACGTCAAAACTAGGTCTTGTTTGGGAAAGGGTGACACCACAAATTTGTCACATAGAAAACTCCATCAGATTTCATTAACGGCCTTATTTAACCCTTTCCAAGACGGCAATTTTTACTCGCTGGACAAATTGAAATATACAACAATCAGAAAAATGAAAGCCATTGAAATAAGACATAATCGCAAAACTATACAACAGGGAAACGTAATTTGCATCAATTTCTTCTTTCCTCCTCAAAGTTTCTTAACCAACACTCTGAAAAGCCGTCGAAACAAGTGTTTGTTTCGGAAAGGGTTCAAATCGCTCTGAGAGAACTTTGAGCGGTCATTCGCTTTCTTTGAAGTCGCATCGTCATCTACATACGTATATGAACCTAATTTGTTTGTGATAAAACATTTCTAAATAAAAGCAAGACTATCTTCGCAATCCAAGGATACTACACAAGCAAGGAACAAAGTGGATGTACATCCTTGGTTTACAAAGATGGCATTTTCACCAAACGTGTTTAGCTAAAAGACACGCAATCTTCAATTGGGCTCTTACTTTTTTGTTGTTTAGATTATCATCCCGCATCCCGCAAAAAAATTCAATATAATTCAGATTTGGATCTTACCCCATCCACACTGCTTTTGCCTTTATTCGGCAAAATATATCTCTTCTTTCTTCTCTTTTGTTTTTGTTTGGTATGCATACATGTATGTTTGCAACAAGAATAAGAATATTACATATGCCATTTATATATCACAAACAACAACATCTGGCTTTTGAAAATTTGAAAAAATATAGCCTCTGCATTTGAGAGCGTAGAATGAACATTTGGTTCCGAAACATACCGTTAGATCCAAGTCATGTGTCCATGCTCCATGATTAGTTGGTCATCCGGAAAATAGCATTTTGCTTCGACGTCATAGTTCAACTCGTTACAATTCAAGGATACATGGCGAGCAATAGATAAGGGAGAGTAAAGCTATTCCCTCGGCACCATTATATAACTTAGGTACAATGAACAACTCAACAACTCTCGACAATAACAAATTGTAATTTGGTAATACACGTATGGTGTAGAGCACTTGGGTAACCGATGAACTAAAAGAACGGGCGTATTGATTAGATCGACCATTCTTGTAATCAGCATAACATGCTTAATTTTACATACACAAAAAGATTAATTACAAATGTAATTCAGTGAAAATAACTTTGCTTGTACATAAAGAGAACCTCGACCACCCGACCTGTGTCAGTCATTATTGAATGTTTCTTTATTGATAAACCATATAGTCTTTAACTCGTTTAACGAAACGAAGAGTTGTTTGATTAGTAAGCACATCGAAATTTTAAAATTCATAAATGAAAGAGAAAACCACAGTTTTACAAAAGGTATAACATTGAGATGCATTATCAAATCATTGTCATTTTACATGATTCGCAAATTGTTCGCACACCATATCATTCATCAACGATTTCATCACTATCGGTAACTCTTTAACGAATTATTTACTATGTCCACAGCACTCATTACATAATTTCACGACAATTATGATAATCGTCCGGGAAATTCCCATAAATGAATTCACCGACCTGATCAAGGCAAAGCTGCCCTAAATGCATTGCGATACCGCTATTTCATCAATCACTATTAATATACGAAAGTTTGTCATACCATATAGGTTTCATTCATTATAGCAAAGCCGCAACTCTGGTGATTACGCTCATCTAAAGAGATACCTCAATGATTTACCATTTCAAAGAGAAATGTAGTTCTCTCCGTACACTTACTATACGTTTAACACAGTTACTTCCATAAGATCGTCATCACTTTGATCTAGGCGATGCCGCCGTGTCATACCACTAGCGAAACCGCTACATTGGTAAAGCCACTATTCGATCTAGGGCGATGCCGCCTACCGTAATATCGTCAGTACTTTGATCTTGGCGAAGCCGCCGTATCATACCACTAGCGAAGCCGCTAGATTGGTGAAGCCACCATTCGAACTAGGGCGATGCCGCCTACCGTAATATCGTCAGTACTTTGATCTTGGCGAAGCCGCCGTATCATACCACTAGCGAAGCCGCTACATTGGTGAAGCCACCATTCGAACTAGGGCGATGCCGCCTACCGTAATATCGTCAGTACTTTGATCTTGGCGAAGCCGCCGTATCATACCACTAGCTAAGCCGCTACATTGGTGAAGCCACCATTCGAACTAGGGCGATGCCGCCTACCGTAATATCGTCAGTACTTTGATCTTGGCGAAGCCGCCGTATCATACCACTAGCGAAGCCGCTACATTGGTGAAGCCACCATTCGAACTAATGCGAAGCCGCCTACCAATGCTCAAGGTATGACATCCAAACCAACACTTCATTTCAAACCCATCATGGAATCGAAGAACCAGTATCACTGAAAAAGACATTTCAATCAATTCATTCCTAGTTTCACTAAATCTTTTTCTCAGTGCCAATCGCAGCATATCTCGCGAATTCACTGCAATAAGACATGATTAAGCAGTCATATCATTTCCCTCAATTTTTAGCAAATGCGTTTCTACACATGCGTTGTACTTATGAGCTCTACCAGTCAGAAATCTGCGTTTTTGATTAAAAAATTTAACCAGATTCTTGATGATATGCATTTAAACCTTTGTCCAATTATGTATATTTAAACAAGCATACAAACCATTCAGCGTCATTGTAATTACTACTAAGGACTAATAAATCCGTCCACCAAAAGGAATTGCGTAAGTCATAAATATGCAGCATTTTGCATTTTATGTATAAGGAAGCAGTATCTTAAGTCAAATTTGTACTATTCAAATCGTTAATTTTGATATTTCTTTCAAATAGGCCTACTTGCCTTCTATGCCACGTACCAAATTCACTTCTCCTTGTATCAATAAGCGATTTACATCTAAGCAGATAACGCATAGATGACATCACACATCGTGCTACATTTAACTATGCAGAAATCTGTTCTGACTCTTAAATAAGATGTAGGCCCTCCAGGTCAATATTCAACCGCGTTTTCGTCTTGCCTTCCGATCCACTATCCTGACTATATATGATAACTTTCCATTACCATAGAAAAATGTTATTTCTTGTACATAAAATTTATTAAAAGAGAAGTTCTTGGTTCAATAAATACCAATTTAAACACCGCCAGCAACTCATATTTACTTTTCAATCTATGCCAAACGTCTTACCTTTCGATCCGCTGCGCTGTCCTGGCTATATAACAAAACGATATCTTTCCATTATCTTAAAACTGTTAAATATTTCTTAAAGAAAAAGTTCTGAGTTTAGTTAATTCCTATTTAAATGCCACATTTTACTTTCCATTATATGCCAAGGGTCTTAGATGAATTAATGCTTAATATTCCGGCCTCATTTTCAAAAGTATTTATTTTATGCCTTTATATGAATAAGAATTCAAAAAACGCCTTTAGACCACTAATATGACCAACCAACATAAAGTTATTCGTAATGTTACCTTGTCACCACAGTATCCACAGTATTCTCTGCACTATCAGCTAATAAAGCATTACCTTTCCTATTCTGTCATATGACGTAGGGGCAAATAAGCACCTTTTACAAACCTCTATCAACTTTACCAACATACCTTCGACGGGCATTCAATCCTGAAAATAATCATGAATTAATAAAAATCCTTTTTCGTTTTGCATTAATTAATTAATATAATATAAAGGCCAAATGAAGTCAAATCAATTCCATACATTGCATTTTACCTCTCCTTCACTAATTTTCCATCAAAAAGCCAAATCAAAAGCAAAGGGGTGATTATAGCAATTACAAATAGGAAATATGTTTCTAAATGTTGCACTAATCTGGTATGTAAGCACTGTTTATGCGGTCGGCTATTAGCAGGTGAATTCAATACGTGTCGTCTTACACAAGCAATGCTTACAAATGTAGTTATGATTACCGTAATTAACTCGACTCACTAAGTATGTACATACAGTGTAAAGACCGGTATAGTTTGTGGAAGATAAAGTTATACACGGTACTATCATCCTATAACATCCTATAGTACGCACGTGATGAATATATCTTGTCATAATATGCACGAGATTAATTCCACATAGGAATTACACACCAGTATTAGTTATCATTGCAATAATTCATTTTAATCTATCATGTGACCTTTAAATACCAAAAAGATATATGGTCTATATGTTTTGAGGGAAACAGTAGATCCCGCCGGGACTATACATGGTTTCACACCAGTAATTTATCAGAATATACATATATCACAGGAATAACCAGGTATCGGTGCAGAAATGACCTAGCTACATGTAATCCTGATCTGTCTCTATTTTCTGTCTATCAGTATTTGTTACTTCACATTTGAGTCAAGAACTAGCTAATTGAAATGTTGTAAAACAACTGCCATGAAATCTACAATTGCCAATTCGTATCGTTCAACACATATTTGTTATCTACATAATATTATTCTAGCTTCGAGTTAAATTCGATGTTCATTAACTTACAGCATTTCCTTTTGAAAGAAACCTCAAACGATTCTGCAGTAACCTATAATGATTCGAAGCTCTCTGCATCAGTGACAATTACACTATTGTTTAAAAATAAACTGAATATCACATCTATATAGACAAAATTAAATGTTCCCTTTCCTAATAATCAATAGCTTTATTTGTTAAATGACCAAATTCACAGCTGTACTTATCTTTTCACAAAGCCATCGCTACTCTCGCAATTTTGCTCCAGTTGTCTTCTTGGTTTGTACAAGCATGTCCCTCTTTTCTCGCAATACTATTTGTTGCAATCCCCTGTACGTAAGGTTGACTACTGTTTTACGATAAATGCGAAGTCGAACATTATAACTAGTCAATGAACAAAAAGCGTCCTGTCGAACCGGTTACCCAAAGCTGAATGACAATTAACACACTTGAACGACCTTTCCAATATACATGTACCACATGTAGCACGTGCTACCTGACGTTACTTCATTCAGACGAAGGGAAAACAATTTTCTCCTACACGCTATGGGAGCCTGACCAGCGGCACCTATTTTTTCGAGCAAACAAAATGGCGGACAAGGAAGTGGATTCTGACGGTCCCAGCAGTTATTTGGACGTAAGTTGGGGTTTTTGTCCTATAACACCAACTTCGAAGCATAAATAGGTCGGTTTATGATTCAACTTCGTTATTGTCTTTGTCTTTAGCTCATCGGACTGGCATACATAACGTAAACGATAAGCAAACGTGATTAAGACGCGTTGCTCGTAAATTATGCATATATTTGTCCACCTTTTAAATGATTAAAAGAAATAAAACATATATTTAAGGTGCACGTTATATTATCAAAATTACACTGACTACATTATTCTTTGAAAATCCAAAAGCCTAAAGATGATCGCAAATGTTAGAATTGGAATATTGATGTTTTTATTCACTGTACGGAGACCAAAAATTCCCCCCGAACACGTGCATTACAGTACCCATTTTTTGAGTCTTACTGGACGGGTATTCGGATTGAATTAATTTCATTTACGGGTGATTTGAGTTAATTTCTGTACGAGTGTTCGGAGCGTTTTATACATTTGCAGAAGATAGAAATCTTTGGTGTAAATCAGTTTAGATATTTGATTCCACATTTGTTTCTCTTTCCACCAATCCTTATGATGATAAAATGATACAGTGATTGGAATTCATATCCGGGTTGCCAAAAAACACTTAAAATCATACTTATCTTTTGTAGCAAGCTCTAAAATCAAGGTCTTATCTGTCAGTTTTGCGAATTACCTCCCTTTGACATAAACAAATAGGGAATTTGAAATGTTTGATATTCACAAATTTATCAAGGTTTTCGATCGGAGGTTTTTGCAACATCATGCTGACTTTACAGGGCATTTTTGAACCCTTTCTTCGACTAGGATTGTTCCCAGATGCCCATGTAATAGCGATTTCAATTTCCTAAGGAGATTACATTGTAAAATTTTCAAGCTTTGGAACACATTGAAAATTCTGCTTTTCAAACATCATTTTCTAAACGCTAATACAATGTTATGTACGCTTCTTTACATTTCCTGACTGGTAACTTGACGGACTACCATTTCATGCAGTCCGACATGGTTTGCACTCTTCTGCTTGAATTTCTGAAGGTTGAAATTGTGTAAAATTTCCGTTCAAATTGTACACCTGAAAAACAGACCCCTGTCACATTAAAAAGGTCCGTTTTTCATCCCCGTTATTAAGATCCACAAAATGTAAAGCGCTAAGCACAGCCAAGTCAATGAACAATGCGAAACACTTTCATTTGATTTTTTTACTTGTTGTATTTAGAAAAAATATGACAAGCGAAGTAGGTGTAGCGTTTTCACTTTTGTTCAGTATAGAATTTAAATCCTAGGTAGACAGGGAAGAGAGGGTGAGATGAAAGAGAGACGGACATACAGAGGATATCACACGGAAATACATACATGTATAAGAGAAATACATAAGGACTCATAGATTTAATAATGTTGGACACGTGTATACCTTTCGGTAACTTTCTGTCGTATTCAAACAATTGAGCACCCACACGCCAGCGGAACAATAAAAGAGTGCTTCTTATTTGCACGTCAAAATAAAGATTTCACGAACGGAAAATGTTTGGATCGCGTAAAATTACACCGACTATGGAAACGAACTATGCAAGAAAATGATAAATACGTAGTATTTTATAGGTATTTACAACAGTCTTCCATCAACCCATGTCCAAAAATACACATGAATGGAAACTTTCACGCACGTGCAATATTCTTTTATACACGGTTCACTGCGTACGAAATCTCATTGAAGGCCGGCTCTTGAAGCCGGCCTTCTTTGGAATGCTTTTTTCGATTTAGACATGTAGGATTTGGGAGGCTAACAATTAGAACATTTTCGACATATTGGTGTAGAACTGACTGATTTGTAAGTCAATAATTGACGTTCACCTTGCAAGTTATATTTTTTAAATATTTTCTCCTTTGCGAGCAAAAATATCGCAAAATTGACCGCATTTGTATATCGTTCCAATTCCAATAACTGACCGCCCCCGATCACGTGACTATCAGATTATCCCCGGTCCATAGAAATACTGGAATGCACAAAAACCGAGACGTACATAGAATGTCGATATATTATCTATTAAACGTTATCGACAAGCTTTGGAAGTTATCAAATCCAGCACTTAACCCAATCCCACGTGAACGTCTCTGTTGAAAACATCCGATTATGAAATACTCATGCGTTTCGGTATTTCTATGGACCCGATATACTGGGTTACTGCCCCTTGAAGAACCCGATGAATAAGTTGTAATTTGTAAAGATAATGTAACCGAATGCCGTAGCTCAATCGGTTAGCCGCTCCTACATGAATACGGTCAAAATTGTATTGTACGGTGTGGGTTCAAAACCCACTGTCGCTTCTATCAACTTTTTCTCAAGATACTTTTTTGAAAGGAACGTTTGTCCTTTGTTATATATACTGAAACAAAAAAGAAACGCAACTTCATTTTCAATTCCTTCTTACGCAAAGACATCAAATCAGATTTAAACAAAACTTAACACATTTAAAGCAATAACATTTCACCTTGTAAACTTCACAAAATCTTGTTGGTATTCAATTTCATTAGTAAGAAAACACCCAGTTTAAACCGCGCGTCAACACAATACGACAAAAAAAAATTGGACGGAGGTCGAAAAAAACAATCTGTTTCGTTCAATTTGGTCTGATATATGACTGTTGTGAAGTCCAAACGAGTTATTAGCGGACTCCGTTGCAGTATTAAACCTATCCCGTAGGTGGGGTTAACTTGATTATTCGGTCCTACCTTGACGTCATATCTCTTGCACGTCCGCCTCGTGCTAAATCGGTTGTGGTCCAATTGAGAGCCAACAACGTATACAGTCACAAATGAGTCGATTTTATGCCCCATCAATGTCTTACGACAACATTTTGAACCCTTTCCACCAACAACGTCTGTACTGCAGTTAGGCGCTGGTTTTGGCCTAGCCTTGCTATGCGTAGCGTAGTGAAAAGTGTGTCAACGCTTTGGCATCTTCTTTGTCTATGTTCTAGCTTATGTTTGATGAAAATTTGTTTTGATAGTAGTCATCTAGAAAACACGGCAGGGGATAATCAGTTTTTAACAATTTACCATGCATCACGTGATGAATGTACGACATCTGAAGAAAATTGCACTGTATTTATGCGTATGGATGCAGGTATATTAAAAATGTACTCAACAGCCATTAAAAACATATCTTGTCGAAAGAATTATGAAAAATTGGGGTTGCGTATCTTTTTTGTCCTGGTATATTTAGTTAGGTATCCAATCTGATTTCTTTTTGTGTGTCTTTATTTATCTAATATGTTTTTGCATTTAAAGCGTTTAACTTTTTTGCTGTCATTTTCTTTTCATTATGATAAAAATCACACATGAAAACAGCCTGATTTGACAGAATTCCAATAGATAGCTGAGAACAACGTTCTCCAACAAAGGGAATAAACTCTGACAGCACGAGTCAACAGTGACCAGGATTAATTTTTTGGCTGCATCAATTTAAAGTTGAAGTTTACAAATTGTTTAAAAAATTACAAATAAACACTTTCATCTCGCAATGGAAATGACTATAATATGACCTTATTACGAAGTTGCTGTATTTTCTTTCTTTTTTAGATAAATCATACTATCTGTAATTTTTTAGTCAGTAAAATACAAATATTGCATTGTATTAAAGCTGCAGTCCCTCGCTTGGTCAAATTGCAAAAAAAAACAAAAACAAAAAAAAAAAAACCAAAAGAAAAAAAACCGAAAAAAATGGAATGAAACGCATTATTTTTTATAATGACCACCTTTGGATTAGTAACGGAGGGCGGTTCAGACAAACAATGAACCTAAAATAAGATAGTTATTGCCGAAATTAAGGGAAATCCGTGGAAAAAATGAAAAACGTTTGTCACGTTTTTCAAATCTATTTTCCTCACTGTTTACATTTTGCTCAGATGTAAACACAACATTCTTGTATAAAACACAATAAAACGTAGATACCGTAAAAATTTAGGTAGAGTGATTGAGCGGTATGTGTGCTGTACAGGACATCCGAGTTCTATCCTAGATCTCGGCGATTCTTTTATTCTCTTTTTCTTTTCTTTTCTTTTTGTCAATCATTTGTATTTTTACACAAAATACAAGCTGCCATCTACCTAGCAAATGAAATTTCGTAGCTAATGGCCATTGAAGACGGAGAAAAAAGTATAAAAAAATCTGCAGACAGCTGGATTCGAACTCGGGGCTCCATAATTGAAAAATGACTGCTCTTCCTATCAACCTAAATTTTCTTAGTCATTACGCCACTAAATATAAAAAATGTATTGTTTTATCCATGTGCCAAACGATCTTGCGCGAACTATAGAAGAAATCAAACTCCAAACGACATTAGATTTAGATCCAAGCCTATTTTTATCGGGGATCAAACAGAGCGATGGAAAGGTGAAAGGATAGGCCTAATCGAAGCTGACACGAATCGAATCATGTTGCCAAAATGCTGATCGATACATCAATACATGTAGTGGCCATGTGAGAAGACGCTTGGAGGGGTGTCTGAGAATTACATCATCAAAGTCCTGCGAAATACTTTTTCTATAAAATTAATAGCGGTAATTTGTGGAAAAACCCTCCGGCATTTCGTTTTAAAGGAGAATTTCATTGAATGGGAGTACAAATGAGCTTGAAAGGTGTATTGTTTAAAAATATTATTAATGACCCAGCGAATGACCAACAAATGGTTTTAAAGTTGATTTTTCGAAGAAAATTCGAGATAGAGCACTTTTAAATATTTACAAATTCTACACCAAACAATGAAACAATTGAAAAATTGAAAAAAAAAAAAAAAAAAAAAAAAAAAAAAAAAAACACGGATTTACAGAAGAACATGTCAGTAACGCGAACAAAATATCCATTTCTTTGAAGTAAAGCAATGAACAAATATTAAGTTAGGTTCAGAACAATATGTTTCAATTTTGTTGTTAAAATTCGGTATTTTTAAGTTAATCATGGTTATGCGAGCTGGTATTTGTTTTAAGATTAACCATGGTATTGTGAACTTGTGTAGGTGGTGCAGGACCATTCGCTGAGAAATCTAAAGGCAGCATAGTCTACTATTGAACTTGAGGTCACCCAAATGAGCAAACATGGCAATTTGCGGGACTTGCAGAATGTATACATTTTAAAAGTAGTTCTAAGTCACTTGAACTGAAAACAAACAATACGCTATCAAATAATTGCTACTGCAAGTCCACGATTATTCCGTTGGGGTCTTGATACTGTGAGTTCAACAAGAAAAGGAAAGATATAATTAACATGACATGGTTGAATTTATCACTTCAGCAAAATTTTCATTGATGGCTACCAAAAAATTGCCGGCCTCTTTGATGCTATGCGTCAAAATTTTGTCTTGTATTTGTATTGTTATTGGTTTAGACATATCGATGGAATGAGTGGGGTATTATTAAACCGAAGTATTGTCCAGCAAGGTTAACCCGGGACAACTTAATTTTCGTGCGCAAAGTCCGTTAGTTGAGCGTCTTAACAAAACAAAGCCGAAGTGAGGTCATTACATATGCAGATGTCCCGGGTTAATCTTGCTGGACAATAACCTTGCGCTCATTATTGTCAATATTGCAGACGATTACGTTTGTTTATAAATATTCATAGCGCACGGTCACTTCGGTTTATCAATAAAAGGGGGAATGCTCCAGTTTTTCGGAACACTCGGTCATTATATTCCGTTTTTATTCACCTGACAGGGTGTGGCTAAGTAAAGAGGTTATTCGACGAGTTAACTTCTCGATACCTTGGTTGATAAAAGAGAAAAAACGTGCGGCACGAGCATGAACATATTTCGAAATTGAAAGAATGCACGATTGTAAAATGTGTTGTCATAAAACGTCGTAACTACAGATTGATTCACGCTGAAGTTATAATGTTTTGCAACAATACCGACGATTTACCGCTAATCGAGAAGGCTGTTTCTCCCTGAGCTTAAATGGAATGAACCGTTTACTAGGCTCCGCCCTGTCTCCCGAATAAAAAACAGAATATACTGTAAAAAATTGAACATTTCGTACCATATATGATTCGCTACCATATTTTCAATAATATAACGCGTCATTACAATTTACCATTTACGATGGTAAAAGCGTATTTATTATGCGAAACTGATTTCGTCAAGATGGAAATCGATTATTTAGAGCAAGACTGTTGTAAGTTTATACACAGTTATATTGCGTTTTTATTCACCTGAAAGGGTGTGGCTAAGCCAAAAGGTTATTCGACGAGTTTACTTCTCGATACCTTGGTTAACATAAGAGAAAAACGTGCGGCACGAGCATGAAAACATTTCGAAATTGAAAGACTGTGCGATTGTAAAACGTGTTATTAAAAAACCTCGTAAATACA
The DNA here is from genome assembly GCA_963680895.1 of Fragum sueziense. Lineage (NCBI taxonomy): Eukaryota > Metazoa > Mollusca > Bivalvia > Cardiida > Cardiidae > Fragum > Fragum sueziense. Next base: position 25,826,482 of record OY804603.1, read on the forward strand.
GCTTGATTCACGCTGCAGTTACAATAATTTGCAATAACACCGACGATTTACCGCTAATTGAAAACGCTGTTTCTCCTCAATCTTCAATGTAATAACCGTTTAATAGGCTCCGCCCTGTCTCCCGAAAAAAATCAGAATATACCACTGTTTTACGTCATATTATTCGTGTGTAGCTCATAAAAAATGCTGTAATGCACTAAAAAGTGTACTGACCTATACTCTTTCTTTTTGCATTATTACCAGGACACGTTGCTTAATACAACGATGGAGTTTTATCAAAGTCTATGATATAGAACTTGAATTATTTCCAAAAATATGCAAATTTTGACATAAAACACTTCAGCTTCGTTGATCGAACTGAACACGCGAGCATGCTGTTTTACACATTTGTGCGTTTATAATTAGCACATATTTTGGGTTTTCTGTTCTTATTAAATGTAAGACGTTACTTTAAATCTATTTCTGGACTAAACGATGATTATAGAGCATTTATAAGCATTTTAGTGACCTTGGGTATGTGCAAGAAATTTGTATGCATTTTTTCGCTGTAGGGATATGTTATACGAATGCCTATAAAATTCAAACAAGATCGCTGACCATCCATTTTTATTTCATTTTTGAATTGGTAATTACATATATACTCCTCACAAAAAGTTAAGCAACAAAGATGCTTTTCTTTCTCAAATGGGTTTTATCACATCTATTGATCTATGTTTTATACAATACAAAGTTGGGGTCTTATTACACAAATTACGTTAAATGATTAGAAAAATCATCAAACAATAACAAAGTTACAGATCCTCGAAAACCGTCCCGACGAAACAATAGTGCAAAACGTCACTCGCCAGCAGTTCAGAATGTGTAAAAAGTTGTTTTCAGGTCACTTCAGGCCATGATCGAGCATCAAGCACCTGGTATGGCCCCTACGATCTTCAACACACGCCCGAACACACCTTGGCATCAAGCAGATTCGTCTGTCTAATGTCCGTTGTGGATTGATTCTCCATTCTGTCTGCAAGACCTGTTGCAGTTCATGCAGAGTCTGTGGGCGAACATGATGACCATAGACACGCCCTCAAAGAATGTCCCATGCATGTTCTATCGAATTAAGGTATAGAGACCTAGCAGGCCAGTCTAAATGTCTGATATTGTTGGTCCACAGAACTTCAGTCACAATTCCAGAACGATAGGGACGGGCATTGCCATCCATTAACATAACAGTTGGATCTGTTTACTGTGCCAGAAGGATGACAACAGGCGTGATGATCACGTAAATACACCTTACACCAGTCATTGAACCTCGTTTGATGACAACCAGCTCTGTTCTGTGGCAAACACTGATACCTCTCCAGAAGATCAAACTCCCACGTCCATATTGGTCGTGTTCAGCGATGTTACAGTCGGCAAACCGTTCATTACCGTTTCTCCACACACGTGTCATGCCATCATTAGAATCAAGGCAGAATCTTGACGAGTCAGTTAAGAGTTTGTGACGCCAACGAGTGACCCTCAGTTTTGATGTTGATGTTCCAATATTAATCTTTGCAGTCGATGTTTTGGGGGAAATTGGATCCGTTGAAGTGGTATCCTGGACCTTAGACCTTCTGTGTGAAACATGTTCCTCAGGGTTTGGATGGAAAGTCTGTTTCTTGACACCCTCTGAAGGTCATTTTCCAGCGATCTGGCCGTTTTAAGCCAGTTCCTATGGACTAAGGTTGCAATATAACGGTCTTCACAAGGTGTTGTTACTCTTAGACGACCTTAACGTGGTCTCTCTGACATCTGTCCAGTTTGATTGTATCGGGTTATTGCTCTTCAGTCAATACTGCGATGAAATTTAAAGTGAATGGCAGCAGCAGTCTTGGTTGCCCCACCCTGTAGCATTCCAACAATTTGAGCAACTTCAATTGGAGTCAAGTGACATATTGGCATGATTCAAATGTTGATGACACCAAAGTTGTCAAATGGACGCGTTTTAAGCACATACGGAGCTAATACCAAGTTTGAAATCCGTATATGCGACACATTTTGCATGCATGTTTTTGGGGTGAGTGTGTTCTAATCACGTGATAGCTGTTTTTAAGGTAGCTGGATACCCCTGACGTCAAAAATGCGACTTCCTCTGAATCTTATGAAATTCTGGGGACAGATACTTTGGTATATGCGCTTTACGATGGCGGTCTTTAAAAAGTAATTGATACGTGCGTCATGGCGTCATGGCGTCATTTTGTGACGCACCGTCTTTTAGGGGGTAGCGTTAAGTAAATCTCAATATCTCGTAAATTAACACATCGATTTTGACCAAACAAAAATTAATAAATCTGTAAATGGACATTAAAGAAATTTCATTGGACGTTGGAATATAATTATAGCGTAATTTTACACAATCGCACGTTACAGTTATTTTTATCGCTTTTTACGCGTCTATTCTGAAAGAACACTTTTTACATGACGACGTTTATCTCAAAATTTAGTTAGAAAACCTATGCTGATTTTTTTCATACGTTTAAGTTTGGCCAATTTTCTTTTAAAAATTGAAATAAAAAAGGTAAGTCATCGAGTTAGATTTTTTTTAAATTATGATTTTTTAAAGTTTTGCTTTCTTTTGACGCGCTATTTTGACGTCAACGTTACGTTAGTGTGACGTTTTGATATTTGTGATTGGTAACATGCAATTGATACTCGGGTGAATTTCAATTTCTCTCCGTAAATCAGTGTTATGTTTATGTATAGATGGAATAAAATAATGTAAAACCGGTAATTTTCATAACATGATTTTGGAGAAAAACATTCATGTGACGGAAGAAAATGGGCAAATAAAGCAATTTCACTTCAAAACAGACCACTCATTTCATTTAATTACATTTAAAACATTTCATTTTATTACATTTAAAACAAACAAAAGAGTCTAAATATAGCTTTTTAAACACCCTCTATTCGTAATCAAGTGTACCAGTTACCGGATATTGCCACCAATACACTTTATTTTAGATTGATGATGTGAATTTGGGAATGAGATTTGAATTTTTGATACCTGCATCATTTATCTCCAACTCCTTAACTCTTAAAAAACTAAAATTGTCCAGCTGTTCTTTGAGTAAGGACTAGACTACATGGACTAAAACACAGACACTTATTGCAGAGTCAGACACTCCAGATTTTTGTTTAAATGGAAAACAAGTAATATGAAATTTGGCTACAAATCAAAATTATGAAGTACATTATAACATTGTTCTATGTGGATGGCCTTGTGGAAGACCCTTATCCTCCACCCCCCCCCCCCCCCACACACACATTGAAAGACAGAAATACATATGTAGGAAACCAAAGCCCAAATGAATATAGTATAGCTTTAATAAAATCAATGAAATCGAAGACAAAATTACTTGGCTTGCACCTTTCTTTTGCTAGAGACTTACAATTATTGTTGTCAGCGTTACAAACTTTAGATTTTTTTAGTACACCCATAAACGCAAAAGTGTTTTATTACAGAAAATGAAGTTTCGATTATTAATCGATAATTTAATCGAAACCAAGTCCTGTTTCAATTCGATTATCGATTATGATTTCAGTCCGATTTTACAACACTAATGTTTACTACCTGACAACCAATCAACTCTCTTCGTATTTGTAACGGATCAAATCAGACGAATTGATTGGTTTTGCAGCAGTAAACATCAGCCTACGTCACTGTCAATTTCGGCTGGGACTATTGTATATATTCCAATTATGAACGTATTGAACAACAAAAATAATTATCAAAACACGCTAACTCAACCGAAACTGAACAAAATTCGGATCAGTCTTACTCCGGATATTTCGAATTACAATGGCATTCCGTTCGACTTCGACATAACGTGTTTCAACTATACAATATTCTCTGACTTTCGATTTCAGAATGTTTATCATTTTCCAGGTATAAACACCAGCATTATACAAATGGCGATGACGCATGCAGAATCTAACAAAACATTCAGCTGCTATGTTAAACCGAAATGTGGATTTATACCAAATAAAATCACAAAACTGACGGGCATAATGTTGTGCAACAACATTATGTATCATAATGGAATTGAAGTAAATCCGCAGGACATTAAAGAAGCATGCCGACAAATGATGCAATTTTAAAACAATTCGCACCTGTTATTCTAGTTGCTCACAATGTCTTGTTTGATTCAAAGGTGCTGATACAAAACATGAACGAATGCAGTTTAACTTGTAGTGGGGGTGATAGACGGTTTTGGAGACACTTTGGGATTGTTCAAAAATGAGTGTCCCGAGAGAAAAACCAATGGACAAAATTATAAGCAAGAAGACCTGGTTAGGTACATTTTTGGGAAGGATTACAACGCACATAGCGCAATTGCAGACACCAATGAATTGTTGCAACTAGTGAGAACAGTCTATAATTTTGAAGAAAAGCTTCCGGTGTATGATACAGAGTCCATTGAAAACAGAATAAAGAGATGTTCGAACCTTTCAAAGTCATATGCAGACATTGTTGGAAAACGCTATTTGTCATCTGCGGCCAGTAAAACACTAGCTACATGCCGGACTATCATTTCACCATATCAAAATTATCCACTCACGCTCTGGTGTTGATGCCCTTACAGCTTTATGTAAACAAATTTTGTCAAACCCTCAGAAAGTCGCTTCTTCTATTAGTAAATATCTTTCATAATTATTTGCACAAATTTTCTCCGTCTCTTTTCTATTAGTAGTTCATGTGAACTGCTTTTAATACTTTACTCATTAGAAGTTTCTATCGAAACTATCGTAGATATAAACGGCTTTCATTTGTCTTTCGAGCGTTTTACATCGACTCTACAATTCTTTAAACACGAATTATCACTGGCGGTGAACTCGGCCAAAGCGAGGGACGTTTTTCGCTACAACAAGGTACAGATATTTTGCGTTTAAATGTGAGTTTAAAGAACTGGTTGGATAGTATTTCTAATAACAATGAATTTGTTCTAAAATAGACCGGATTTACCGATATGTATTGACAAACCGGATGTGTTGTTATAACGTCTCGTATACACTACGGCTTTATCGAAGCCATAGTTACGATATTTTATAACAACACCGACGGAATACTATGATCGCGAAAAAACGTCCCACGCTTTGGCCGAGTTCACCACTAGTGATTATGCTTCTATTCATTCAATCAGTCATTAGTTTCGTCATATAAGATTTTCCAACACATGTATTTCGCTCTTTCACGCATTTGTTCAATTGTTGAATGCTTTGAACCATTGAGTCACACATTGTATAATCAGTTGAAAAAATGTACATATAAATAATTGTTTATGTGTTTTAATGTAAAAATGATTGTATAAATTTTGTCTCATAATTTGACCATTAAATTAATATTCGTCAAATTACTTAGGCCCATGGAATAAATGATAATGTCATCGTAAAATTCTTAAAATACTCCTTTTCCTACCAAAAGTCTTCTGTTTGGTATCTCAAATAAACATATTTATAGGAAACATCGGTGGAAGAGATAAAATGCTAAAATACGTTCTCTGCTTTTCCATTAATGTTTTCAACTTCAATATTATCAAATGCAAATTGCATGCAGCTGAGAAATTATCATATTTGTCGAGTAAAACTACCTTTTGAAAGAGTCCAAAATACTGCCGTTTGGGAAAGGGACATATCATTGATTTGTAAATATATTGTATTTTTAATTGGAATATCGTTATTGAAATGCAAAAGGCACGTTATTACATTTTGATTTTGGTAAAACCTGTAGATTTTGGCAACCAAATAGTTAGAACTTGCTATCCTTAAAAGACGATCTTGGCACGTCTAAAACAACAGAAACAAAAGCCTCTGTTGTTTCTATACGTGCGAAGACGGTAGAGTGAACTTCTCACATTTGCTACGGAAACGTATATTTACAAAGCACTATTCTTTATTTCTTTCTTTTAAAAATATACAAAATATTGCCTAAAATCGCCATAGCCGAAAACCAAAACAAAGTATTGATATACTGTAGCATGTATACATGTCTACATTATTATGCATAATGGATAATTTGTCTGATATGTAATTTTTTTTTTAAAAAAAAATCATTATTTCAATCAACCTCGTTTGTTAAATAGTCCCTAAAGACGACTGTTTATAGATTAATTCATGCGACATGAGGAATTAAAAGATACTTGACGGATCACAGAAAATATTAATTTAAATTTTGATGAGAACGAGATCAGTATAATATAAAAGCATAAACTTTTTGTGAGGAGTATAGATTCAGCATACAAGATATAAATGAATTCTTTTATTTGGAAAAATTTAGGAAACTGGAGCATTCCCCCTTAATACTTATTTAAACTACATGGTAATATCGCTGCGACTGGAGCACCTGACTGCGCTATGGCCGCGGCCTGGTATCTACAAAATGTCCGATTAGAATGGGTGAAATGCCTCTTTCGACACTATATTACATGTATGAAAAGTAAAGCTAAAACGACTTACCAACATATACCTGTATTTCTCTCAACATCTCTAGCACAACTACATTTGATGTTTTCGAGAATGAAGCTACTCATACCACTTAGGTATAAGATTGTCCACCCATTTGGTAGGAGACTGTGGCCAGTTTCATCAAAGGATTTTTAAGGCGTATTTATTATGAACTGAGAATGAATGCAGAACCAGAGGCGAAATTTGAAAAGTGCCAGTAATTCCTAAACTGTGTTACATTTCCATTCCAAATACAAACAGAAGCATTTTGTATGGTTTAGAATTTTGAATTAATGCATACTTATGGAACTATTTGACAAAAATGTCCAAATTACCTCCCTTGCATATGAAAATAGAGTAGAATAACATTTGTAAATTATTTTCTTCTTGAAGCATAATCTTGAAATCCGGCACAGTGAATCAACTTATGTGAAGTGTATTTACAAGTGTGTGTAATTTGATGCATTTCGTGTGGCTAGAAAGAGGTATTTTTATTCTCGGTTCGTAAACCTTAAGTACCAATGTCTTACAGTCTACACGCTTAGGAAAGGAATCAGGTATCGCCCCTTCCATCAAGTCCTAGGTAATTTGATTGTTGTTTCGTAAGACATCAGTAAGTCAGAAATACGTTTTCAATGTTTTGATGAAACAAGTACCAGATGTCATAGAGGATATATGCCGCGCTCTAGGATCGAAACCGGGACATCAAATTGGAAAGTGCAACGCGATGCCATTTTTGCGATAACCGCGGTCATAGCCAGCCAATGAGAGAGTGCGTGCAAGAAAAACAAGAGACAGTACTAAGGCAGACAGAACACGAGTAGTGTTAGGAGAAAATATACATTGAATACTATTTCAAATACATGTTTCATTTTTAAATCAATATTTATTGTCGATTTCGTGAATAATATGCTTTGATGAGTAGGTTCTATATTAACCATTTAGTTTATTTGTTCATTTATTTCCTCATCAAGACAGTGTTGTAATTCCTTTGACTCCAGATAGCTTAATTTGCATGAACAACTTCCAAAAACTATAGTAACCCTTTCCCAAACACGACCTGGTTTTCACGTTCCTAACAAAAAAGGCTTGAGCAAACACTGGGGCAAAAGGGGAAATATTTATAACCAGCATAAATTTCCTCCTTTTGCATCAATAATTTCAATGCTTTATTTTACACTAATCCAATATTTTTTCAACATCAATTCTGTGGTTAACAGCTACTTTTGAATTGAAATTTACGCTTTGTAAAAGGGTTAAAATAATGCGCACTAGGTTACGTCTCTCAGTTTTCAATTGCTCGATTAACGCGTTCAGAAAAAACTGGAATTTCCAAACTAAAATCGTGTAAACAATGAACGAAGTACCCATACAGTGGATTGTGACATTGCTCGGAAAAAAAGTTCAGTTTTTCTCGTACAGTAGTTTCGTTTTTTTCGTTTTTTTCCTAATAATACACATCTCTCACGACTCAGAGTTACGCAAAGGTTCTGTCATACAGAAATCTATGTCCACACACGAAAATAAAACCAGTAGAAACAGTAAAGTGTGATTTTTGATTGATTCATTGAAGCATTTCTCGCTTAAAATGATGAGCGCAGCACATCGTGAAGATTGTCGGCACAATTTTAGATAATCTTAAAATTGATAAGTTCATTTCAGAGTCAAAAGTGGTAAAGCAATATATGTACTCAAATATTAATGAGTATGAACGTGCAAAATTGAGTATAAATGTGACAAATCTTATTTTGTTTGCAGCATCTATTTCTTGCAGGTTTGTTATGTCCGCCATTTTTGCTCGAAAAAATAGGTGCCGCTGGTCAGGCTCCCATAGCGTGTCCTAATTCGTTCCTCAAACGTAGAAAATTATATTTCTTAGTATATTTTTCCAAGCCAAAACCTTATGTATTACATAGAGGCTGTATAGTTGATTCTACGCTAAATAAACATTCAAATGCGCGCAGCGCATTGAATGTTTATATCGCGTAGGACTCTATCTGAGTTAGTGTTCGCTAGCGGTTCATTAGAGACTGGGCGTGGCTATGTATAGACGTCACATAAACTAACCGGGAGCCCGTTTATGCGAAATATAGCGGGGGAATTTTTAAAATATACTTCAAGTTCATTGGTCCAAAAAGTAGGTCAAACACTAAGTACAAAAATTGTCACAGAATTATCATTTTCCAGGGTTCTCGTAGTACACTTATAACCGAATTTTCGTACCTAGACTCCCAGAGAATATTTATCACACACATTTTGCTTGTCTGCATGTCTATTGGGAGTTCGAGAATAGTGCTAACAAGTCTGTTAAACCTTTTCCAAACGACAAAAAGTTGGACTTTTCTTGTGGAACGCATCTGAGAGAGACTAGGTGGATGTTGCAAAAAATAAGATTTGTTATACATGACATAAAAAAATTAGAAAGTACTTCTTATTAGCATTTTCTTATTTTGTCTCAATACTTCCAAAGCGTTTTTGATTAGGACTGTCAAAATTATGTCTTAATTTTGGAAGAGAATGAGATTCATTTAGTGAGACAAAGAAACATTTTTTTCCGATTCACTAATCTAGATATACATATTTCACATTTAGAACGTACTGAACGTTGTACGTGCAGATAAAAAAAATGATGGGGACCCGATCATAAGCCTTTTTCACGTCGACTGCGACAGTTTCTCAGATGTCGAAATTGCAAATGATAACAGTATGTCGTCGCTTTTAAACAAATCCTCTTAACTGCAGCTTATATTAAGCTTCAGTTACGAGGTTTTTGTTGAAAAGCAACGATGTATAGAATTGGACTTCCAAATGCTTTCATGTTCTCTGCTGTCATTTTATTTTCGCATGAGAAAGGGTTGAGAATCTGCAGCCCACATATATTTTTGTCAATGGAATTAATCAGCCCTGAAATACAAGAGACGTAAATATAAGGCTTCTCATACGTCCAATGTTTGTTTTCATTACTGGCAGTCAATCGATAAGGGACACATATCGTCATTTATCTTCAACGCCACGCAAATACAACTCGAAAGAAATGAGGCGACATCAGAGTTCAATTCTTAAATATTTGTAAATGAAATGTGTTTATAGGGATATAAAAACGCCAGAAACAAAGGGCCAGTTGCATAAATTGTATTAAGTTAACTCTGCGCTTTAGCTGTCTTAAATTCGTGTTACTTATCTAAAAACCTTACTTTCAAGTAATGTTTTGCAGCTCGGTCCAATACTGGTTCGTACAATTGTCAAACAAGAGTATCCGGTAGCAGAAATAAATATTTGGGAACCTTTTAAAGCATTTCTTCGTCAGGACCATTTGTGGGCGACGATTAGATAACGAAATATTATGGTGGCCGCTAGAATAGATGAGAAATAACAATTTGAAGATAGGCGTAACCCGTTTAGTAAATTACGTTGACCGATCGGTGTAGGTTCAAAAGCCTTAGTGACAATCACACATCATTACTGAATTTCTATACGAGCAAAAATGGAGTAATAATACTACCATCGTTCCCTAATTAATTTTGATATACATTGATAATTATCTTTTCTACAAGTTGAAAGGGTGATTTCTCCATTAAATATCATTTGGAAGTCCACCCTTAATACGTATAATTACCTTCATTTTCACAAACAAATCAGATTTCAATATTGATCAAAAATCGCTCTGGGGGAACCTAGAACGGACATTCGCTCCCTTCGAAGTTGTTTGTTTACTTACCTAAATACTCGAATTTGTGATTATGTGGAATTCCAGTCATGAATTCCAGCTATTTTGGGATCCACATTACGTCAAAATTTCAGTGGACGACGTCATAATCATTAGATGGTATAAATTGCCGATCCTTTCAATTTCATAAATTATACGTAATAATTTGATTTCCGACGTCGACCGAAGTCTACATTAAAGCTACTATTTCCCTGATTTGGACCCAAAAATTGCCAAATACAAACGAAATGTACACTTGTTAAGCTTTATATGACCTGATTAAATGATTACGACAAACTATTGAAGCAACGACTCATTTTTTCGCAATTTGATACCAAATCATGAAGCGATGTCGAAAGTAGGTCAAAACAATAGGACATGCGACTTTCCTAAATGACGTCACAACATACATGATGACGTCATATTGAAATTCAAGTATGAATCTCGTTTGAATCATGGTCCGCGCTGTATGCACATGCGCAACAATTTAAAAATAATCCTAACCCCATCTGAGACGGGGTTGAATTTAGGTTTGGATTCTCCCTAAATTCAGCTATCTGTCTTGTAATTTCGGCTCATTCTCTGTCTGAATCGCATATTATTAACCATCCCGAGGTGGTCAACACAAAAGTTTTGCATATTTTTTCAAAAAAATTCATTTTTTGCAATTAGACCATCTGTTACCGTCGCCCTTTAAAATATGTCGGCAAGACTATCAAGTACGTAAAATATTATATACTTGGTAAAAGCTATAGTATCAAAGAGCGCGATTTGCTTGCAATCGCGTACTTGAAATAAATTAAATAAGAGTTCAAAATGTCGCTTCATTTCTTCCAAAGCCTCAAAACTACAAATTTGAATAAGCGGCAGTTAAACGTGTTTTTGTTGTTGCTTTTCTTTTCTTTTCTTAAGCGGCCCATACACGATCAATATTATTGACAATATTATTGTCAATATTTGGTATTGACAATAATATTGACCGTGACTGGGCAATATTGAAGGATTGTCAATACTATTGACGAATATCTGCGATCGCTGAAATATTTTCTTCAATATTTTTATTGACGTTATGTAACCCATGGTTGATTGTTCTCTAAATTAATATTGTTAATAATATTGATCGTGTATGGGTGGCTAGAAAAATATTGTCAATAATATGACTCAATAATATTGTCAATGATATTGATCGTGTATGGGCCGCTTTATAAGAGATGATGCCAAAGTCACATTTCCAATGAGGAAAAGAAATCTTTCGAATCCCTTGTTGGGGTTATCGTAGAACAATTATAATCGAATTTTCGCAAGGAGGCTCTCTGAGAATATTTATCACACTCATTTTCGTTGTCTGTGTGTTTCAAGGGAATTGTAACATGTTGCTAACAAGTATGTTAGCCCTTTCCCAGCCAAACGTTAAGGATGCTGTACGCTAAAGGGTGTTACAAAAAGATAAATTGAATGAAATTTAAAAAAAAGAGAATCTATCGTTTAGTAAGTGATTAAAGCCCATCCCTTATTAGATTTTGTGCGATGTCGGAATTTTTTGTGCGACGTCGTTAACAAATGTTAGATGTAATTGAACCTTTTTGGGCAACGTTATTTTTACATTCGGCGAAGGAACGTTCCACCGCCGAATATTTGTGACGTAGCCCGAATACTGCCGACGTCCCGTGAATCGCACTAGGGTTGGACTACATTGAATTTGAAGATTGGAAATCGTTTAGGGAAAAGAGGAACTATTAGCTATAGTAATTAGCACTATTTCCTAGGGGTTTCTAAAGTAACTTCCTGTGTGGCTGTCATAACCACAGTTCGTCTGAGCAAAGGGTAATTTAACCCTTTCCCAAACGGCAAACTTTTGGGGTGGTCAAATTCAAATACTGCAACAAATGACAAAATGACAGGTATTAAAGATAGAAAATGTGTAAAATATGGCTTAAAAAATATTGAGACAAAAGGAGAAACTGCTGGTTATCAGCAGTTTCTTCTTTTGTTTCAATGTTTTCCAAAGTCTTTCCTATTAGGGGCGTCAAAACCAGGTCTTGTTTGGGAAAGGGTTAATCAAACCAAGGCTGTTGTTAGTTTTTTTTTCTTTTTCTTTTTTTGTTGTTATTTTTGCCCTATTTCTTAGTAGTCTACAATCTTCATAGAACATGGGCTTCTTTTTAGATCATGACTAAATAAATCGTCCCTTGACAGCCAGAAGTGGCTATCAGCAGTTAAAATGTAACTGCTGATAGCAACTTCTGGCTGTCAAGGGACGAAATGACGTAGGTATGTGTTGTTCTACATATCTTAATACAATAATAGCCGTAATGGCTGCCAGTTGCAGAAAACAACTTTGTAAGACTAATAAATTCAGTCTGGCTGCTTATACAAGGTGCAAATAGTTCTTAATCTTTTCTGACACTATGTGGAAAGAATGTCGACGTGAAACCAAGAATCTAGACGTAACAATTAATCAAACGTGCTTTATGCTTTTTTAATTTGCAATCCAGAAAATTCCATAAGATATGGGTACCAGTATTTATGCAGTCTGTCGAAATGATTCAAGAAACTTATGAAATATGCAATCATGGGTCATTAGTGACTAGATATTTCAAAGGAGTTTTTTGTAAACGTGTTTAAAGGGGACACGTCTTGGATATCGTAGACATTTGAATAACAGAGGTTCTAATTTGAATTGCTGTACAAAATATAGCTTAAAATCCATACAATTTTCGAAAGGTTAGGCAAAAGCAGAAAATACTCATTCTCAGCATTTTGTTCTTTTCCGTCAAAGGTTACTCATGCAATGACATACATTTGAACAACGTGCGACGAGTCCGAATTTGTGTAGTTATATCACGGCCGCTTATCTACTAACTCACAACATTTTGTTGTGTATGAAAAAAAGTTTAGAGGATATCCGGTTGGCAGTTAGAGGAGCCGACAAATCGGCGGGTGAAAGGTGAGTCTCGTCTTTTAATCGAAATGTTCTTGTTTCTAGCTCGAAAATCAAAAATCGGAGAATGTCATACAACCTTTTATTCATTTTCACATATTTGTGAGCCCCATCCAAACCCCGATTCCCAGAGATTGAACGGAAATTCATTTTCTCCCGTTGCAAGGGTAGCCCCAATATTGACATGTTGTCAATTCTGAAGAGCGTTTGTCCACTTTCTGAGGATGAATGGCCCAAAACCTGTGTGTATTATAAAATAGTTGTATGTAAATTACATCGTGCAAACAATATTTTAATAACTTACTGTCGATCTTTGAAGAAAAGCAGTTCTTCCGGTCAGTTTGTGCGTTAGAGCATAGGTTGTGAGTAAGAGGATAGGTTGTGATTTAGAAGACAGAATGCATTCGTCGCATTTAATACCATTGTCATTGTTTATATGCGAATTAAGCCAAACCGAAATTCTCTCATTCCTAGACTAGTCTTGTCAAAAGATTAAACTCTTATTTCACTTAAGAATCACTTTGTCATTTTTATTTGACAGAGTACGAGTTCATTGTGATATGATATAGAAAAACCCTTTTTACATACCAGTTATATATATCATATTTCATTATCTCATCTAAATGAATGTAAGGTTCTTATGCATAATATATTTATAACAGTGTTTGATATAAACATTCACTATCCTTTGTGTTTCTTTCTGTCTGTCTGTACTCTGTGTGTGTTCATGTGAATTTTTATACTATTTAAAGTAAATACTGTGTAATATTCCAACCATTTTGTATGCTCTAAAGTAGCCTCTTTAAAATATAATGCGTAAGGAGTGGAAAAACCGGAGACAATACAGACGTGTCAAAAATACAGGTCTGTAAATCTTGTTTATCCATAGATCTTCTTGTTTATTGATTCAATATGTTTAATATTAAGTCATCAATCATATAGGCCTACGAATTGATTCATTAATAAATTTTGCAAGTTGTAACATACATTAAAGATGAACTTTGTGAAATCCGTACTCTCTTAGTAATCTCTTCTATTGTGCCAATACTTTACAATTCCCTTTCTTATAAGTACGTTATACAATGCCTTGTATAAGAAAGGGTTAACGAATCCCATTTACACACAATGTAAAAGCAACGGAACAAGAGAAAGTCGATTTCCTTCATAAAGATTTCTTCATAAATCCTATCCCATACAAGATATATTTTATAACTCCCTTGTAAAATAGTTTCGGAAAACATCGAGAGAAAGAAGAAATTGTTGATTATCAGCCCTTTCCTCAATATTTACGCCCTCAAACATATACTTCTCACATCTGTTACTCTTTATAAATAAAGCAGTTCAAAATTGTGTCATTTTGAAAACACTTTTGAAAACACTTCACTCATTACCAAAATGGTTAAATATTTGAATTTTCCAAAGCAAAAGATGTAGCAGACAAGAATATCAGGTGTATGAAATTTTAAAAAGAGAACGCACAAACGCCCTCTTAACCTAAATTTTCATTTCAAATTATCACGTGCAGATGGGCAGACAAGCAGACAATGTTAAAGGTCTGTGTCCCTGATGTATCAATTTACTGGGCGTAAAAATACGTTATGCCATTTCACTCACCCTTTGAAAATAGACATATCACATAGAGTATTTCGGTTTGGCTTAATTCGCATATAAACAATGACAAATGGTATTAAATGCAATGAATGCATTCTGTCTACTAAATCACAACCTATCCTCTTACTCACAACCTATCCTCCAACGCACAAACTGACCGGAAGAACTGATTTTCTTCAAAGATCGACAGTAAGTTATTAAAATATTGTTTGCACGATGTAATTTACATACAACTATTTTATGATACACACAGGTTTTGGGCCATTCATCCTCAGAAAGTTGACAAACGCCCATCAGGATTGACGAAATGTCAATATTGGGGCTACCCTTGCAACGGGAGAAAATGAATTTCCGTTCAATCTCTGGGAATCGGGGTTTGGATGGGGCTCACAAATATGTGAAAATGAATAAAAGGTTGTATGACATTCTCCGATTTTTGATTTTCGAGCTAGAAACAAGAACATTTCGATTAAAAGACGAGACTCACCTTTCACCCGCCGATTTTTTGGCTCCTCTAACTGCCAACCGGATATCCTCTAAACTTTTTTTCATACACAACAAAATGTTGTGATTTAGTAGATAAGCGGCCGTGTATATGGTGCATCACGTTATCTACGGGAAAAAGAAGGGAAAAAAGAATTTAACGCTAGTATCCAGTTTTCACTTTCTTATGACGACTAGTTTCTTGTAAGCGTTACTAGAAATGGAAACGCGGATATATAAAAAAGATATACACCCGAATTAGAATGATTATAAATGAACATCGTGCGAGTTTTCGTTGGACAGAAACGATCTACATGTACATGTTAACCGTTTCATGCGGTATTTCTGAAATTCATTTTTGCACATATACATATGTGTATATTCGACAAACTAACATGGGGTTCCTTTAAAGGTTCCGTTACGTTGTCTTGCTGAATGGGATGATAAACAAGGTCTTTGGAAGAGGGAACAGCTTCACAGTCCAACTTCACAGTTCACTTCAACAAATCTCAGTTCGAAAACTTCAAAGAAAAGCATGATTAGACAAAGATATTCGTTCCCTACTGTGTTTGTAATAACTATGGATCACTGCGGGCTATTTTTTAAAAGAGCCTTAATTCAGCGTACAGTTAATAAAGACGATACTACATGCTGACGTTTGTCCTTTTGAACTGGAATCAGCATTCTTTATCTGATGATATTTTAGGAACTAACTGTTATACTAGAAGCATGTCAAACTATAGAGGAACATAAATGTATGTATTTGTTCCCTTACGTATTTCTAATAACTATGGATCGCTGCAGACTATAAGAGCCTTAATTCAGCGTACAGTTTTAAGAAAGTGGATTCTTCATGCTGGTGCGTGCCCTTTTTATTTCAAAACAGCTTCCCCTTATCGAACATGGATATTAATACATTTTTGTCAACACTTTCTAAGATAAGACCAGAGGCGCATTCTATAGAGCAAGATATCTTGAGATATCTTGAGATTTCTTTAGATGTTTTAGGATAAAACGTTCTTTAACACGAGATCTTTAAGACGCTCAATGGGAGGCGCCATCACCCTAAACTTCGTGCGGAACCCCTCGGTTGACTTTGGAGACCGTGATTAGCTTGCACAGTTGTGAGGGCCAATCACTGTCTTCGATACCCGTCATATGAAAATAAACTTTGAATGGCAAAGTAAGAGAAATTTCATAAGGCTATGTAATTTCATATTTATGGTGTATATGTATGATTCTATGTTTTGATACGTAACATGCTGGATGGTGTTGCATGAAAAAAAAACTTTGTAGAAATAATATAAGAGAGAATTGACCGAGTTGTTCCGAATACTCCATGGTACCATGGTAATGCTCCACACTTCATACAAATGACGTCATCATGACGTCATTTGTACAAAGTTCGGAGCATTCGGAACATCTCGGTCAGAATCTAGTTCTTTAAAACGCTTTATAAAAACGTATTTAGAAATCCTGAAATATCTCGCTCTAAAGAACGCGCCTCTGGTTTTGACGCACTTACAAGGAAAAGCCAAATACATCTGTGAGACTGAAGAAGAAAATGCTGATAGGCTATTCGTTCATTTTGTAGTCTGCAGCAGCATTCAAATTGGAACAGCCTAAATTTTTGCAATTCAGGAAAGGGTTACTAAAATTTCAGTATTCTTAGACTGGCGCATGAATTGGCACAGAGATTATAGAGACAATTGAAGAAAAGGCTAATAATCATCGTTTCTTCTTTGTCTCAAAGGCCGCGGCCTTAGCGCAGTTGGTAGCGCATCTGCCTCTCATTCGAGAGGTCCTGGGTTCGATACCCGGCCGCGGTAAATACCCTATCTGACAAAATTGTCACCCACCATTGGGTTTGAAATCGTTAACCTAAGTGGGCGAGCAGCTGGAGGCTCGATAAGGGTGTTGTGGTAGTACTGGTTTGAGAAACAACCGGAATCCATGGGTAGTTGCTCCAGCCGCCGCGATATGACCCTGGCAGTTGAAAACGGCGTAAAACCCAAATAAACTCAAACTCAAACTTCTTTGTCTCAATGTTTTCAAAAGCCTTTTCCACCAGGGGTGTCAAAACCTATATATTATAAGTTTAAAGTTAAACGAGAATCGATACAAATATTTTGATTTATTTTGGGTAGGATAGCTGTATTGAAAATCTATTTATAGAAACAACTTACACAGTTGAATAGTCACGTTTACCTACCCGATTCCCCTATATCTGATTATGAGTATGGCCCCTCATTAGTAAAAGATTTTGAATCGTTTATACACAGGCGGCAATCACGTGACTTTGTTATGATATATTTTCCTCACTTATGTAAACAAAAACACTCGGTAAGAACACATTTTCTCAAATTTTGAATCAAATACTTAACACTCAATATTGAGATACGTGCCATTCGATACGTCATATTCTCTGGTCTATTTTGGTACCAAGATCTCCCCTCAAATCCCTGTCAAAGCTGAGAACATTCGTGCAAAGTATTTCTAAATGCCGTGATATATTTTCTTAAGAAATGTTTGCACTTTGCACGAATGTTCTAAGCTTTTACATGGATTTGAGGGATGATCTTGGTATCAAAATAATCCAGAGATTACGACGCATCGAATGGTACGTATCTCTATTCTGAGAGTTAAGTATTTGATTTAAAATTTAAGAAAATGTGTTCTTACCGAGTGTTTTTGTTTACATAAGTGAGGAAAATATATCATAACAAAGTCACGTGATTGCCGCCTGTGATATAGTCTTGTTTGGGAGATTGTTAGGGTCATGTTTACAAATGTTATGTAGTTCTATTCCGAGTAATTCTTCGCGAACCGTAGGCCAATTATCTTGTTTATTTTTCTCAGTATCAGCGTAAACATGATAAATATTTTGTCAAATCAGATCTGTCGCGGACGATGCCCTTTACGTAAAAAATAGCTTGACCATTTGCAAACAATTTATACTTGTTGCATTGAAGATTAACAATGTTTCAGATAAGCAAACGTCTACGAGCAGTCTGGTCAAGATCCATCTGTTCACTTGTAACCTCTTGCGGATCTTGATTCGACTATAGGCCTACTCATGCACTAGGCGTTCACACTGGTGGTGAACACGGCCAAAGCGAGGGACGTTTTTCGCTACAACAAGGTACAGATATTTTGCGTGAGTTTAAAGATCTGATTGAATAGTTTTTCTAATAACAATGAATTTGTTCTAAAAATAGACAGGGTTTAACGATATGTATTGACAAACCGTCTGTGTTGTTATAAAATTTCGTAACTACGGCTTTATCGAAGCCGTAGTTACGATATTTTATGACAACACCGACGGAATACTATGATCGCGAAAAAACGTCCCACGCTTTGGCCGAGTTCACCACCAGCGGTTCAGGATCCACATTAGTCTAAAAAATCATTTATCTCTTTCTGCCAGTTTCGTCTTGCATCAATTCTACCCATTCCAAAACAAACAAGATCTGGGTTTGGCGTCCCTAACAAAGCATTCGGAAACATTAAGGCAAAGAAGAAAATGTTAATTTGCAGCATTTTCCCCTGTGGCCTGAATATTTTCTTCATATATTTTACACAGGTACTATACGTATCTTTATCCACTTTTATTTTGTCAACAACTTGACAGGAAAGAAAAATTACGAAACATTCTAACCTTGAATCCCGATACGTAAGTGAAATATACAAGGATAATTTTGTGATTGTTTTTAGTTTCTAATGCAAAAAAGGCGATAATTGTACAGTATGATTCTTCAATACACACAAAAAACACCTCTAAAATGCGTTCCAAAACACAGAAAAGATGAATATTTTAAGGACAGATCCTCCAGTTGTTACTGCGCAACTTACTGCGCATATCCTAAATAACGAAATAAAGCTGTTTCAGTAATTGGACTTTTTCAGCAAATGTATTTCTTACATTTACTTAATGTTTGGTTGATAAATATCAAGACCTTTATGGTTATTACAATTTTCTCTGTTTGGTCAATTAAAGTGTAATAGTACTCGGATGGTACATTTCGCTTTCTGTTACGCGTTCAAAATGTGGCGTTAGCGATAGGAAACGGAGCAACAAAAGCAACGTGGTGTCTTTATGAGATAGTCCGCTTCAGATGGACACAAAAGATGACATGTTTTATTATCTAAAGCTGGTAATATGGAAGAAAATGGATAAAAGTAGTGAAATAATTTCGGACAGAGCTGTAAAAAGTACACCAAATTTTACTTATAACTAAGAAAAACGCTTGGTTTGATATATTTTTCTTTTTTTGTTTTTGTAGGTATGACCAAGCACTATGTCTATACCAAAAAAGAAAAAAATCTTACCGCTGGAATATTTTTTATTATCAGAAACGTTGCGAAAAAAGAGCAATTTCAGCTACTTTTGAAAGAATGCTTTACTAAAAATTTCAAAATCACCACTAAATTTTCCCAAATTGATACTCATTTAGATAGAATAAAACATATTGAACACAATAAAGACTTATTTATGTAATCCTAGTCATTTCGAACACCTTTTTGTGGGTATTTAAGTGACACCTCATTTTTGCAATTTTAGACAAGAGTAGTCTCCCTTGAAATTCAATAACTTTTTAATTTGCTTGGTGACATATAGTTCTTAAGTCATTTTTTTACTTCTCATATATCTAAATATCAGTACAGAAAAAATGAAAAAATTCTTACCGTGGGAAATAAATGGAGGATCTGTCCTTAAGTTCAATTTTAAAAAGCGTTCATTTCGTTGTGTTTTTTTTTTTTTTTTTTTTTTTTTTTTTTTTGTCAATACCAATTATAAACGCCTGCAGAATCCATCAATTTTTAAAAATTTAAACACTGCTTTGTTTAAATTAATGAAGACGATGAATGAAAGACACTTTTCATTTCATCTTAACAAACGTGTTATGTTCTAAAGAACACGAAGTTTGGTTGTTCATGATTTACCCTTTCCCAAACAAGACCTGGTTTTGACGTCCCTAATAGGAAAGGCTTGGGAAAACAAGCTGCAGTTACGAGGTGTTTGTTAAAAAGCGACGTTAATATAATTACGATTATTTTAATATTAAAATAATCTCTTTTATTTCTCAGAGAAAGCATCGTCTGCTATAAGTTTTAAAGGTAGTATTTTTTATGTCAATCACTCGATGACGTTCCACTTGACTGCACCCGATTCCCGCCAGTAGAGTCGTATATAATAGATTCTCACGTGCGCTGCATCCTTTCAATCGATAGACAGCGAACGCGAAATACTAGAAAAATCCCTCCCGCCGCTCCCTATTACATGTAAAGTAGCATAGTTGTATGTATGCCTACTTCACTAGATAGTTTTGATGTCGTCACTCGAACCAAAAAGTAGCCACACAAAAATGTCATTCAAAAGCTTTCATATTGATTATTAATTTAACATAGATACTCTGCCTAGTTTTCTATTACAGAACCCCATTGTATGCTCTGGTTACTATTGTCGGTTGTTTCACCACCTATGCTGAGAGAAAACAAGGATCTACAAACGACGGTATGGCTGCTGATCGATGAGAAGTTCAGATGGACGTTATGTCAACGAAGTAAAACCTCTTGAAGATGATTTCGGTGTTGTCAAACTTTTGAGTTACCGTTATTACAAAGTTGTTACTACAATCATAGGACAATTGATACACATTAATATAAGACTGTCGCTAAAGTGATCAAAGAGAAGTTTCGTCAAGCTTAGGCCATAAATCAATATAAGAATTTTAGGATGTTCTTTTACAATGAATAAATGCAGTTAATACTGATGAGGACGCTGCTCTCGGATGTCGGGGCATCCACACCTTAGAGCGACGTTTAAGTCAGTAAGAAATGAAATCAAATAGCCGCCCCCAAGTGCTGTTACAAAGGTCTCGCCCTAGTACTTGGTGATTCCTTTCTTGCTGTTGCTTTGCTGTTGCTGGTAGCGTATATGTACATGGGTTTGGCAAGTAAAGTGACTAATCTCGATGCAATTTTGCAGAGATAGCACAAAAAAAAATCGAAGACATAATTTTGTCGTCAAGTAGTTTCAGTTACGTATCAGTCACAAACCGTTATGTTCTGAAGTACGGGTATTGCTTTGCATGATTTAAGGTTCATTTTTAGGCGCTAGTAACGTCGTTTGGTATTGCGTATTGAATATCAATGTAACATGGTACATTCCGTCTAAAAGTGCTCGTGTGTGTCGTATTAGAAAAGTATTTGCGGATGTATGTATTTCGCTAGCGAAAGTGCTGTTTACTCTTGGTTCGGGGGCGGTATAAAAAATCAGCATAGCGTATGGCAGGCTCAGCTCGCGTCCTGGGCATCCGGTCGCGAACTGGGTTTGCCGGTACATTTCATAGCTGTTCTTAGCTAGTAGCCTTTACGTTTATCATAAATGCCTTATGCTTGACGGAACTTTACGTGAGCGGCCAACCCTATTCCACGCAATAATATAATTCATCAAAGTAGAATGACTGCTTTTATAAGAATACAAAATTAAATTGAGTCAATAGTAGTATGTCTTGTTAGTCATTTTGATTGGGGAAATAATCAAGAAATCCATTTTGTCTGTGAAAGTATCATAAATGGTGATTTATACAGCGAGAATTGAGTTTATGTGTAACCTTACTAAGAGCGCCGTCTTCGATCCTTTCTTAGACAACACAGTGTACCTATCTGTTTCCAAAACAATACATGTTTTGACGTCTCTAAGAAACAATGCTACATTGACCCGCAAAATATGATCATTTGTGCATCCATTTTGTCTGTGAAAGTACCATTTATGGTGATTTATACAGCGAGAATTGATTTATGTGTAATCTTACTAAAAGAACCGACACGATCCTTACGTAACTCTCTAAACACCGTCTGTAATTTCAAACCGCGATATATCTAACGCCTGATCAAGTTGCCTCTACGCATTAGATAGAGGCTGTATAGCAGATTCTACGCGATATAAACATTCGAATGCGCACAGCGCATCCGAATGTTTATGTCGCGTAGAATCTACTATATAGCCTCTATCCGACTTAGTGTTCCCTAGCGCTTCATTGGAGACGGGGGCATGACTATCATAAATAAACGCACATTAACTAGCTGACGGTCTCGTTTATGCAAAGTATAGCGGTAAAATTTTAAAATATACTGCAATTTCATTAGTCCAAAATGTAGGTCGAGCATGAATAGAACTACGTGTCAAATCACAGGTCACATATGTCATTTGAACTAGTAAAACCAAACTCAAGTTCACTGGTTGATTATTATTGTTTGGATGTGCGAACGAGTGCGTTATCGCGATATGTGTGTGTGTTGCCCTTAATTTTACTTAAGCAACATAACAATAGTGACGCAGTTATTGACGTCCCAATCGTAAAATAGTTCAAATTTGATAAGGTGATGATCGAGTATGAACTTTGAATCAACCACTATCTGTAAACTCTGTATGAAGAGTACCCATACCTATATAAAACTGTACTATAAGATTGCACCGTATTGCGTTTTACCAAGTGCATGTATTTTAACGTTACTTATACGTTGTTGTTGTTGTTTACAAAACATTGTGGACTTTTGTAAAACTCTAACACATGTACTCTTATTTGTACTCTTGTTTGAAAAAAAAAAAAAAAATAAAAAAAGCAATTTGTTTAACAAAATTTTGCAATACCTGGTAAATATACAACTAATTTTCCCTTATTTATCTACGTTTACTTAGATAAATGTGTTTTGACGGAAACTATAACATAGTTAATTTCAAACTGCCTACGCTCATCTATTTATTCATGATTGTACTATCATAGAAATACTTGCGCACAACATGCCGTTTCAGTTGAAGGACAAACCTTTGTCTTTAATCTGAATATTGGCTATTTTAGGATGATAGACGGGTTCAACAGTTCACGAAAGACCACATATCAGCTTAATTAACTTTATCTTTCAGAGTCTCAAAGGACAATATGTCTTTCATTCAAATGACGAAAGTATACATGCAAATAATCTAACAATCATTAATTCGTAAGATAAATGCCGCTGCCTAAATAAGTCGAGTTCCATACTCTTAAGTTAAGGCCTGCGTAATGCGCCTCCTGTATAATCGTTATATTTCGATTTATTCCGTGACGTTCGTAAGTCCGAGCATTTTTAAATTAGACTACGATTATAATTATGCAATATCGCCTGTTTTCGTAACAACGGAAATAATTCAGCGTGCTAAGATTTCCGAGGAATATTTTAAACAATTTTTGTGAAAATGTTTCTAAATTGTATGAAGAGTAGGCAGAAAAGGTAAAAAAAATTCAAATTTGAGAGCAATGAAAATTAGATCTACTTCCTTTGAAATCTTCTCTCTGCACCATACAGATTTCAATCCATAATCAGTCACATTGCCCATTACACAGGCCTTACCTTAAGGGGGAACATGACATATGACTTGTAGCATCTTATTTTCGATGTTTCCTAAGATCAGAAAAAGTGTTGGCTTATCAACCGCAATCATATAACTCTATCAATAAAGTTTAATTCTGACAGTTCTATTTCATTATGTGTCATTTTATACAGTAAAAAGCAACAAAATTGAGGCGATAGATACATGTGTATCTCCAAATTGTTTTCTAATTAATGGAGCAGTCAATTGAAGCTAAAATAAGGAGTTACATGTATACCACTATACTGTTTTTTTCTTTCTGACAAGGCTAATGCACCATTTATCTTTTATGTGTCTGATTTCTTATTGTGACAATAAGAACTCATCAAAGACAATTTCATTATACTATCACGGAACAAATTAGGGAGCAAAGACTGTTGAAGCTTTTGACAGCGTGTAACACCACAATACTAGCGTTACATGTACCTATGTTTCTTCCTGACAGAGAAAATACTCCATTTGTCTTTATGTGTCAGATTTTTTTGTTGTAACAAAAAGAAATGATTACAGTCCATTTTATAGACTACAACGGAAAATTGGATCCGATTAATCGTCACAACGTTTCCCAATTATAGAACAAATCCAGTTGAAGCTAAGACAGAATAATATGACAATACTTGTGCTATCTACGGTGTTTCTTCCGGACAGGTCTAATGCGTCATTTATCTTCATGTGTCAGATTACTTGTTATAGCAATAAGAAATCATTACAAACCATTTTATAGACTCTAACGGAACAAATTGGAGACGATCTATCTTTACGTCGTGTTCGATTATGTAAAGCAAAAGAATGTTATAGCACACTACTGACGCTATCATGATGTTTCGCCTTGACAGGTTTGCGTCAGTTATCTTCATGTGTCAGATTTCTTATTATGGCAATAAGGAATCATTACAGACCATTATATGAAGTATAGCGGAACAGTTTGGGGAAGGTCTATCTTTACGTCGTTTTCGATTTTGTAGAGCAAATCCCATTGAAGCTATGATATATTGTTACACCACCACACTGGCGCTATCTATGATGTTCCTTCTGACAGGCTTAATACGCAATTTATCTTCATGTGTCAGATTACTTGTTATAGCAATAAGAAATCATTACAGACCATTTCATAGACTCTAACGGAACAAATTGGGGACGATCTATCTTTACGTCGTGTTCGATTATGTACAGCAAAAGAATGTTATAGCACACTACTGACGCTATTATGATGTTTCGCCTTGACAGGTTTGCGTCAGTTATCTTCATGTGTCAGATTTCTTATTATGGCAATAAGGAATCATTACAGACCTTTCCATAGAGTACAACGGACCAATTTGGGGACGATATATCTTTACATCGTTTTCCATTTTGTAGAGCAAAGCCTGTTGAAGCTTTTGACAGAGTCTAACACCACAACACTGGCGTTATCTATGTTTCTTCCTGAAAGATCAAATACTCAATTTATCTTTTAGTGTCAGAGTTCTTGTTGTAAAAATAAGAAATCATTACAGACCATTTTCAGAGAGTATAACGGAACACATTAGGGACGATCTATCTTTACATCGTTTTCGATTTGTAGAGCAAAGCCTATTGGAGCTAAGATAGAGTGTAACACCACAATATTGTCGCTATTTATGATGTTTCGTCTTGACAGATCTAATACGTCATTTATCTTTATATATCAGATGTCTTGTTACGGTTATAAGAAATCATTACAGACCATTTTATAGACTACAACGTAACAAATTAGTGACGATCTATCTTTGTGTCGTTTTCGAATTTGTAGAGCAAATACCATTGTATCTAATACAGAATGTTAAACCACAATACTGTCGCTATTTATGATGTTTCTTCCTGGCAGATTTAACGCAATTTATCTTCATGTGTCAGAGTTCTTATTATGGCAATAAGAAATCATTACATACCATTTTATAGATTTGTCTTCATGACAACTGCTTTTCCTACTTAATAAAAATTGTGCTATGTACACTAGGTACATTAATTAGTCATTAAGGAATGGGGGGGAAATGCAGCTATTTATTCAAGAATCAAAAATACAATTAATCTGTTGCAATAGGTTTTCAAAAGTTTTCCTTTATACCTACGTTATTATATGTGAGTACCTGTGAGCAATAATCTTAGTTTCCACTTTCAATTTGGAAATGTCTGTTTTCTACCAATTTAAACCCAGGCTTTGGTAGCTTGATGGATCGTCAAGTTTGTTTATCCGTCTAGGACTTTTGACTGATTATTTTGACTAGACATTTTGACAGTTAAGAATATAAATTGACACATTATTAGAATTTCGGTAGACACGTTTGCATAGACTTGTCGAAAATAAGAAACAGGGATGATAAACTTAATTGCATAGCAGAAATTTTTCACTGACACTGATCAATGAAGTACTGACTGAAACTCGAAATTTGCAGATTTACTTTTTATGCCGACATGAAAAGAAATTTTGTTGTTCAAAATAAATCACTGCACTCTGAATAAAATTATGTTCCATACAAGAATTTGAGAATGTGACGAATGTGGCGATATTCTAGTACTGAAAATAACGCAAAACTCTTTCGGATTTTTAATTTTTTGTGCTGTACAATACTAACAATATACTAGCCTGGCTCCTAGGCCGTGAGAATGAATACGCCAATATCCATATATAAATTTACAAAGGTACTTCACTCCTGCTGGAAAAAATCATTTACTCAAATTACTGCCCTTCTCGTTATAATCTCACGGCCTAGTAAACCTTGCATGAGATGTGCTGGAATTTCAGCGACACCTTTGATTGATCCACAGCTTGACCACTGGATTTATTGCTCTGTTGATATAACCTACTGATAAGCACATTCCACTCGAGTGCTAATCGTCCATATCAAATTGCCTAGACCATATGTTACCAAGTGTCTTTGTGACCTATCCGTTTGTGTTTGTGTTTTTGTAGTACTTTAGAATTATATTATAATTGAATAAAACATTTTTTATCGTTTTATTTACAATACGTATTTTGGTAACCAATTTATATCCATAATTGAATAAAGTTTGGGAAACATTAAGACAAGGGAATGAAGTTTGGGAAACATTAAGGCAAATGACGGTTATGGGTATCAGCACTTCTCCTTTTGTCTTAACATTCTCTGTTTAAAGAAAACCAAGAAATGCATTTCTAAATTGGGATTTTGTTAATTCTACCAATATTGAAAGCTGCCTTAGACAGACAAAATGGATTAAGTAAATGTGGGCTTCTAGCATAATTACAGTACAAAAAAATGTGGCAAAACGGTAAAAATCGTTTGTTTCAATGTTTTCCAAAGCATTTTCTTATAAAGACATCAAATTCAATTCTTATTTGGGAAAGAATTAAACTGTATCTGACCTTAATTATCACTTTTTGACCCATTACCAGACGGCAAAATTCTATACTGGTCCAAATTCAAAGATGATGCGAACGACAATTTGAGACAGATGAAATTTGGTATATTTTGGTACAGAAAACACTGTGGGAAATGAAAAAAAAATATGCTGGTCACAATCAATTTCTTCATTTTCCACAATGTTTTCCACTATCTTTTAGGGAGTCAAAATCATGGTTGTTAATCTTTTCCAAATAGTTAGACATATTTAAATATTTTTCTTAACCATTTCCCAAAACTGTCATGGATTTGACGTCCCTGATAGAAAAGGGATAGTAAACATGGAGACAAAAGAAGATAACTTTAATTTAACAATGTTTTCACCCGTTGTTAATATTTTATACTATATTGTATATAGATCTTATCTGACATCTATTTGTCGTCTGCAGCAGCTTTGAAATTGGAACTTTCCATGTGAAAGGGTTAATAAACCCTTTCCCAAACCGCAAAATTTTAGACACAACCAATGTTAAATAAGTTAAAGACAACAGTTTCAAAAGAATGTAGAATTATAGAGTTTTGGTCTTTATATTTTTATACATTTTTCTTCATATTATACCATATTTTCTAAAGTCTTTTAGGTTAACAAAAATTGTCATTCTGTTGGAATTGGTTAAATATAGAAGTAAATATAGATACATGCCTCATGTGGACTGTTTTTCAGCTCAGTTGTTTTCACAGAACTTTCCACAAATAAGGCCTTTCTTTTACTCTGACCCTGTGATTCCACTGACATTCGTTTTGACACTTTTTGGCCATGTGATTCCTTCAATCTGACCCTGGTTGACTCATAAGAAGCTTTAATTTTTTCTAAGGACTTGTTAACGGTAACTAATCGCCCTGAACAGTGATGTCTTTTCTTATGTTATCTTAATATGCAATATTTTTTCTATCAAAACGTACACATCTGATTTGTCTGATCCTTGCATAAGTTTTCGTCTGTCTCTCCGATCAAGTTTCCTTTCCCAACAAAGGACACATGTAAATTGTTTTGTAGATTGTGTTAATTGCACTTTAATTTGCACTTTGGTAGGGGTCTTAAAATCCATGCTATTACATTCCATTTTCTTTCAATATTCACAATTTACAACATTTTCAAGATTGAAAAAAATATAATCAAAATGTACTCTATGAATAAAAACAAAACCTTTTTGAAAAAAAACCTTCCCAATGTGTTTGTCTATAATAATGAAAGAATCTCCAACCCAGAATGACCACTTCTTTGACCGATGTAAAAATTGAGCTTTGATGAAAGATAACTGCAGAGATTGAATAAAACCATGGCTAATCAGACCATCTGCTGATAGGAATCTTGTTATTACAAGATGCTAGCTACTTGCGGTAATGACCTTAAGATAACCTGTTAACGGTACTAAAATTTTAGGGGCAATGCAAACTTGACGAGTCTGACAGATCTACATTTACAGAGAGTATGGCAGTGTGGTAAATTAGATGTACAGTACTTACATATATCTTTTATTAAAAATCAGATCAGTCAGACTGAAGCCAGTCTAACAATATACATGTAGCAGGAAATTAGGTTCATACATAAAAAGTCGCTTTACGGTATTTACATAATTATCCGCTTATATCTTAAACCATTTCATTTCCCAGAAGGTCAAACTAATTTGACAGGTTCCACGAAGCAACAGAATGTAAAAATATTGAAAAATATGAATTGCACTAGTATGTCATGAAATACAAAATATTCAGGAAAAAATGAGATAAGTATAGTATTTTGCATATTTTATCTGAAAGTTGCTGATTTTTTTTTTTTCCAAGTTGTTTTTTTTTATTTGTTTGTGGTTTTCTTTGTTTGTTTGTCTTTTGTTTTATTTTCTAGTGCAAATTTACTCGGTCGACACATGTACACTGAACAGATCTTCTAAACCGCCATGGCATGTAACTTAATATATCTCCATTAATATTTTAGATAGGGGCTTGAAATTTTCAAATAATAAAAATTAACCATTTTCACAGAAGATGTCAAAATTTCATTGATGCCTTTTGACAATAACATGACTAAATCGCAAATTGAAAAGGGTCACCGTCACGTCTACATTTTCACATCAGAAAGGTAAACTGTAAGTACGGGATGTGACATCACTCTGCGTCAATAACTCTGATTGACAACGAGCCCTCATTCAGTTGCAGCTATCTGGGAAGTACTAAGGTGTCATTCCAGACGTTTCAGTAGCCTAGGTATGCCTGCCACACTTCCGGTTGCCTAGCATTTGTGCCAAAACTTATTGTAACGTCTTTTGACTACGTTGGAGCATTTCTCCGATTTGAATTAATCTGCGCATCATATTTGAGTGATGTTTGTTGACTGTTAACAAAAATGTCGGTCAGTCCTCACGTATGAATTCTTTGATGGCGTTCTACGGAATACAATACGTGCTATAAAAAGAACAAAAAATCGAGTTTGTAAACATAGCTTTGTATCCTCTCCAGCTCTCCAGAAGCAGACAGGCGTTAAGGCTCTATTAATGATATGCATAACCGGTTCATAAGCCATGTCTTTCGTCAAGAAAGGTACATTTGGAATAACAATAATTTGTATGGTAGACTGTACGGGTCATGATCTATTGTGCACTTTGACAAGGTTTTTGGGGCCATATTACTCGTTAGAAAGAAGCAACATGAAAATAACCAATGCATTTAACAACAATGTCGGCATATCATCACTTTTGAATGCTTATTGTGTTCTAAGGAATATAATACGCGCCAAAAGAACAATAAAATGCAATTTGTAAACAAAAATTTAAATCCTCTCTACTAGCATACACACGTCAAACATCCATTACTGACATACTAAATTCGTGAAAGAAACATGTCATCTGTCAGAAAATGTACATGTGAACTAATAATGTTTTGTATGGTGGACTCTGAAGGCCATGCTCTGTGGTGCACTTTAACACGGTTTGGTGTCCGTAAAAATCGTAATACAGAATGCAATCGGAAAACAGTTAATGCATTTAGTAGTATCACGAGCTACCTTTTGAAACATGCATACGTCACTGAAAAAGGTACTTGCCTTATTCATACTGACGTCGCTTCTGATAAGCCCCACAGTACGACCCATATCACTGAAGGACATCCGGCCCATTGAGTTGCCTTTTCTTTGCAAAATCGGTATGTCGGATCAATATGAAGTAATGCTAAAGTAAATGTTGTGCAATTTAACTCATCACATCGTGCGCCACGTGCAAAAACGGTTTTATATCAAAGCCTCTTCAAACAAAAAAGTTATTGTTTTGATTTTGACTTTACCGCGTTAAATCGATAGCTAGTGATCACAAAATCTATTGTGCATAATATTGTTTCAAACGAACTTTTCGTTTTTCATTTACACCAAAAAATCTGTTCTGAAAAGTGGCGGTTTAGAACATCTGTTCAGTGTACTTTTCACATTTTCCAGATACATAGTCCTTTTATTTTATTTTATTTTGTGTGTTATTGAAAGAACTATGCTTAATGGCAATTATTTTATTGACTTTCTAGAAAAGAGCAACATTTGGTTATACATTCATTTCTGAGAAATTTACAGATATGGCAAAAGTTTCAATAAAAAAAATGTTCTCCAAATTCTGCTTAAGCCATTTCCACATAATGGCGCCTTTTGACGGCCCACAAGATAACGGCTAATGAAAACATTGCGGAAAATGACGCAACTGCTTGTGACAAGTAATTTCTTCATTTTCTACAGTGTTTGATAAAATATGGAACAAAGTTCATCTACTTGAAATTGGCGCCTGCAACGTCTTTCAAATTGGACCTAAATTGTGTTGTCTGGTAATGGGTTAAATCTCAAAAGTGCAGGTTCATTCAAAGACAAATGTTCTGTAGACATCAGTATTAGTGATTACAACCATTGAATCATATAGCACGGAATACACATTCTCAAAAATCCTGTTCTTTTTTGGGGGGACTTCTAAATCGGTATCGGTTTAGGAACTTAGGGTAAATTTCGATTTATTTGAAAAGATTAGAATTCTAATTTAGAAATAAATTGCATACTGTGTCAAAGAGTGAGACGAAATAATTAGTTTCGGTGCATTGCATAGATTTATCACAGATAGTAATCAATGCCAAAAACAACTTGGAGAAAAGATATAATTTTCGGCGTCTCTCAGGTTGCTTGATAATCGGTATTTTCTTTTGCCCTTATGTTTTCAAGACTTTTTGAACTACGTGAGACGCCAAAACATGCCTTGTTTGAAATAGGGTTACAAGTAACATTTGATTTTACGGTACAATTTGCAAATATTCATGTTTTGGGCGATATATACATTTACCACAAAGCATCGTATAAATTCTTAAATAATTTCAGATAATCATAGAAAATTACAAATGGGACGCCGTGTCTAGCATATGGTTGGTCATGTTCGAAAAAAGCGTAACTACAGTTTTTTCAAGCTGTATTTACGGCATTTTTGAACGTACCTAGCGATATGCATTAATCATATCATCCGTTTAGAACATAAGAATCCTGTGATAATGCAACATCAAAGGCCGTCTGTTCTTCAGTGCATTGTTTTAAGGAACATGATCTTATCTCTAATATTCTTGGTGCATTTGATCACTTGTAAGTTGGTCACAGATAAGCGGGAGGTGAAGACATTCTAACTCTGTTATTTAAATTCCAAACCCTACGTTGTGGGTACTCATTTGAATCGTCTCGATGAGACGCTTCAAATGAGTACCCACAACATAGGGTTTGATGAACAATAAATGAACTCTTGCATTTTGAAAAGCCAATACCCCCTCTTATCTGTAGCTCTTGTAACCCTTTCGACAATCGACTGTTTCAAACTTTTTAAAATGAAAATGCAGAAAACGATAATTGGATGTTCGTAAAGATAGGATTTGTGTGAACATGTCAAAGCACACTGAACTTGAAGCAAAAGGAGAAAATTCTTTCCGAGACCTTTTTCTTTTTAGGGATGTGAAGATGTAAAAGATCACGATACAATATCAAAATTACCCACATGTTTCACGTTTTATTTCTTTAAATCTTTAACAAACAAACAACGGGACCCTTTTCCAGATTCTGGTTTTAAAGTATCTGTAGCTCTGAAAACACGTCTATGATATTTTGAATCATTGACATTTTGATGTATTTCGATAATTCTGAGAAGAAACCGTAAACAAGTTATTTTGTTTGCTTTTCTCAATGACAGCCTAATTATATTGTAAAATAGTTGCAAATGCTGTCTCGTCTGCTAGGAAAACAAGGCATACCATTAGAGTTGAGATAGACTTGTGCCAGTCTGTGAAACAGAGAAAAATGAAATGAAATTGAAAGCCGCTATACTGTATGTCTTTGAATTGAGTTAGGATCTGGAAAAGGGCATTTATCCCATCTTATCTGAGACCAACATGAATCCAGATCAGCCTGCGTATACACACAGCCTGATCAAGATTCGTGTTATTCTCTAGAATAGCTTCTTTGTGATATATAGAAATATCATGATAAGAGGCTAGCCGATCAGACTGCTCATGGGCACATGTACATGTAGCCTTAAGATAGTCAATCCCCAATGAGATTCCGTGACCTCGGAATTATTTGGGCGATTTCGTTAACATTCGGCAGTGGAACGTTCCCAAAAATGCAAGGTGGTTAACCCACGTAACATTTTGAAAGCTTTTATACACGTACACAAACGCTCGCTCCTTCAATGTATTTATTTCTAATTTTTCGGCTTATACTCAACATAATTTGATGAGATGTAATCAATCTAAACGTCATTGTTTCTTCAGAGATTGACGCATGCATTTTCTCGTATCAAAAAATAGAAGACGTTCTCATCTGGCAGGATAGAAAATAATTGCGTTTCAATGTTTGAGGAAAACATGATAATTTTTATGTTTACACATACTGATCCGGATCAATATCGATCTAAAATGTCTAAAGGGCCCCTTTTGAAGATTTAGATTTGGTATCTTTGATGACAAATGGGTGTTATATTCAAAGTAAAAGATTCATAAAATACACACGGAGTTAATCCTCTACATGTACATGTAACAATCATTATTAGCACGAACTTAAGTTCATCCCGTCTTTGATTTATTCCTTCTCAGGCGACACAAAGTCATTTGTTCGATTTTGAAAGCGACCACACACGACAGATGAAAGTTGATGTAGAAACCAAAGGATTAGTGTGAAATACTAGTATAGAACGGAAAATATTCAGGAAAAAAGTTTCTGATTATCTGCATTTTCTGCCTTTGCCTCTATGTTTTCCAAAGCAGTCTCTATACCTGACGTCAAAACCAAGCCTCGTTTGCGAAAAGGGTTAAGTAAATAAAGTTGGAGGAATAAAGTCACGTTTCTTTTAACTTTTACAAATAAACAATGTTTCAACAATGCGATATTTTGGTAATTCTTGATGAAAGACAAATATTATACTATAGCTTCTTGTCACGCATAAAGGGAAATTTCGGCTTGGGAAAGCGAATTGCACACATTATTATGTTTCTTCTTATATCTTTCTTTACAGACATATTCCTTTTGTAACATATTTATGTTGCATGATGAGATGACACAAGTTCTCTTTATTAATGTTGTCCCCGTTAATCAGTTTGGCCAGTCTGCTATTAACGCATTAGACAAATTTGATTTTCAGTAATCTGATTTTACTTGATTTCCGATTTCGAATTATCGTTACAAATAATACAGTATTACAAATAGATTCATCACTAAAAATGTCACGCAGTTCATTTGGAACTTCGTAAGTCGAGGCTTGTCTTTCCAAGTGAACGTGATCACTTTGAAATTTCGTAACCTGGAGGCCTATCTATCGGTTGTGTGTATACAAAGACTGATCTGGAACCATGTTTTTCTTTAATGCCATTATATGCCACTCTTCAACTATATCTTTGTCACTAAAAGTTGTATTAAGTCGGCAGGCTTTATTTTGTATTTTACCTTTACTTTCGTCATTCTGTATTCCATATTTGTCTACGATACTTAAAGCTAAAAACCATATGACAATTCATCTAATACAGTTATATATATAAGGACTTTGAAACGCATTTTTTCAAACTTCCTCAACGATATCTAGCCTACAGACTTAACGTTGGCCTTTGATTTTTGATCGAGTTGCTTATCTCAGAAACTCTAGTTTCCATTCCAAGAAATCAAATTATAGTAACGTTAAAGATTATTCAATATTCTCATTAAGTCTTCCTTTCATGCTGCATATCAATGAAAGTATATGTAATCTAAAGCTTTGTGGCATGATTTCAAGGTCTGAAACCAATTATTACAGTCTTTCAGAAAAACACTTGAAAAATAAAAAAGAACGGAAAAAGAAATGCATAAAGATATTTTGGACAAACACACTGGAGGTCATTGAGTGACTTTGAAATGATATATTTTCCTAAATTGTATCAACAATCACGCTAAGTAACCATGTTTTTTTTTTCTTTTAATTTTCATTCAACAAATTCAAAATTTTGTCAAAACTTTCTGTCGGGTGTACATCATACATGTATTTTCTTCAACAATTTCTACAAATGCGGTTAGCTTTGACAAGTTTCGGGTTTTAGATCTTGATATTAAGCGAATTGTACAGAGCAAAACCATGAATACTAACAAACACCGTGCACAAGATATGTCTCCAAATACCTTGAACAGTAAAATAAAATCAAGAAATCCATTTCGTCAGTGAAAGTATCATTAATGGTGATTTATACAGCGCAAGAATTCCGTATATGTGTAATCTTAGTAAAAGCGGCGTTTTCAATCCTTACTAAGACAACACAGTGTACATATCCCTTTCTAAAGCAATACTTGTTTTGACGTCTCTAAAAAACAATGCTACATTGACCCGCAAAATATGATCATTTGAGCATCCATTCCGTCTGTGAAAGTATCATTAATGGTGATTTATACCGCGAGAATTGAGCGTATGTGTTATCTTACTAAAAGCACCTTCTTCAATCCCTACGTAACTCTCTACACATCGGGCATCGTAAAGGACTTCCGTGTAATTTCAAACCGCGATAACGCCTGATCAAGTTGCCTCTACGTTTAAAGGGATAATAGCTGTGAAAAAGGAAGAAATACCACAAAAAAAAATTTTTTTGTGTTATCGAGGTCTAATCATCTGATATTATGAAAGAAGTCTTTTCCGCCTGTAACAGAAATGTGTATTTGCGTATTTTCCCCCTTTTACAATGTATGTCAGTAGGTAATGTTTACAATTTCAAGTGCGAGTCGGAATTATCCGAGTTCTGAACGGTAAAAAACGAAAATCAACGGAATTTATTTTCAAATCGTGTGCACGCATTGAAATGACGTCAGAGAATATAAACAGTAATATTGCAAAATGTGACCTGTCTCGGTAAAAGGGATCTTCTGGTAATTGTTAAAGTACCAGTCCTTGTCAATCTATGAAGACTGCAAAGTCTACCCAGGATCGGAACTTTTTACTCTAAGTTAGTTTTCTGAATCAAGATTGTTCTTCCTATCTACCTATAATATATTAAATATCCGATTTCAAAATTCGAATGAGGTTGGTGTCCGATAGATGTTATCTCAAAATTCAGTTTTCAACTAACTTCATAGAAGCACGCCTTTAGCGTGACGGGACACGTTAATACGGATGAGCACTGACTCTTTCCCAAACATGACCTTGTTTGAATGCCCTTACTAAAAAGAGTTCAAAAAGCATTCGTGCAATCTGAGGAAACGCTGATAACCAACATTTCCCCCTATTGCCTAGATATTTCACCAGCAGTATTTTACTAAACCCTATGTTTGTATACTCATTTTGTCGTCTACAAAACATTCAATATTCCAATTTATGAAAAGTTAAAATTATTGCCTCATGGGAAAGGGTTAAGTACAACAATTTACTACAATTTGAGGTTAACCCTTTCCCATACAAAACCTGATTCGGACGCCCCTATTTGCTAAAGCTGAGGAACCACCGTGACAAAAGAAAGGAATGCTTATTATTAGCAGTTTCTCCTTTTGCCTTTATATTGTCTAAGCTATTTCTTAAATATTTTACATTTTCAATGTCATTTATTTTGCAGTTTGGATCCGATTTCAAATGGAAACGGAAACAGTTATTTTTTGTCGTTTTCGGAAAGGGTTTAACATTATTCATAAGAAAGCACGCACTGGAATCCCGTGGAAATCGAAATGTTTCAAATTTGTGACCCGTCATGTTAAAAGGGACCGTATGGGAAGCGTGGAAAGTATCGACCTTGGTCAGTCTGATCTGACTGCGCAGACTGACTAGGATCGGAACTTTTGATTCAAATGTTATTTTCTGAATCTAGAATGGTTTATACATCTTACCTTATTTACATTTTCCAGAAGCAAAAAATGATTGACATCTGTTGAGTCTGGTTCATTTCGCGAAATTTGATTTTATAGACTTCCCATTAGGCCCTTTTCTGCGTGACGGGCAACATTCATGAAATAACGGGAACTCATTTAAATTTGTGACGCACACTTTCCTGTGTATCACATGATCAACCGACTGTATACGGATGTTCACGGCTGTGACAAGTACCCGTTATGCTATATTTAGCCACGAATGTAAACATATTTTGAGCGCCGTGGAAATGTGAGAACACCAACATTTATAAGCTTGTTGTGGGTAAACCGCGCATGGTTACTCGCTTGAAATACGGTCTTTCTGCATCTTTTTGTTCATACTTTAAAAAGGTAAACCTTTTTTGAGGCAAATAGACAGTTTTTTCACAGCTATTATCCCTTTAAGATAGAGGCTGTATTGTCGATTCTACGTGATATAAACATTCAAATGCGCGCAGCGCATTGAATGTTTATGTCGCATAGAGTCTACTATACAGACTCTATCGGACTTAGTGTTCGCTAGCGGTTCATTGGAGACGGGGGCGTGGCTATGTATAGACGTCACATAAACTAGCTGACGGCCTCGGTTATGGGAACTGAAGCGGCGAAATTTTAAGATATACTGCAATATCATTGGTCCAAAATGTAGTCCGAGCATGAATTGAACCATGTGTTCAATCACAGGTCGTATATGTCATTTGAACTAGTAAAACTAATCTATGTGAATCAACGTGCGAGCAAACTCAAGTTCACTGGGTGATTATTATTGTTTGGATGTGCGAACGAGTGCGTTATCGCGATATGTGTGCGTTGCCCTTAACGTATACAACCCATCATTAGCGCCAAAGAGCCAGAGGCGAAATTCAAAAAGTGCCATTAATTCCTATACTGTGTAACATATTCATTCCAAATACAAATATGAGCATTTTGAACGGTTAAGAATTTTGAATAAATGCATTCTTATGGAAATAACTGACAGAACTGTTCAAAATTACCTCCATTGCATATGAGTATAGAGTAAAAAATATTTGTGAATTATTTTCCTCTTGAAGCACAATCTTGAAATCCGGCACGGTGAATCAACTTATTTGAAGTGTATTTACAAGTGTGTGTAATTTGATGTATGTCCCATGGCTAGAAAGTGGTGTTTTTAATGATGGGTTATATACCTTAATTTGACTAAGCCAGATAACAATAGTGACGCAGTTATTTACGTCACAGTAACGTAAAATAGTTCCAATTTAATAGTGGTGATGATAGAGTTTGACCTTTGAATCAATCAATATGAGCAATAAACTCGGTAAACTCTGTATGGAGAGAACCCATACCTATATAAAACTGTACTATAAGATTACACCGTATTGCGTTTTACCAAATACATATATTATAACGTTACTTATACGTTGTTGTTGTTGTTGTTGTTGTTGTTTTTGTTGTTTACAAAACATTGTGCAATTTTGAAAAACGCTTACACATATTTTCTTATATGTACTCTTGCTTGAAAAATAAAAAAAGCAATTTGTTTAACAAAATTCTGCAATACCTTGTTTAAATATACACCTAATTTCCCCTACTTAATATATAATACGTTTACTTAGATAAATGTGTTTTTGCGGAAACTGTAACAACGATAATTTCAAACTGCCTATTCATCTATTTATTTATGATTGTACTATCTTAGACATACTTGCGCACAACGTGCCGTTTCAGACGAAAGACAAGTCTTTTTCTTTAACCCTTTCGCAAACGGCAAAAAAGTGGACTTGTCGCATTTGAAAGCTGACGCAGATGACAAATTGACGATGAAAAAGTAAATATTAGTGAAAATTTTAGTAAAGAAAATATTGAGACAAAAGGAGAAACTGCTGGTT
Organism: Fragum sueziense; assembly: GCA_963680895.1. Taxonomy (NCBI): domain Eukaryota; kingdom Metazoa; phylum Mollusca; class Bivalvia; order Cardiida; family Cardiidae; genus Fragum; species Fragum sueziense. The sequence goes on from OY804603.1 coordinate 25,864,713, forward strand.
AAGACAATTCTAATGGGGACGTCAAAACCAGGTCTTGTTTGGGACAGAGTTAATCTGAATATCGGGTATTTTAAGATGATAGACGGGTTCAACAGTTCACGAAAGACCAAATATCAGCTTAATTAACTTTATCTTTCAGAGTCTCAAAGGACAATGTCTTTCATTCAAATGACGAAAATATACATACAAATAATCTGACAATCACTAATCCAAAAGGACAATGTCTTTAATTCCAATGACGAAAGTATACATGCAAATAATCTAACAATCATTAATTGGTGAGATAAATGCCGCTGCCTAAATAAGTAGAGTTCCAAACTCTTAAGTTAAGGCCTGCGTAATGCACTTCCTGTATAATCGTTATATTTCGATTTATTCCGTGACGTTCGTTAGTCCGAGCATTTTTAAATTAGGCTACGATTAGATGCAATATCGCATCTTTTCGTAACAACGGAAATAATTCACGGCTAAAACACGGTATTCGGGTAAAAAAGGTTTTTTTAGTGTTATATATGATTTTCTGAAAAACTATTGCCTAAAATATAACTACACAAAGCTCATATTATGAGGTAAGACTAGTTTTTGATGTCCAAAAAATTTCATGGGTCAATCTTTTATGATCATTGAGAAATGATCGAATATGTACTCAGAAAATGGCCATTTTTGGGCGTTATATGGTCTCACCAAAATAATTTTAGAATTCAAGGTACATGTGATGAATTATATTTGATTGTTTCCAAACTACTTTATTTTGATTTGATAAAACAGTTTCTAAGGTAAATTTTGGTAGTCCATTGTATCCATATTTTTAGTGTTGTGTGTCAGAAAATGTGACATTTATGGACCCTAGCTTGAATATGTAGTGTCCGTAACCAGTTGTTACAATGGTGATTTTTCAAAGGATCCATTTACAACAAAACTTCAGTAGTCTAGAATATTATAGCTTTCAATATGGTAGCCTAAGTGAAATAATCTGTTTCATGTTAACATAAGCTCAGGACTTTTTATTGCACTGAAAGGGTTACGGACACTACACAAATAAAAACGCAGGCAAATATCTCATTAAAAGAATTCAGATCAATTTTGTTTTTTAAAACAAGTTTAAATTCTTTTCACTAATGGCTGCAGAAACTATTCACACGTCAGTTTTAATGATTCAAGTAATGAACTTTTGATATTGGAATCTTATTTTATGCCAAGAAAGCCAGAAGGGTGGGTTAACCTGGTGAGACACTTTGTTTCCGAATACCGTGTTTTAGCCGTCAGCTTGCTAAGATTTCCGAGGAATATTTTAAACAATTTTTGTGAAAATGTTTCTAAATTGTATGAAGAGTAGGCAAAAAAAGGTAAAAAATTCAAAATTTGAGAGCAATGAAAATTAGATCTTCTTCCTTTGAAATCTTCTCTCTGCACCATACAGATATCGATCCATAATCAGTCACATTGCCCATTACACAGGCCTTGTTCTAAGGAGGAACATAACATATGACTGTAGCATCTTATTTTCGATGATTCCTAGGATCGGAAAAAAGTGTTGGCTTGTCAACCGCGATCATATAGCTCTATCGATAAAGTTTATTTCTGACAGTTCTATTTCATTATGTGTCATTTTATACAGTAAAAAGCAACACATTGGAGACGACCTATCTTCAAATCGTATTCTAATCTGTAGAGCAAAGCCTATTGAAGCTAAGACAGAGTGTTAAACCACAATATTGGTGATATCTATGGTGTTTCTTCTTGACATGTCTAATACGCCATTTATCACCATGTTTCAGATTTCTTATTATGGCAATATGAAATCATTACAGACCATTTTATAGAGTATAACGGAACAAATTAGGAACGATCTATCTTTATGTCATTTTCGATTTTGTAGAGCAAATGCCATTGAAGCTAATACAGAATGTTACACCGCATTATTGGCGCTATTTATGATGTTTCTTTCGGACAGGTCAAATATGCCATTTATCTTCATGTATCAGATTTCTTATTATGGCAATAAGAAATCATTACAGACCATTTTATACAGTATGAGGCCAGACATTGAATACGATTTATCTTCACGACAACTTCCATTTCTAGTTTCCAAGGAAAAATAAGAAAAATGCTTTGAAAATCAAACCTACAGTTATTATTTTGCTAAAGCTTTGTTAAAATGATAAGTTTCTGGCAGTGCTTTAAACTATTATTGTTTATTTTCATTTTATATTACGTTAAGAACATTTAAGAAGATATATTAGTAAACAGAGAGTTTTACAGGTCTTTACCATATGATATGCATTAAATTTATTTTAAAGATGATAATTAACTTGTTTTCAAACGCGTGTCTTTTAGATCTCAATCCTGATTCATAATTCATCAATCTAACCTAACATTCCTACATGTATTATAGAGGGTTTTTGTTATAACATGTAGACCTGTGAGAAATAATCTTACTTTCCAATTCGAATTGTCTGATTTGTTCAATTTGAACTCCGTGCCTTGGCATAGTTCACAATAAATGACATTGCAGAGCATCTCTCTCTTTTAGCTAGAGATGCTCTGCCTAGTCATTTATTGTGAGCTTCAGCTTGATGAATCAGCAAGTTCATTTTTCTGTCTTAGACTCTTGACTGATGATTTTGACAAGACAGTTTAACAGCTAAGGGTATAAATTAAAACAATGTTGGAATTATGGTAGACATATTTGCATAGACTTGTCGAAAAAGAAACAAAAAAGATAAATCTAATTGCATTGCAGAAATATTTAACTGACACTGATCAATGGAGTATTAACTGAAACTGGATTTGCAGATTCACTTTTTATGCAGACCTGAAAATAAGTTTTGTTGGTTATAAACCACTGCACTCTGAATGAATATTCTATGCAAGGTTACTTTACAGATTGATAAAATAATATCCTAACTCTCAAAAGGCTGAAGACGTTGTTAAAAACCGCGAAACTACAGTTTGTTTGGATTTGTGTATAACATAGCATAGAACGTACTGAGCCAAAAGGAGAAAGTGCTGAGTATCAGCATTTTTTCCTCTTGTCTCAATGTATTCCCAAATTTGGTCTATTTGATAAGTTATAAGCAGGTCTTGTTTGGGAAGGGGTTACGGGACGTCTAAATCGGAATTGGTTTAGGAAAGGGTAAATCTCGGTTTATTTGAAAAGATTAAAATTCTAATTTAGAAATAAATTGCATACTGTGTCAAAGTGTGAGACGAAATCATTAGTTTCGGTGCATTGCATAGATTTGTCACAGATAGTAATCATTGGAAAAAACAAATTGGAGAAAACTTCGTCTTCTGTGTCTTTCAGACTGCGTGATAATCGACATTTTCTTTTGTCTAAAATGTTTTCAAGACCTTTAGATGTACGTGAGACGTCAAAACATGCCTTGTTTGAAAGAGGGTTTCAAGTATAATTCGATTCGATTCGATAATAATTTGTATATTCATGTTCAGGATGATTATACTAGTACAACAAAGCATTGTAAAAATCTTAAATAAATTCGTATAATTATACAAAATTAAAAATGGGATGCTGTGTCTAGCATATGGCTGGTAATGTTCGAAAATACCGTAACTACAGCTTATTCAAGCTGTAGTTACGGCAATTTTGAACGTACCTAGCGATATGCATTAATCATATCGTCCGTTTAGAACATAAGAATTCTGTGATAATGCAACATCAAAGGCCGTATGTTCTTCGGTGCATTGTTTTAAGGAACATGATCTTATCTCTAATATTCTTGGTGCATTTGATTACTTGTAACTTTAAATTCAGAATCAGAGCTACAGATAAGAGGGGGTAAAGACATTCTAACTCTGTTATTTAAATTCCAAACCCCATGTTGTGGGTACCCATTTGAATCGTCTCGATGAGACGCTTCAAATGAGTACCCACAACATAGGGTTTGGTGAACAATAAATGAAATATTTCATTTTGAAAAGCCACCACCCTGTCTTATCTGTAGCTCTTGTACCCCTTTGACAATTGACTGTTTCAAAATTTGAAATAATGGGAATGCTGAAGACGAGTAATGGATGTTCGGAAAGATAGGCTTTGTGTGTACATCGTCATAGCATACAAAATCTGGAGCAAAAAGAGAAAATGCTTTCCCAAACTAGTTCTCTGTTGGGACGCGAAGACCGGAACATGTTTGGAAGATGAAAAAGATTAGATTGCGATACAATATCAAAATTACCCAAATGTTTTACATCTTTTTTCTTAAATCTGTATCAAACCGCCCAAAAATCTTTAAAAAAACGATAGGGAATGACGTGGCACAGCAATTTGAGGAAATCGCCAATAATTTTGTAAATGGTTAAAGTTTGTACTTTTGAATCGACAAGTATAGAGAACACCGTAGCAATAGATAAGGGGTTAAAGACATTCTAAATTTGATATTTGAAATTCAAACCCTAAGTTATGGGTCCTCATTTGAATCTTCTCGACGAAACGATTCAAATGAGTACCCAAAACATAGGGTTTAATGAACATTGAAAGATGTCTTGCATTTTGAAAAGCCATCACCTTCTCCTACAAATGAGACAGGATCTGGAAAAATGTCCCTCAAGACTTTTGAGCCTAGCATGATTCAAGATCATCCTGCGTATACACGCAGTATGATCAGGAAGCATGTTGTTCTCCAATACCTTCGTCATGGTCTATAGCAAGAGCAGGATCCCGGTTGGACTGCACCTATGCATAAACTGATCTTGAAACGAGACTGTCTCAAATGCTATCATGGACCTTTTCCCAACCCTGCCTCATTAATGTATCTGTAGCTCTGTACAAGTCTGTGATGTTTGGAATCATTGACATTTTGATGCATTCCGCGAATTCTGAGAAGAAACCGTAAACAAGTTATTTTGTTTACTTTTCTCAATGACAGCCTAATTATACTGTAAAATAATTTGAAATGCTGTCTCGTCTTCTGGAAAACAAGACATACCGTTAGAGTTGAGATAGACTTGTGTCAGTCTGTGAAACAGGGAATTGAAAAAAAATGAAATGAAATTGAAAGTCGCTATACTGAATGTCTTAGAATTGACTTTTGATCTAGAAAAGGGCATTTATCCCATTTGAGACCGACATGAATCCAGATCAGTCTGCGTATACACACAGCCTTATCAAGATTCCTGTTATTCTCTAGAATAGCTTCTTTGTGATATATAGAAATATCATGATAAGAGGCTAGCAGATCAGACTGCTCATAGGCACATGTACATGTAGCCTTCAGATAGTCCTTCCCTAATGAGATTCACATGACCTCCGAATTATTCGGGCAACATACTTAACATTAGGCGGTGGAACGTTCCTAAAAAGCAAGGTGGTTAGCCCATGTGACATTATGGAAGCGTTTGTACACGTAAACAAGCGCTCGCTGTATTTTTTCTAATTTTTATCTAGGCCTATCTGTTATTCTTTCCCATGCAAAAAAAATGCTCGATTTTGAAATCCACAACAGACGACAGATGAAAGTCGATAAAGAAAAAATATTATAAAATATAAAACGGAAAATATCCAGGGGAAAAAGATGCTGATTACCAGCATTTTCGGCATTTGTCTCTATATTTTCCAAAGTATTTTCTATATCTGACGTCAAAACCAAGCCTCGTTTGACAAAAGGGTTAAGTAAATAAAGTTGGTGGAATAAAGCCACGTTTCTTTTCATTTTTACAAATAAGCAGCGTTTCAACAACGCGATGTTTTGGTAATTCTGGATGAAAGACAAATATTATATAGCTTCTCGTCACACATAAAGGGAAATTTCGGCTTGGGAAAGCAAATGCACATATTATTATGTTTCTTCTTATCTTTCTTTACAGACATATTCCTTTTCTATCATATTTATGTTGCATGATGAGATGACACAAGTTCTCTTTATTAATTTTGTCCCCGTTAATCAGTTTGGCCAGTCTGCTATTAACGCAATAGACAAAATTTGATTTTCAGTAATCTGATTTAGCTTGACTTCCGATTTCGAATTATTATATTAGAAATACATTCATCGCTCGAAATGACACGCAGTATATTTTGAACATCAAATGCGGAGGCTTGTATTGTCAAGTGAACGTGGTCGCTTTGAACTTTTGTAACCTTGGGGCCTATCTACCGACGCTGTGAATGCAAAGGCTGATCTGGAACCTTGTATGTCTTGAATGCCATTACACGCCACACTTCTATAATAAATTATACTAAGCAAAACAATTGAAGGATATTAAAATTCTACAGCAATCTTAGAAATTTTGATAACATATGATACAAAACCCTTATGCTTTTTATCATTACATACATTCGCGCTCATATTTTATGCTGCCATATCGAGGTATGCTTCAGTGGTCATGCCAAAATGGGACAATTTACAACACAGGGGTCAGCTACCAAACTTACCGTGTTCTTTACGTCCTGTTTTTCACATAAAGGCATACTCTGGGTTGCTTCAATGGGTAAATTAAAAAATATTGACCTATAATCAATTCATTACAAAGGGTTGAACGTTAATGGCTGACAGATCTGCAGCACTGGCAGGTCGTTGGTCAATTGAACGTATGTGAACGTCAGGTTGACGTCGCTGGTAGATTTTGTATTTTGCAAAGTGTATTCAGTCGATTACACCAACGGTATCACCGGGCAGTCGATATTATGAGACGACGTGACAGGGGACGTAAGTAAACGACGTCTATGGTTGATGACAGTTACATTGTCAAGAACGCGTTACGTTCTAGGACTCCAAAGTTTTCCGAAATTACCCCAGAGTCTAACAGATGTGGAAGGATAAACGCTAGAATTCAGTCTATGATAAACGGGTTGAATAATCATAGGCATTAACGCCAGTAGGCCGTTTACAGCTAACGCTTTAACATGTCAACACTGACGCATAGACCAGAACCAATATGAGATGGAACCAGCAGTACCGGAGCACAGTGCTCATCACCAACATAAGTTGGTCTCGGCGTCGCATGTTGACAGCCGTATCCGTGTATTTTTCCATATAAGAACGAGAGATAACACGAGTGCAATGTCCCCACACGTGACGCATATGGTAACGGGAGCGTTATGGAGTTGACGGGAATCTTACGTAATCTAGAGACAAACCTTTTCGTGCTAAATGACACTGACTGGCCAACGTTACATTGACCACGTAATTGACTCAAATCCTGTAATTTTTAAACAGAAAAAATAGAGATGAACACGCGTTCATTGACGCCAACGTTAAATCAATCGACGTTGTTATTGTAATACACCATCTTAAACAGATTTGGTTCCAGTCCAAGGACTTGCCATCCAACGCTGAGAAACTTTATTCTATCAAACATGACTGAAACACGTTGGGTAGACGTCTACGTCACCGACAACAACAACCGACCAACCCGGCATATTCCAACATGCACGTATTTGGGAATGGAATACTGTACCGCAACATGTGGTAATTCAATCTGCAATGAATTTGCGAGGTAATTGTACGGCTTGAGTTGACTTCCGGGGTGAAAATATGCGTTATTAATGACGTGTGACTTTTCGGTTGTAGGGTACCAGCGTTTAACCGGATATTGAAGAGAAACCGGAAACGATTGCTCTGCTTTATGTTTTTGGTTCTCAAGATTAGACATTGATATGAAGTTATTTGTAGATTTTTGATCGAAAATACACCTTTGTTAATTTTAACAAATAGTGCAATTTGAATATCCTTCAATTGTTTTGCTTAGTATATATTACTATTATATTTTTGTCACTGAAAGTTGTATAAAAGCGGCAGGGTTTATTTTGTTATTAGCATTACTTTCGACAATTATTATTCCTTATTTGTCTATGATACTTAAGCTAAAAGCCATATGACATTTCATCTATATAGTTCTAAGGACTTTGAAACGCAATATTTGTAACTTCCTGAATGATATGTTGCCTACAGACTTAATTTTGGCCTTTGAAGTTCGATCATGTTGCTTTTCTGAGAAACTTTGGTTTTCATTTGAGGAAATCAAAATAAAGAAACGTCAAAGGTTATTTAACCCTTTCCCAAACGGCAAATCATTAGGGCGATCCCCTTCAAAACTGCCACAATTGACAAAATAGATGGTATTAAAGATTTGATTTGTGTAAAATATGGCATAGAAAATATTGAGACAAAAGGAAAAACTGCTGGTTATCAGCAGTTTCTTCTTTTGTTTCAATATTTTCCCAAGGCCTTTCTATTAGGGACGTCAAAACCAGGTCTTGTTTGGGAAAGGGTTAATATTCTCATCAGGTCTCCCTTCCATGCTGCACATAAATGTGAGTATATGCAATCTATATAGTTTTGTGGATGCTTTCGAGATTTGAAACCACAGTCTTTTAAAAACATTATAACATTGAAAATTCACAAAACGAAAGGATAAACACGAATATTTTTTGAACAAACACACTGGAGGTCATCAAGTGATTTTGAAATGATATTTTTTCCTAAAGGGTATCAACAATTGCGCTAAGTAAGCGTGTCTTTTTTGGTGAACTTTCATAAATAAAAATCAAGTCGATCCTTGTCAAAGCTAAGAACATGGATTAAAAGGGGACCTGCTAGGCTGTCGAAAATGCAAATTGCACAAAAATTACAAACCAGATATAACGTATGAAATTACCAACCTGAAGGGGAAGACCATTTATGTCCATTGTTAGCACTAATCGAGCTTTATTAAGTATTAAAATCCAAGTCAATGAATAACGTGTAGATCCGCATTTTATTGTCCTTGTGTTTGTTTGGTAACGGTTACATAGGCTCAACCTTCAAAAAGCAATTACGTCAGAGGTACGTCATCTGTGCTCAGCGAGATTCAAAACACCGTACAACCGGCTGCGTCGAAAGTCAGCGAAGACATATTCGGCATCTGATGTCAGGTGCATGGTAGTTCAAATCAATTTACTTTTATAAATAAACGAAATGATCTTTGGAACTATAGTTGATAAATACGCGTAAAAATGTTTAGTGCTGCTACAAAACAAACCTTTCCACGAATCACTCGCAAATAAGGTCACAGTCATAGACGCAGACGGTTGTACGGTGTGTTAATAACGCTGGGGTGTGTCTCGTTGTACTTGACCTTGTCTCGTTTTGAAGTAAAAATAGAATCTGTAAACACGCTGGTAAAGGATTGATCTATAGCAAAGGAAAGATGGTTATTTGCCGTGATTGAGGTTTTTATACATTGCAAATTGGTTTCCATGTACCAATATGAGATCCCGAATAGTTCGGAAGCATAAAAACCTAGCATGGGCCCCTTTAAAATGAATATTTTTCGAACCGCCTTCTGTCGGATAAACACCGTACTTGTGTTTTCTTCATCACTTTCTACGAATGCTCTCAGCTTTGACAAGATTTTGGGGCAAGAGGTCTTCGCATGAAGCGAATTCTAGAGACCATAAACATGAGCCCTGACAAATACTGTGCAAGGATATGTCTCCAAATACATCGAATGACCAGTATAATATAATCAAGGAATCCATTTCGTCTGAGAAAGAAACATTAATGGTGATTTATTCAGCGAGAATTTAGGTTATTTGTAATTTTACTAAAAGCGCCGTCTCCGACCCTTAAGGTCACATAAGATTCTGTGTCCATATCGCACAAACATCACGTCCAAAATTATACTTTAAATACGGGTACCCTGTTTTAAAAGTACTCCGGCCGCGTTGTGGACGTGGAATAGTGTTTTGGACTATTTTCATCGAACGGACATGGTATCCCGAAAAAAATATATCGAACTGCAATTCGGGACGAACACCTTTTGACCTATTCCTAATGCACAACACAGCAAATCATTTGAGCTGGAATCTGAAAACGATTCCATAATAGCAATTGATACTGTCGTGCTCCAGGACCAGCCTGTTCCTATGTGCAGTATGACCTAGATCCATGCTGTTGTCTAACAGTGACTAAATGTCACGAAACTATTTGAGATCAACATGATTCATGATCAGACTGCGTGTATACGCAGGCTGATATTGAACCATGTTGGGCTCAAAAACCTTTAATGACCTCTTTCCAGATACTGGCTCATTTATGTATTGTAAAACGGCATACTAATGACAGAAGTCTAAATTCATTCTAAATCCATTCTGTCAAGTTTGTCTGGGCTGTCACAGATATAGACCTATTTCTATTTATGTGTCACATAGGAACGAATAACGAATTTTCGATGGGTCTGTTAAACCTTTTCGTATCAAAGTACAAAATTGTTAGAACGCTTGAAAATGATAAATGTTTCATTTATACGTCCACCGGCCAAAACGTTATTATTGAAACATATCGCTTCTTTTCAACAAAAATATCTTAACTGCAGCTTAAGACAAGCTGCAGTTAGGGATATTTTGCTGAAAAGCGTCGACAAACAATGTTGAAAAAGAGCGGCCAATAGAAAAGATTAAAGTTTGAGTTTGTTCTTAACTTGCTTTGTCATATGTGTCTGCGCTGTCACAGACAGTTCTCTTCATTTGGGTCACATTCGTATAGCGAACTTGTCCATTGACCTATGTAATGAAATAAAAAAAGTGTGACAATTTTCCCGGCATTGTAATTATATTCCGTTTTTACTAAGTCTTGAATTTTAGAAATAATTGGATTATATTTCACTCTTGTAGAATTCCCGAGTCGTGAGACCTGAGAATTAGGATGTCTACAGATACATGTAAGAGGAAATTATTTGTCACAATTAACGGGAAAATGTTATGTGTAGCCATTTAGCAAAAATTCTGGCATAATTGCGTCATGGATTTGTTTCTGGCGTCTCTTAATCTTAACACATCATTTTTCTTTCATAAATGACATTAAATTCATGTCAGTAGGGTAATAATGTTTCAAGATCACATTGGGCCGAAGTTCATTTTGGTCAAAGGAAAGTCCAGATTGATTGCTATGAATACATGTTAATTTAAAAAATCATGAGTTTAAAACTTAAATGCGTGCACACAACGTGGTTACATAGACTGTACAAAAAGATTGCATTATTATGTGTAAACATTCGGATAGGAAAGGTACAGAGTCCGCAAGAAATACGCTATGGTCGTTATTACAGGTAATCTCTAGGTAATCTCGTTCGAAACATTGGTCAAATGTGTATGTCATTGGGTAAAGCATGTCTTAGACGCCAGTATGGTACCAGTTGTACAATAGAAAATGGACAAGTTGACATTTTAAAAGGCCAAGAGAAAAGGTTTTAAGAATAACAAAATAATCAGGTATACAGATATGACTAACATCTCGAGTAATTTACATATTAGAATATGTTTTGTGTGTGCTCGTTTGAAAAATTCATATTTTTTCTTAACTAATTTGATTTTTTTCGTTTTGGAGTCATGAGTTTAAAGAGTAATTTGCAATTTGCATTTAATTATGATAACGATTAATGTAAATAAACAAAAACATTTAGATTGTTCTGCAAATCTAGCTTTATCCCGTTGATTGAAGAATGACTAATGATTGATGTACGGTCTTGAAAGTTGTTAAACTAATAAAGATAGGATTACATCGATGAGATGATGTATGAGATCAGAAGAGAATTGGCGCCAAGGGAATAATTGAGATATCAGATTAATGTGTCAGAGATTGTTTTCTTTACGAGAAAATATATTGTGAAATAGTTAACCGATATCGTTCTGAAATGTGATTGACCTTCAGACAAATGAGTGCACATAACGAAGCGTCTTCCAAGTTATTTCGAGCAAACATTAATAACTCTGCTGGGCAATGCCTTAAAATGTATTAAGGCAATTAGCATGCGTTATGAACACAAAAATTAAGTTTATTATGTCAGTAGTAGCATTTTTCATATTTCCAACGTCCACATTCCGAAATACTATTATGGAATAATGCATAATTTGAATAATGTATCCACTAATTTAATTTGAATATGTATTTAAAACAGTATATAATTTATTACGGACGCCATATTCGGGAGAAGAACTTTATAAGCTTCTAGCTTTCGTTACAATCCTTTTCATCTATATTATTGTAAATGTGTAATTATGTATATTATTCTGAATAAAATATGTTTAAACTAAATACTATTATACAAACATCGAAAACGTTGAAAAATGAGCGGCTCAAAGTAAATGATAGACACGTTTGAATTTGTTCGTAACTTCTTTTGTCATATGTGTCTACGCTGTCACTGAAATTTGTTTTTATTTGGGTCACATTCGAACAGTGAACTTTCGGTAGACCCTTGGAATTGTGGTAGCACCTGGTTCTTGTAATATTCACTTGGGGTTTTTAACAGTTTTTTTAGTTCCTTGGATCTAGGTAGTCGCATTCGAACCACCTGTCAAATACATTTATCCCTAAGCAAATTAGGTCAGGGGTGGTAATAAATAACCGGTCTAAATTTAAGATTACATTGAAATTACATAACAATCCACCCGACTGTCCAAGTCTTGTCCAATCAGATGGCTTGTAATGTAATTTAGATTTCGAGAATCGATTTCGAATCGTTGTTGAATACGGACCAAGATCTCCAATCTAGTGCATGTACTAGTGATACACAGGAAGATGGGCACATGGATATTTTACTATGTCGTGATATGATGTTAAGGGGGAATGCTCCAGTTTCCTAAATTTTTTCCCAATAATAGAATTTATTTATATTTTGTATGTTGAAATTGCATGTTATTACAAGTTGAAAAATAAAATAAAAATGGATGGTCAGCGATCTTATTTCAATTTTATAGGCATTCGTATAACATACCCCTACATCGAAAAAATGCACAATTTCTTGCAGCTGTCCAAGGTCACTAAAATGCTAATAAAATGCTGTATATTCATCGTTTAGTCCCGAAAACGGATTTAAAGTAACGTCTTACATTTAATAAGAACAGAAAACCCAAAATTTGTGCTTTTATAAACGCGTAAATGTATAAAACAACATGCTCACGTGTTCTGTTAGATCAACGAAGCTGGAGTGTTTTATGTCAAAATTTGCATATTTTTGGAAATATTTCAAGTTCTACAAAATAGAATTTGATAAAACTCCCTCATTGTATTAAGCAACATGTCCTGGTAATAATTCAAAAAGAAAATGTATAGGTCAGCGTACTTATTAGAGAATTACAACAATTTTTATCAGCTACACATGAATAAAATGACACAAAACAGTGGTAACTTCCTACACACTTACGACTGTCTTGCTCTAAATAATCGATTTATATCTTGAGGAAATCAGTTTCGCATAATAAATACACTTTTACCGTCGAAAATGGTAAATTGTAATAATGTGTTATATTATCAAAAATATTGTAGCGAAACATATTGGTACGAAACATTTAATTTACTACCGTAATGACCGAGTGTTCCGAAAAACTGGAGCACCCCCCCCCCTTAAATCGTTGAGAAAAACTTTAAATTGCACGGTACGGAAACTACAGAGACAGAGCCATTGGCTCTGCCGCTTAAATCCTCTGGGGGGCTTCCGGCCATGTGTGGCTCTGTCTCTGGGGTCGCGATTTTTTGACAAAAACAGGTGAGTGTTCAATTTTGTTGTTCATTTATTTTCTTCTGGTGCTTAAAATCGAAAAACCGGGAATGTCATGCTCCCCTAAGACCATTTATCTGCCTGTTCTTATTCTGTGGGCTTCAAAGTCGGCAGGGTTTTCACAGGATCATTGTCGTCGTGGGTCGACCCTATGTGATTTTTTCTTGTTTTCTTGTTTACATCATGTATTCATGTACATTTCAACGGTAAATAGCTAATTGCTGCAGCCAAAAACCCGTGATATACTAACCGAGGGATAATCTCGATCAGACATTGCTTTCCCATGTAACAAAACCATAGGAATGATTGGCAAACGTAAAGTTTGAGCAATTTCTATCGGTGGCTCTGTCTCTGGCGGCTGGCTCTGTCACTGGCGGCTGGCTCCGCTTTGAACTGTCGGTTAATTTTAGTTTTTAGCCCGTTGTGCAATATATGATGACTTATATAGGCCAAGGGTGTATCTTCTAAGGAGATTTCGCTTATCATTACACACGCACTCAAATAAAACCATGTGACGAATTCGCTTTATGTAAGTTGTTAGCCTAGTGACCACGTCCTCATTTTGAGCAATATTTAGTGTTTAACTTGTACCACCCCACAATGCAAAGGCTGAAAAATTTGATAGTCGTTTCGGTTTATGCTTCGCAAATATTCTTTGTCGTTTTCTTAAACACGGTATACATTAGATTGATTGAGGAGTTTGTGTCAACATTAGAATAATGATTCACAAAGTGCAAACTTGTAACATTTAAGTCGTATTTTTGACTTACCAATGTCTTAAAAAGCGCTTAAAACAACAATCGCAGAACCAAGGTTTTGATAAAATGGCGATACGCGTTTCTTGCCCTAAAACTTGTCGTAAGTCGTCGGAAAGTCAAAAATACGTCTTAAATGTTTTGATGAAACAGGCCCCTGGGGCCCGTATTATCAACCCTCGTACGCTTAATTTTTGCGTAGTTACTTGTAACAACAAACCTGATTGGTCCAATCTGATTTCTCGTGCACTCAGATGTTTTGTTATACATTTTATACAAAAACTTGGTCGTAAGATTGTTGAAAATACGAGCCCCTGGATTATGCGATTGTTGTTTTAACCGATATTTAAGACATCGTTAAGTCAAAATTACATCTTAAATGTTTTAATGAAACAGGCCCCTGACTTTTCGGAAGCGTTCACACCGAAAAATCGCCTGCTTCAAGTCTGTTTTGTGTATTCTCAGCTAATACTCGACGGATTTTGACGAGATAAAGTGCACCGCGCGCGCGTCATTGAGAGTGACATTTCCCGGTTCTAACTCACTCCGCATCAAATCCCATGGTCCCATGAATGGTTTTTGTTGCATTTTAACGAAACTAGGGAATTCTATGCATAAAGAGGTTCAGGAATGACCCTCTCAAAGGCGCGTATGGTGCAATTTCTCGTCAAAATATGTAGAGTTTAAACTGAGATATAGAACAAAATATACTTGAAACAGACAATTTTTCGGTGTGGACCCTTTCCCAAATCACGTGGATTACCCATCGTGTAATTGTTTCTTTGTCAACACCCAGTTTGTCGCCTTAAGTACAGTACTACATAGAATCATGAGCCGTGACGAAAGGTTAGTGTATATTCCAATACATGTAAATTGGAAGAGAAGCATGTTTCCCACTGAATAAAAGCGAATAATGGCACATTTTGCGCGGTGGTCGTGAGAGTTCAGTAGCTGTCTCCAGATAGTACGATGTCTTTATCACAGGATGTTCGGTTCCGAGTCACATATTTACATAAATCGAAATCCCTCTTCCCCCGTCAATTTAGACTCGCTGATCTTTGATCATTTAAAGGACATTGTTTAATTGTAGCTTTGAAATTGAACAACGCTGAATGTTCGATGTTTTGCAAAGGGTTTAATCGGTGACTGAACCATTCGCCATACACAATATGATCTATTCAGTGTGTGAGTAAATTACTTCGACACGAATTTTGTGATAGATTTTTTTTCACCAAGCACGCAGAGACAGAGCCAGCCGCCAGAGACAGAGCCAGCCGCCAGAGACAGAGCCACCGATAGAAATTGCTCAAATTTTACGTTTGCCAATCATTCCTAAGATTTTGTTACATGGGAAAGCAATGTCTGATCGAGATTATCCCTCGATTAGTATATCACAGGTTTTGGCTGCAGCAATTGGCTATTTACCGTTGAAATGTACATGAATACATGATGTAAACAAGAAAAAATCACATAGGGTCGACCCACGACGGCAATGATCCTGTGAAAACCCTGCCGACTTTGAAGCCCACAGAATTAGAACAGGCAGATAAATGGTCTTAGGGGAGCATGACATTCCCGGTTTTTCGATTTTAAGCACCAGAAGAAAATAAATGAACAACAAAGTTGAACACTCACCTGTTTTTGTCAAAAAATCGCGACCCCAGAGACAGAGCCACACGTGGCCGGAAGCCCCCCAGAGGATTTAAGCGGCAGAGCCAATGGCTCTGTCTCTGTAGTTTCCGTACCGTGAATTGACTAAAAAGAAGCTAAGCACTTCCAATTCTGATTAATTCGTTGTTTTAACCTTTCCATAATATGTGGTCTAATTTGAAAGTTGCTGCAAGCGAAATTTTGACGCTGATAAATATAGTTATGGGGTAATTGTAAAATAGGCGAGAAGACATTGAAATAGGAAATGTTTATTATCAGCATTTTCATATTTTGCCTCAATAGTCTGAAGTCTTATCAATTAGGGAAAGTCAAAACAAGGTTTTGTTTAGGAAATAGTAAATATTACGCAGAGGATATTATAAATAAAGTCTACGACAACGATTCAAATTACAGACACATTCTAACAGATTATCTAGTTAAACGGTCAATTTAAACTTGGTACTATGAAGTATTTTCTTGACATTTATGTTAAGGTAGAAAATTAAATAAATTACCACTCACTTTGTACCAAAGACAATGACGAAAAGGCCAAAAATCTAATTTTGGGAATCACATAACAAACATATATATGTCAATTTAAAGTTTTAACACATCGAGTCGGAAATCTTTAATTGAAGCTTACACGTTAAAAAGATTTATGTAAACCAACAGACTATCCAACAAAAACAACAACAAAATCTTGTTTCCTCTCGGTAAAGAATGTGTGCTACCTATAATTGACACATCGTCATCTGGACCGTTAAACAAATATAGATTACATTATTTCGATAAGATGATATATGAAATCGAAATCAAATTGGTGCCGAAAGAATAATTGCGATATCAGATTAATGCGTCAGATATAATTTTCTTTATGAGAAAATATATTGCGAAATGGTTAGCCAGTATCTTACTGGGATATAGTTTGACCTTCAGACAAATTGTCTGTAAACATTTGTTTTGGAGTTAATCCTTCTTTATGGTGATTGTTCTTGTTCAATAGAATAAGCAACGTTCTGGAAAACTGGCCTTTCACGGATAGACTATGTATGATGATGAATACGCTGTCTTAGAATACCTTTAAACTAAAAAAATCAACACTACACTGATGAAAATTAAAGATGTATGAAATCAGAAACGAATCGGCGACGAGAGAATAAATGAGATATCTAAATTGTGGAATATTCAGCCGATATCTAACTGAAATGTAATTGACCTTCAGACAAATGAGCACACGCATTAAAGGCATCTTCGTAGTTCTATAGCACATATGGAAACAGCATTAATTGCTTATAATCAGCATTTTGGCTTTAACTCCGTTTTTTTCTTTGCTATAAAATACACAAATATAATTTTATAAACAATTATCTTGTTGTTTGAAACATATTTGAATACATTGGTCGGGAAATTACATCTTAGAATATATTCCTCAGTTATGTCATCCAAATTGTAATATATTCGTAAACATATTAATATTATATACCTTAATCGTCTGACGAAGAACGTTACGCGCACGCTTTCGAACTACTGCCTGTTTAATTTATAATAAATCACAGTTTAGTTTATCATACCTAGAGGATTTCCACTCTTAGCTAAATTATGCTGGTATTATTATCCAATTGTATTACAACCCGTATATAGGTAAATTAGGTTATTACGCGAGTAGTAACCCAATGCATGGACAAAGAAAGATATTATATGTCTTTGATCTTCACTTTTTTAAAATTATAGCATGTTAATAAAAGTTGTGTTTTTCAAATACAAGGAATTCTCCACCAGAAGAAAAAATAACAAACAAAAAAACACACTAGCAAACAAGGATATTTTGTATACTAACTTCTTCCTTTGGGACTGTCAAACGCGACGATGGCAATATTAACTTTTTCCGACCAGAATCTAGTTTTTGATCATTCAGAAAAGAAAGGTTTCAAAAATGTTAAAGCAAGACAGAAGTTGCAGATACAAATCCTTATCATTTTTTATCAATATTCTTCTGCGTTTGTTGTCTTTCTAGTGCCATGTTATTTGGACACGTAAAAAAATTGTGTCGTTTGAAAAGGATACACTACTTTATCAATGTCAGACAGTCGTTATTTCCGTCTGCAAGAGTCAACAAATAGTCTAATTAAAAACTTTCCTTACAAACCATTGGTTATGATCCCACAGTAATACAGGTTTGAAAAACATTCAGAGAAAGGCAGAAAAGCTGATGATCAGTTTTCAATATATACAATATACTTTGTGAGTCCTAACTTACAAAGAGTCTGATGTTTTATACTAAGCTTAAACAAGAGTGCCATGGTCACAATATACGCCGCCACTTATAAAACTTGAAACAAAAAAAATGACATTGACAAGGATTTATAAATATTCACACAAAAACCTGTAAAAAGTTGTGTTCACAAAAAGGTTTTTATGAATATCATGTCAAAAACCTGGAAGGAATTGCGTTCATGAGGCTGAAATATCATTAAGCCCAAGAGACTAAGGTTGAAGGGGGCATAACTCAGGCAAAAATCAATGTACCATAAAATCCTTACTTCATGCACATCTACCAATTTAGGTAATAACATCCACCAAGTTTCATTAGGATCCAGTCAGAATCTTAGAAGAAGTTGTGTTGACAAGGCTGCAATTTCAATCAGCCCCAGAGACTAAGTTTTAAGGGGGCATAACTCTGGCAAAAATCAATGAACCATAAAATCCTTCCTTCATGCACATCTACCGATTGAGGTGATAATGTTGACCAAGTTTCATTAAGATCTAGCCAGAAACATAGGAGGAGTTGCGTTGACAAGGCTGCAATTTCAATAAGCCCCAGATACTAAGTTTTAAGGTAAAAAGGGCCTAATTAGCACCAAAGAGCCCGCGGCGAAATTTGAAAAGTGCTAGTAATTCCTAAAGTGTGTTACATTTCTATTCCAAATATAAACATAAGCATTTTGTACGGTTTAGAATTTTGAATTAATGCATATTTATGGAAATATTAGACAAAAATGTTCCAAATTACCTCCCTTTTATATGAATATAGAGTAAAATAATATTTGTAAATTACTTTCTCCTTGAAGCATTATCTTGAAATCCGGCACGGTGAATCAACTTATGTGAAGTGTATTTACAAGTGTGTGTAATTTGATGCATTTCGTATGGCTAGAAAGTGGTGTTTTTAATTAGGCACTTCATACCTTAAAGGGGCATAACTCTGGCAAAAATCAATGAACCATAAAATCCTTCCTTCATGCACATCTACCAATTGAGGTGATAACATTGACCAAGTTTCAAGAAGATCCAGCCAGAAACTTAGGAGGAGTTGCGTTGACAAGAAAAGTGGACTAACGTACGGACGAATGGACGGATGGACGGATGGACGGACGGACGGGTGGACGGACGGACAGACGGAGAAGATGACGCCAATATACGTCCGCCTCCGGCGGCGTATAAAAAATATGTCTTTTGAACTTAAGGCAACAGTTCGACCAAGTGCAGGAAGTCTATGTATACCCATGTCGTTATTGGAGAAACAACACGAAACAAACAAACCCGTTGATCGATTTAACCATTTTCTAAAAGAACTAGGAAGGCTTTTGAGACCAACATGGTTCTAGAAAAGCCTGTGTATACACGCAGTCTGATCATGAACCGTGTTCTTCTCCAAATGCTTCTTTATGACCTGCAGCAACTGTGACACACCTGCACTGATTCCGGCCAGACTACTTTTAGGTAGTCTGATCGTGGACACGACTGTCTCAAAGGCTATATTCTATATGGGACCTTTTTACCAGATCAAAGGCTCATTTGTTTTTCCGTAAGGATTAGAAAGGCGAAACTGTGGTTGACACTACTACTTTAACAATCTATCATTGTCAGAGAATCGTCTCTTGTGTCTTTGATAAATCCTTACCCAGCCAGTACGATATAAGGCTAGTCCAAATACAAAGCCATTTCAGTCTGCACAGTTTCATTGCACTAACAGAAAGAATTTAACATATAAATCAAAGGCATTAAATAAGATTTTGTGATGTGAGCATTATCAGCTTTTTCTTCTACAGACCAAATGATTTATCGATTTCTCTGAAGGAACGTAAGAACTAGTGAATGCTTGTGCAATGGTAGAAAACTTTCTTGCAATATACTCAAATGTTATCCAAGTGTACGCCTATCATTATTGTAACAATCTGTTTCGTTTATTATTATTACTGTTGTTGTTATTTACTGTTGTTTTGATATTTTTGCTGATGAAGCATAACAGACAAAGGTTGGTTCCATGTCCAACGAGTACACTATTAGATTCTTGTTTTGTAGATTTCTTAATTTTTAAGAAATAAATACTAAATATGCATTTATTTAAAAAAATGTTTAATCAAGTACGACAAATAAGCCCATCCAGGTGTTTTATGGTATTTCTGGTATATCCCCGAAGGTTATTATATTGAAAATTACCCTCACAGAAAACATTATATGTTAGAAATTACATATCGTTTTGATCTGAAAGATATTGTGTAATGCAACCTTGAAATTATCTTTGAGAGTATTGAAACGCACTGTAACGTTTCGAAAAATAATCTATTGTGAATTTGTCGTAACCGTCTTGGAACAATGCAATATTCTTAAAACTGTTTACGCCTCAATTGGTAACAACATATAGGCTGACAATACAAAAGAAAGATTCGCAATTTCCAAAAAACCAAAAGAAATGTATTATTACAATTGGACATAGTTAGAAAACAATATTCAAACCATATGAGGCTCCGGGTCTGGAAAGTAGTCCCTATGACATTTGAGTTTACCATGTTCCCAGATTACCCTGTGCTTAAGATAGTCCATCCCTGATGAGAATCACTCGACGTCGGAATGATTCGGGCGCAGTCGTAAACAGTCGGCGATGGAACTTTACATCGCCGAATATTTACGACCGTGCCCCAATAGCTTCGGATACGTAACTACGCCTCTCGAAAAACATCTGATTTTTCATGAATCTCAAAAATAGCCATATTACAGGTATAGTAAGTTCAGTCTCATAAGCACCCATGCTTCTCCGTCACGGTTAATTGAGGTTATGTGTATGGCGGTGTATGTTGTTGTGTTGATGACGGGGCTCTTACAAAAATTGAGTAAGTTTTGTAATGATCTCTCTCAAACACTTTCGCAAAGAAGACCTGGTTTTGACGTATCTCAAGAAAAATGCCAGAGAAAACATTGTGAAGCAATTTCTCTATACCCTCTTTCTTTCATAAAATGTCAACAAATGTAAAATGTGATTCACTTTTAAAAAATGTTGTTTGCAAAATCTTTGAATTTGACCATCCTATATTTTTGCCGTTTGGGAGAGGGTAAAAGAGGACATGACATTGCCATCGGTTGATAAAAGCACTCTGGGAACTCATTTATATTCTCGACTTGGTGTCACTGTTCTAAAACCTCGTTTGTCTTAATGTGACAAGAATAATCGTTATGGGTCATGGAGTAGTGGTACAAATAAGTAGTCTGTCAATTAACATTGTCTCTTCCCAGGTCAAAGTGGTCTGGAGAAAAAGGATATATATTTCACAAAGGATTTGATACCAATATAACAAGAGAGATGAGCATGAGATATAGGCCATGTTAAAGGTTTTTTAAAAGTAGGTCAAACTCCAAGGTCAAGTTTTCTAGGTCGTAGATCATAGTCCCAATGAAAAGACTTGGCAAGCCGTATCTATGTGTGAAATATCAAGGCTATATCTCTTATAGTGCCTTAGATATAGACCAGGGCCCGTATTCACCAACGTTTCTAAATTGATTTTCTAAAGTAAAATTACATACCAACCAATCAGAGTGGCCGATAAATTTGTCTGTGTTTGTCTCGGCCACTCTGATTGGTTGGTATGTAATTTTACTTTAGAAAATTAATTTAGAAACGTTGGTGAATACGGACCCAGGTTAAAGTTTTTGGAGACGCGACGCGACACTATGGCTGTGACATTAGCTTGCCGCACATAAAGTACCGGCTCGCTAAAATTGCCAATATTTTTTTTTAAATGCTCAAGAACTAGTGCATTGCTATGAAAGCACACACTTTTACTGATATTTTTGAATTAATTTCTCAAATTTTCATCTTCAAAGTACCGGTATATTTTGTCTATAGTTTATGATTATTGTTAAAAAACGCAATGTTTAGTTTTATTTGAGTAACTGTAGGTACGAAAGTTACATGCCGAACAAAAATCAAAAGATTTCCGTTTTCGTGGTCATTATTGTATGTTTGAAAACTGTTCATTTCCAAGTTTGGGCACTACACAATTTACTTCTAGCAATCAAATGATCTAAGGATATTCTATTGTTATTCTACTACAGTCAATGATTTATCAATACTGTCCATTTCTAAGTTTACTAAACTTCAAGTAATTATTCGGACCCAGATTTTTTATTCTACAATACCAAATCAAATTAAGGCATTCGTAAGATAATATACATGTATTTTGACCTATTTATCTCTCTAACATTAAGTGTTGCGGCGCCATTTATTTGATGGTCTTACAAACAAATTGTTGGCTACGTTCGAAAAAAAACGCAACTACGGCTTGAATAAGCACTAGTTACGGCATTTTCTAACATATCCGACGAAATATTACCATGTGTGAATGCCTCATTTGTTCGGTTTACCAACAGACGTTGAACATTCTTTACAACCGTAACCACAGTATGTTCAAGCTACTGTTACGATGTTTTGGAATGTTCTCATCAAGTTATCAATCCATCTTCATTATCCCTTTCCCAAACGACATAATTTTAGGGTGATCCACTTCAAAAACTGCTGCAGGTGACAAAATGAATGTAAATCAAGGCAGGATTTGTGTATAGAATAGTTCAGAAAACATTGAGGCAAAAGGAGAAAGTGCTGTTTATCAGCACTTTCTTCTTTTGCTTCAATGTTTTCCCAAGTATGGTCTGCTAAGGACGTCAAAACCAGGTCTTATGTGGGAAAGGGTTATACAATGTCACAATAGGAAATCTAACAGGGCCATCAAATGAGAGTTTTATGTTCAACATTAAATCTTTTGTAAAGCAGCGCCAAATTGGGGCACATTCATGTCGAATATTGTTATGTGACATTTGCGAGACTTTCGAACTAATGCGAAAATACATCCATTCATCATTGTACGAGCATTTGTTATGGCAAACCCTTGTGTAAATTTATTTTTATTCGTTTTTTATATCCTGAGATTTCTGTTAAATTGGTTCATTGTTCGCGAACCTAGAGGACTAAATCATTTGTAGTGATATTTCTCAAATAAACCAGGACAAGTTACATTTCGTCATCAATAATCGCAGATCATCCATGGGTCGTATGGTTCGTTGGTAAATTAAGCAATCCGAATCTGGGTGGTATTCACCAACCATTCCAATTTCATGTTCACATTTAATCTAGAAATAATGGCGCCAAGCAACACGTTACCACAGCGATTTCTTTCCTTTCACAGAAACCCAATTATGATCGTGCTACATGTACACGTACTTGTACATGTAATTTTTATAACAAATATAGCCGGGATCCTAATATTTTATGATAGTACAAAACCTAACATGTTATACGAAATTATTGCCGTGCTACCTATACACAAACATGCATTTGCTTTACAAAGTACAGTCGGGTTCCTAGTATTTTATTATAGAGCGCAAAACCTGATTTTCTTAGAGAATTTCTTATGTCGTCTGCAACAAATACATTTCATTAAAGACACCAGAGTCTTTTCTCTGACAATGATAGATTATCTAAAGTAGTATTGTCAACCGATAGTTCCACCTCATTAATCCCCACAGGAAAGCATTAATTTACCAGAAATTATTTGATATTCTTTTTAGTTTGTTGTTTAGAAAGTATGACATTTACTGGTGTCTGTCAGATGTTACTGTAAGTTAACACTGGATTTTAATCAGATTTTCCTTTCATAATTTTTTTTGTGATCAAAGCAAATGCAGCGGTCATTATATTTACCAAATGTTGTTACCGGTATTTTGCATCAAGATTTCACTATTGAATGCAATCTTTCTGATCGAGTTATAGCAACTTAATAACACTATGTCAGAAAGATTCTGTAAAAAGGTCAAGCAAACCTCAACAATGCCAGTAATGGATTCATAAAAGAAGTGTCTATAGACAATTTGTCTGAAGGTCAAACCATAACCCAATAAGATATCAGCTAACAATTTCACGATATATTTTCTCGTAAAGAAAACAATCTCTGACACATTAATCTGATATCTCAATTATTCTCTCGGCGCCAATTCACTTCTGATTTCATACATCATCTCATCATTGTTTTACTATCTTTATTAGTATAACGGTTTCAAGACACTGTATCAATCACCAGTAACACATACTCTTTCGGGAAGAAACTAGGTTTTCAGAACAATGGTAATTGCTATTTTATAAGGGTATTGACCATAACATAGGCGTAGCAACCCAGACGCATAAATGCATTTGCGTACACGTCGTGAAAAGGCAATCGCACACAAAACACATCGAAAGCTTCAAGATTTCCTCTAATCGAAATAAGCGCCTGAATCGACAGTAATGTACACACCAAATACCCACCTGGGTTGGTATTCACCAACCAGTCTAATTCTACATTTACGTCTAAAACAAGAGACATTTATAAAAAAAATATATATATGCCCCCTCAAGGGCCAACATTTGATGTAGGTCAAAGTTCCAAGGTCAAGGTCACAAGGTCCGAGGTCATTCTCAAATATGAAAGGTCTTGGTAGGTGTCCATGTGTGAAATATCAAGGCTGTATACGTAAAAGGACATGAAATATTGGTCAGGTTAAAGTCTTTAAAAGTATGCAAAATGCCAAGGTCAATGTCACAAGGTCCAAGGTCATGATCAAATGTGAAAGGGCTTGGTCGTAGGTGTCCATGTGTCAACTATTAAGGTTGTATGAGTAAAAGGACAAGATATATCGGCGAGGTTAAAGTTTTCAAAAGTAGGACAAACTCCAAGGTCAAGGTACAAGGTCATGGTCAAATTCGAAAGGTCTTGGTTGGAGGTGTCCATGTGTGAAATATTAAGGCTGTAGGTGTAGTAGGACATGAGATATATGTCAAGTTTTTTTAAGTAGGTCAAACTCCAAGGTCAAGGCCACAAGGTCCAAGTTCAATGTCAAATGTTAGCGATGTTGATAGGAGGTATTCATGTGTGATATGTCAAGGCTGTTTGTGTAAAAGGACATGAGATATAGGCCAGGTTAAGAATTAAGTGTGAAAATCAACAACGGCCATAACTCCAAAAATTTGGTCGGCAGAGTTACGGTTCTTGTGCACTGCACCTCTCCATAATGCGATCTATCCACCTGTAAAGTTTCGTGATTCTATCTTAAAAACTTTTTGAGTTATGCTCCGGACAAGAATCAAGTTTGAAAATCAACAAAGGGCAATAAAAATCTACAAAGGGCAAAAACTTCTAAAATTTGATCGGCATAGTTACGGTTCTTGTGCACTGCACATCTCCATAATAAGATCTATCCACCTGTCAAGGTTCATGTTTCTACCTTTAATACTTATCGAGTTATGTTCCAGACAAGGTTTGGTCTACGGACCGACCGACCGACACTTGCAAAACAAAATACCCCTATTTTCTTCGAAAGGGGACATACAGTCGAAACTGTCGTATGCAGCCAGCCATGGGACACACCAAAACTGGCCACATACAACAGTTGGCTGCTTAACACAGAATAGAATATTCTAAAGGCTGTCTGTAATTGTCTACTTTTATGACTGACCCTATTAATATGAAGAAAAGGTAAGGGTTGTAAA
The DNA here is from genome assembly GCA_963680895.1 of Fragum sueziense. Classification (NCBI taxonomy): domain Eukaryota; kingdom Metazoa; phylum Mollusca; class Bivalvia; order Cardiida; family Cardiidae; genus Fragum; species Fragum sueziense. The sequence continues at coordinate 25,890,405 of OY804603.1, forward strand.
GTAAAAAGGGTACACTTTGATATGACATTTAACAGTTTATCACACCTTTTCATGGTTTATTCTCATAATCAGGCAAATTGCCACATGTATTATCAATATTTCACACATTGCCTGTCACCAATTAGTTGCACATGGTTGCTTAAGGGGATATAGGTAAAGAGCAATTGGGACAATTATAGCTGGCCACTGACCACATTACACAGTATGTTGTTATTCACAGTTACTTTAAAGAGTAAAATTGCATGGGAGGACCTGGAATGGCTGCATACGACAGTTTGGCTGCTATACACAGGTGGCCGCTAACACAGTTTTGACTGTACTTACAAAACAATCGGTCCGATTGGCCTAAACAAAGGCACCAAGTCTCGTGCAATCTAATTGCTTGTAATGTAATTTGGATTTAGACAACCATTTTAGACATGGTGATAACGGGATCGGGCATGAGATAGGAACGTACATTTATAATTCAAATAATCCAACGCCCCCCTTCTCTGGCCTATGGATACCCGCAAACGTATACCGACCCCCGTAAACGCTTTGCGCGTTGATGTATTTGGTATCCGTATTTGCGTTTATTTTAGTTTCAGCTAGCTTGGCCCCTGTATAACCCATTACCAGACCGCACAATTTTGTACTAAACTGACACGATTTAAAAACGCAAAGCACGTTTTCATTAACAATTCCTTTCCTATTGCCTTGATCGGCACCATATTTTGGGACATATATGAGAAAATGTATACGCTTCACGTCTCAGTGATTTTGTTGTGTTTTCTGTAAACTATCCGGACATCTGAACCGCCCATCACTAAATGCTCGTGTGTCTCGTGCATTCAGACCACGTGTTAAATCACTAAGATTTTTTTGTGTACAAATTGCCACTTTGATTTACTTATTGAAAACATACGAGAACAACGAAAGAAAATTGTGTACAAAAATCTGAGGCTAACTTTGCGAAAAAGGAACCGAGCTTTTTGGCTTTTGGTTTGCGGTGTTTCGCAAATGAAGGTAGTTAGACGCTTTAATGTAGCCAAATCGACGGTTCTAAGGTTTATGAGACGTGTAAACGACACGGGAAGATTTACAGACCTCCCACGTCCCAGTCAGCCGCGTGTAACAACTGTACGTCAACATAACTGTATACGTTAACGTCACCAACGCAACAGATTTGTGACGGCTGAGTCTACAGAAAATTCTATGGTTGGTAATCGCGGGCGGCCTATATATTGCGACATGGTGATAAATCGCCTGTGAAAACACGGGGTTCGCTGTCGTCGTCCTGTTCAATTCTAGGCCCTTCACTCAACGTGCATTTTGGCATAATCTGACGTCCATTCAGGCATGATTCGTTGCTTTAAAGGTCATTTTCTGTCCTGTTATGTTAACAATTGTAACATTTGCAATTTTACATGGCTATACATCGGTTTTGCAAGATGTAGGAGATACCATTTGTAAAAGTCCTTTTTGCGATTTTAAATCGTGTCAGTTTATCTCAATTTGAAAAGTGTTCCGCACAACAATTTTGAGTTGATGAAATTTTGAAAATAGTTGCATTTTGGTCTAGAAAACACTGCGGATGATGAAAAACAATAATTGTGACATGAATAATGAAAAAAAAAAAATTGTATATATTGTATATCTGAACACTGAAAGAAAATGCCACTTGAATCTGCATTTTCAGATTCGTTACTTTACTTAAAGATCATTTACATGTAAAAATGAATTTGTATTTATAAATGGTCCGATAACTTGAATTTAATGATTTGATGCGTTCATGTGCTCGCGGTTTCTTGAACAGTAGCTTCAAAACTGGACGGACAACCATAGAAGTCTTCTGTTTGGGAGAGGATTAAGACACTTTTAAGTATAAACTTATTCATTTCATGGTTCAGTCAAAGCCAGTGTAATAAGCGGTAAATTGATTAATTCCCTACATTAATAATAATGTCTAGGAATTACTAAAAATTATACAGTTCTAATTGACCATGCACTAAGATAAAAATTGATACAGTGCGCCAGTAATTGGATCGACATAGTTGTCTTGAGGTTTTGCGTTTCATATACTATTGTATAATGCAATACGATTCTAATGAAACAAGAGATGTTTGTAAAACATATGCCCCCTCATGGGCCTATATTTTATGTAGGTCAAAGTCCAATGTCAAGATCACAAGGTCCAAGGTCATGGTCAAATATAAAAGGTCTTGGTAGGAGGTGTCCATGTGTGAAATATCAAGGCTCTATATGTAAAAGGACATGAAATATAGAACAGGTTAAAGTTTTAAAAGTAGGCCAAATGTCAAGGTCAAGGTCCAAGGTCATGGTCAAATGTGAAAGGTCTTTGTTGGAGGTGTCCATGTGTGAAATATCAAGGCTGTAGGTGTAATAGGGCATGAGATATATGCCTGGTTTAGATTTTTTAAAAGTAGGTCAAACTCTAAGGTCAAGGTTGCAATATTCAAGGTCATTGTCAAATTTGCAAGGTCTTGGTATTAGGTGTCTATGTGTGAAGTATCAAGGCTGTAGGTGTATAGGACATAAGATAAAGGCCAGGTTAAAGATTTTTAATAGTATGTCAAACTCAAAGGTCAAGGTCACACAGGCCAAGGTCATGGTCAAATGTGAAAGGTCTTAGTAGGAGGTGTTCATGTGTAAAGTATCGAGACTGTATAGGTAACAGGACTTCAGATATAGGCCTGGTCTAAGTTTTTTAAAAGTAGGTCAAATTCCAAGGTCAAGGTCCAAGGTAAAGGCCAAAAGAGAAATGTCTTGGTTGGAAATACAATCTTGCATACTTTTTGAGTTGTGCTCCGGACAAGAATCAAGTTTGAAAATCAACAAAGGGCAATAACTCCAAAAATTTGATCGGTAGAGTTACGGTTCTTGTGCACTGCACCTCTCCATAATGAGATATATCCACCTGTAAAGTTTCATGGTTCTACCTTACATACTTTTTGAGTGGTGCTCTGGACAAGAATCAAGTTTGAAAATCAACAAAGGGCAATAACTCCAAGACTTTGATCGGCAGAGTTACGGTTCTTGTGCACTGCACCTCTCCATAATGAGATCTATCCACATGTAAAGTTTTATGATTCCACCTTACATACTTTTTGAGTTGTGCTCCGGACAAGAATCAAGTTTGAAAAGCAACAAAGGGCAATAACTCAAACAAATTGATCGACAGAGTTGCGGTTCCTGTGTACAGCACCTCTCCATAATGAGATAATTCCATCTATGAAGTTTCATTATTCTACCTTTAATACTTTTCGATTTATGCTCCGGAAACGGTTTGGTCTACAGACCGACCGACATACCAACCGACCTACCGACCGACCGACCGACCAACCGACCGACACTTGCAAAACAAAATACCCCCATTTTCTTCGAAAAGGCGCATAATTAATGAGGAAAATAAATCGAAACAGACCAGAGCATATGCAAATGCAGTCTTAGTGGAATATCGAACATGTAGAGCAAAATTTCTCAAATTGATATAAGGATCACAACCCTTCCTTAACTACAAAACACTTTGTGCATCTTCGAGTGTCATTTGTAGCAACGGCAATTTTTAAAATGAGAAATCTACCCGCAAATTTCCGGACTTCATCTATGACAACGGCAATGGACGAGGGATACTCTGGTCAATTTACGTTGTTACGGATGGCGGCCGAAGATGCATGGAGTATTATGTAGTTAGTGATGCGTTGTATTCCTTAAACATAGCACACGACTTCATGCGACGTGTAAGTGTTAATATTCTGAATTTATTGCCTTAAATCACTTGATCACACTTCAAAAATGATACAAACATTGTTTAGCCTGTGTCTGTCTGCAAAAACGCCTATGTGGCAAATTAGACCACCATAGTTCCAAATCAGTTTATACCTAAATACAGTCAGGTCAATGTCCTAAAACTGATACTGTACACCAGACTATTTGTATGTACTGCATTTTGTATATACTGATCCAACCTCAAAGATCTTGCAGACGGCAATTCTTATTTAATGAAATTTTCCGCTTCAGCTATTTATTGATTTTTACGATGTTCTCATGGTTTATTTTGACTGATCCAACCTCAAATATCGTCGTTGTAAACGCAAAACCTCGTATCTCGTGTTTTGGAAAATTTTAAATGGGAGAAAAAATAGTGCAATAACTTTTCCCATACTGAAATGTTTTACTTGAAATTTGGACATACTGTTTACAAATGACTTGTCAGTAATACTGATCAGTAAAAATATCTCAAAATCTGCAAGAATTGTCTTTAACTGGGCACAGAAGTTTGTACATTGAAAAATCGCCAGAATCGACATACGAGGTTTTGCATTTACACCGACGATATGTTGAAGACTACAATTTTTATTCAATTGAAATTTTCCGCTCCAGCAATTTCTTCATTTTTTTTTCATTGTTCTCGAAAGCCTTTATATTGTGGGGCGTCAAAAGGGGTCATAATGTGGGAATTGGATAACCATTTAGTAGTACGTAGATGACAAAATTAGGAGTATTGGTTAATTCAAAATAAAACCTCAAATGTTCACGGCATTACATCTTTAAAAGTGTTTTACACACTTACTTCTGTTTTAAGAGAGTAAGATATCCCTATCAATAATAAAACACCAAAAGGACATCAAGAAGTTAGGTTGCTAATTGATTCTAAATAAAAAGTGACACTTTCGTATTAATTATGATAAAAGATTCGCTTGAATGTATGTGTAGAAGTCCTAATGTCTCTGTCTCACGACACGGGCAGTGTGAATTACAGCACAATAACTTCTTTTATCAAATACGAAAATAATTAAAAAATTGTGAAGGCATAATTAATGTTTGAACACTACAATTTATCGATAAACTTTGAATATGGATCGGTCCTCAAACCATTTTCAAATAAGGCTCGATTGTGTGGTTCTAGAAGAAGAGGCTTTGGAAAATGTCGAGACAAATGACGAAAATGTTCATAACCATGCTTTTTAAATTTTTCTTAAAACCGTGTGTGCTTTGTTAAAGTTCTCTTTTGATCAATTTCTTTTATGGTCTTTTTTTCAACGACGAATTCTTGATTCAGATGTCCAGTCTCTTTACCTAGATTCAATTTTCCAATCAGAATTCTTAATACAATCAATGAAATTTCATTAACCAGGGCTTCTATTTGTCTTTACAGACGTAATTCATTTGTGCGGTTGTTCATCACCAATTTTCCTATATATAATCACATTGTACTTGAACAAAATATTGGCTGCTAATCTCGGTCTAAGAAAGAAAACATTTGGTTGTGAGAATGCATCCTTGTAATGTTGGATCCCAAATGATGAAGAGTCATAACTTTTCATTTGAATTACTTTCACAATATCAATACAATTGACCTCTGTCGTAAATATATAGCAATGCAATGTGTTATGTATTCATTGACTATGTGCTTTGTACTTGTCAGATTAAAATGTATGTTCTGTTCTGTTCGTACATGAAAATCGAAACCGACAGAATCGTCGTATAATTTACATTAATATCTACAGGTAAGAGGGTGCGGATGCCTTTCAAAATGCAATATTTCATTTCTTGTTCATAAAACCCTATGTCGTGGGTACTGATTGGAATCACTCTCTCTTTCCTATTAGTTTTTGTACTTTCACGTAAGTCCAATTAGCCGTGTTCTTTATTTGTAGTCTTCTTAACCTGATTATACAATCATGGAATTTGATTGAAAATACAAAATCAATGTGTCATCGGGACGCTAACTAGAAATTGCTTATTCCTCAAATGTCACACTGGTTAAGGTAAGGGGAAGCTGGAGGTACCAATATCAAAATGGTCCAAAGATTTTGGGTTTTTTCCTTCGAAATTTGATTGTACACATAATGTGTTGTAATGCCAAACTCTATCGATATGGAGAGACACACCAAACAATTTGGGTTAAACGAGAGAATGTCGGAAATAAAGGACGTAAACATGGACATCTATCAAGGCAAATTTATTTAAAGCTTGACAAATGACTGCTGGACAAAGAACGGTGCCTGTTAATCCTGTTATTTTGACATGCCACTGTTTATTTGGTAAAGTAATTGCGTCCTAAAAAAAACTTTATTAAACTGTGTCAAAGATTCGAAATGCTTGTGTATATTTTAGATCCGTGTGAATTTCTACTTGGTATGTATCAACATATTTCATTTCTTATTTGTTGAAAGAATTGAAATTATTAGAACGCCCATATTTTTTACCTGTTTATATATTTTCAAAACGTATAAAATTCAAGGACAATTAAAACAGTTAAAACCATGCAAACATCATTTTACAAACGGTTCAGCCGCTAGCTCAAATCTGAAAGCTGTTGCAATGACGGTAAATATCATAATACCATTGGAATTTTCAAACCATATGTCTATGAACTTCTAGAAATGGTATCTATCAAGTTGCGGCTGTTTGTATTATCTTCTTTTGACTGACCATTTTTAGATATTTTCAAACATAGAAATGTCAAAGTAAAGTGTCAAATGAGAAGGAGTTCGGCAATAATAAAAATAAAATGATCGAATACGATATCCAATGCAGTTAGATAGAAGAAACAACATTTCACTGACTTAGCCATATGAATGATTGCAGCAATAACTGCAATTTGAATTTATCTGCGACTTATAGACGAAATTTTCGAGCAAAAAAGAAGGAACCAATCTCTTTGTATAGATTCAATTTTCCAATCAATCTTATTTATGCAATCAATGGAATTTCATTTAATGGCACTTTCATTTTTCTTTACAGACGGAACTGATTTAGACGTTTATTCATCATCAATTTGCGTTAATAATCAAATTGTCCTTAAGCGAAATAACGACAAAGAGTCTCGGTCTGGGAAAGAGAAACGCTGAAAGACGTTGGTAAGAAAATGAACACTTTGAATGGCATTTTTCGTATTACGTTATGGCAACATAATAAAAACTGTGTCAGAAACTGTCCATACAAATGCCAGGAGAACCTCCGCAATAAAAGAAATGGATAAATAAAATAAGGGTTTATAGACAATTTGTCTGAAGGTCAAACCATAACCCAATAAGATATCAGCTAACAATTTCACAAAACATTTTCTCGTAAAGAAAACAATCTCTGACACATTAATCTGATATCCCAATTATTCTCTCGGCGCCAATTCACTTCTGATTTCATACATCATCTCATCATTGTAATACTATCTTTATTAGTATAACGGCTCTCAAGACAGTGCATCAATCACCGATAACCCATACTCTTTCCAGGAAAAAACACTACATTTCCAGAGCAATGATAATTGCTGTTCTACAAGGACATTGGCCATAGCATATGCATAGCAATCCGTGCGCAAAAACGCATACATGCGTATACATCGTGGAAACAAACAATCGAAAACCTGAAGATCTCTTCCAACGTGAATAGACAGTAATCCGTATGCAAAATATCCACCTGGGTTGATATTCACCAATCAATCTAGATCTAATTCTAAAATGTAACTTTAAAATCACACAACAAACCATCCGATTGGCCGATCAATACAAGTACGTCTCGTCCAATTATATGTCTTGAAAAATAATTTGGATTTAGACAACCAATTTAGACATGTCGGTGAATTCGGCCATAGAGGCTAAGAATTGACATATATGTGACCCATCACGCTAAAATGGACCTTATAGGAATTGTGAAAAATATCGACCCTAGTAAGTCTGCGCAGTCCGCGCAGCCAGACTAGGGCCGACACTTTTCACTTTTATCTACTTTTCTGAATCTGGAATGTTTTCTCTATCTTACTGTATGTTCATTTTTTGCATACGGTATTTGGTTGACCTGTGCTGAGTCTGAAAAATTGTCAATATTTGGATTTTTTCAGTTCGGATAAGGTCCCTTTTAGCGTGACGGGCCACATTTGTCTTATTTTTTATTTTGAAACATTTCCTCCGAGACCCCTCCCTGAGAGAGGGATACCCGCAAACTTATACCCCTCCCTGCAGTTCTTCGTGCTCAGCTGATGCCAACGGTATCAGTTGTTGAGTACACTTCATGTTAAGCTAGCTCGGTCTCCGCATAATATAATGTCGGATTACTTTCAAACATCTGACTCGAAATAAAAGCTCAGTCTTCTTTTTTAAATTTTTTATAATCTTCTTCGCATAAGCAATAAAATGAAAATAATACAAACAATAATGAAACAACGTGTTTTGTATGCATTGTCAGATTAGTAACTTTATTGAATGATCATGTTCATGTAAAATGAATATGTATTTATAAATAGTCCGATAATATGAATTACATAATTTGAAGCGTTCATAGGTATTTTTCTAAACAACAGCTTCAAAGCTGGACGAAATAAACTAGATTTTTTTGTGAGGGTAAATACATTTTTAGGTGCAAACTTAATTATTTCATGGTTCATTCAAATCCAGTTCAATGAGCGGTAAATTGGTTAATTTTCTACATTAATAACAATGTCTAGAATTTATTACAAACTATCCAATTCTAATTGACCATACACCGAGATAAATTTGATACAGTGCGCCAGTAATTGGATTGGCATCGTTGTCTTAAGGTATTTCGTTCTTCCTCATACACTACGGTATAATACAATACGATACTAATAAAATTAATGAGGAAAATAAATCGGAACAGACCAGAGCATATGCAAATGCACTCTTGGAGACATATTGAACATATGGAGGAATATTTCCCAAATTGATTTAACCCTTTCCCAAACAAGACCTGGTTTTGACGTCCCTAATAGAAAAGGCTTGGGAAAACATTGAAACAAAAGAAGAAACTGCTGATAACCAGCATTTTCTCCTTTTGTCTCAATATTTTCTGTACCATATTTTACACAAATCCTATCTTTAATAACATCCATTATGTCATTTGTGACAGTTTTTGAAGTGGATCACCCCAAAATTTTGTTGTTTAGGAAAGGGATCACAATCCTTCCTTAACTACAAAACACTTTGTGCACCTTCGAGTGTCATTCGTAGCAACGGCAATTAACGAGATATAGTCTCGCCAATTTCTCCGGACGTCATCTGTGTCAACGGAAATTGTCGAGGGGCGGCGGAAAACGCATGGATTGTTATGTAGTTAGTGATGGGTTGTAATCCTTAAGCATAGAAAACGATTTCATGAGTTTAACACTGACCACATTCCGATTACTTCGACGTTTAAGTGTTATTATTGTGAATTTATTGCCTTCGTATATCACTTGATCACACTGCAAAAATGATACAAGTATTGTTGAACCTGTGTCTGTCTGCAAAAACGCCTATATGACAAATTAGACTACCATAGTTCCAGATCATTTTATACCTTGATACAGTCAAGTCAATGTCCTAAAACTGATACTGTACACCAGACTATTTGTATGTACAGTATGTTTTAGACTGATCCAATCTCAAAGATATTGCAGACGGCAATTCTTATTGAATGGAATTTTCCGCTTCAGCAATTTATTCATTTTTACAATGTTTTCATGGTTTATTTTGACTGATCCAACCTCATGAAAATATGTTGAAGACGACAATTCCTATTTAATTGAAATTTTCCGCTCCAGTAATTTCTTCATTTTTTCCTCCTTGTTCTCGAAAGCCTTAATATTGTTGGGCGTCTAAAGGCGTCATTATGTGGGAATTGGATAACCATTTAGTAGTACGTAAAGGACAAAATTTGGAGTATTAGTTAATTCAAAATTAAACCTCAAAATTAATGTTCGCGGCATTACATCTTTAAAAGTATTTTACAAACTTACTTCTGGTTTGAGAGAGTAAAATATCCCTAGCAATAAAAACACCAAAAGGACATCAAGAAGTTAGGTTGCTAATTGATTCTAAATACAAAGTGGCACTTTCGTGTTAATTATGATAAAAGATTCGCTTGTATGTGTAGAAATCCTAATGTCCAGGTCTCACGACACGGGAAGTATGCTAGTGAGAATTACAGTACAGTCATTTCTTTTCTCAAATACGAAAATAATTGAAAAAAATGAAGGCATAATTAATGTTGGAACACTACAATTCATCGATAAACTTTGAATATGGATCGCGCCTCAAACCATTTTCAAATAAGGTCCGATTTTGTGGTTCTAGAAGAAGAGGCTTTGGAAAATGTCGAGAGAAATGACGAAAATGTTCATAACCATGATTTTTTAATTTTTCTTAAAACCGTGTGTGCTTTGTTAAAGTTCTCTTTTGATCAATTTCTTTTATGGTCTCTTTTCAAACGACGAATTCTTGATTCAGATGTCCAGTCTCTTTACCTAGATTCAATTTTCCAATCATAATTCTTAATACAATCAATGAAATTTCATTAACCAGGGCTTCTATTTGTCTTTACAGACGTAATTCATTTGCGCGGTTGTTCATCACCAATTTTCCTATATATAATCACATTGTACTTGAACAAAATATTGGCTGCTAATCTCGGTCTAAGAAAGAAAACATTTGATTGTAAGAATGCATCCTATGTAATATTGGATGCCAAATGATGAAGAGCCTTAACTTTTAAGTTGAATTACTTTCACAATATCAATACAATTGACCTCTGTCGTAAATATATAGCAATGCAATGTGTTATGTATTCATTGACTATGTACTTTGTACTTGTCAGATTGAAATGTATGTTCTACTCTGTTCGTACATGAAAATCGAAATCGATAGAATCGTCGTATAATATACATTCATAGCTACAGGTAAGAGGGTGCGGATGCCTTTCAAAACGCAATAGATCTATTTCATTTCTTGTTCATAAAACACTATGTCGTGGGTACTGATGGGAATCACTCTCTCTTTCCTATTTGCTTTTGTGCTTTCACGTAAGTCCAATTTGCCGTGTTCTTTATTTGTAGTCTTCCTAACTGATTATACAATCATGGAATTTGATTGAAAATACAAAATCAATATGCCATCGGGACGCTAACTAGAAATTGCTTACTTCTCAAATGTCACACTGGTTGAGGTAAGGGGAAACTGGAGATACCAATATCAAAATGGTCCAAAGATTTTGGGTTTTTTTCTTCGAAATTCGATTGTACACATAATGTGTTGCAATGACAAACTCTATCGATATGGAGAGAAACACCAAACAATTTGGGTTCAACGAGAGAATGTCGGAAATAAAGAACGTGAACATGGACATCTATCAAGGAAAATTCATTTAAAGCTTGACAAATGACTTCCAGACAAAGAACCATGCCTGTTATTTTGACATGCCACTGTTTATTTGGTAAAGTAATTGCGTCCTAAAAGAACTTTATTAAACTGTGTCAAAGATTCGAAATGCTTGTGTATATTTTAGATCCATGTGAATTTCGACTTGGTATTTATCAACATATTTTATTTTCTTATTTGTTGAAACAATTGAAATTAATAGTACGTCTATATTTTGTACATGTTTATATATTTTCAAAACTTATAAAATTCGAGGACAATTCACTTTTAGGAACAAAGTTCAGAACGTGAGTCGTCTTTAAACAGTTATGCACATGCCAGCATCATTTTACAAATGGTTCAGCCGCTAGCTCAAATCTGAAAACTATTGCAATGGTGGTAAATATCACAATACCATTGTAATTTTCAAACCGATAGATCTATGAACATCTAGCAATGGTATCTATCAAGTTGTGGCTGTTTGTATTTTCTTCTTTTGTCTGACCATTTTTAGATATTTTCAAACATAGAAATGTCAAAGTAAAGTGTCAAATGAGAAGGAGTTCGGCAATAATAGAAATAAAATGATCGAATACGATATCAAATGCTGTTAGATAGAAGAAACTAGACAACGCTATGAATATGTGACCCGTCACGCTAAAAGGGACCTTATCCGAATACCCAAAATCCAAATTTTGACAAACTTGTCAGACTCAGTACAGGTCAATCAGATCACGTATGCGAAAACTGAACATATAGTAAGTTAGGGAAAACATTCCGGGTTTAGAAAATTACATAAAAGTGAAAAGTGTCGGCCCTAGTCTGGCTGCGCGGACTGCGCAGACTGACTAGGGTCGATATTTTTCACACACCCGATAAGGTCCCTTTTAGTGCGACGGGTCACAATTATACATTTCACTGAATTAGCCATGTAAATGATTGCAGCAATAACTGCAATTTGAATTTATCTGCGACTTATAGACGAAATTTTCGAGCAAAAAAGAACGAACCAATCTCTTTGTATAGATTCAATTTTCCAATCAATGTTATTTATGCAATCAATGGAATTTCATTTAATGGCACTTTCATTTTTCTTTACAGACGGAACTGATTTAGACGTTTATTCGTCATCAATTTGCGTTAATAATCAAATTGTCCTTGATCGAAATAACGACAAAGAGTCTCGGTCTGGGAAAGAGAAACGCTGAAAGACGTTGATAAGAAAATGAACACATTGAATGGCATTTTTCGTATTACGTTATGGCAACACAATAAAAACTGTGTCAGAAACTGTCCATACAAATGCCAGGGGAACCTCCGCAATAAAAGAAATGGATAAATAAAATAAAGGTTTATAGACAATTTGTCTGAAGGTCAAACCATAACCCAATAACATATCAGCTAACAATTCCACAATATATTTTCTCATAAAGAAAACAATCTCTGACACATTAATCTGATATCTCAATTATTCTCTCGACGCCAATTCACTCCTGATTTCATACATCATCTCATCATTCTTATCCTATCTTTATTAGTATAACGGTTCGCAAGGCAGTGCAACAATCACCGGTAACCCATATTCTTACCAGGAAAAAACTACATTTCCAGAGCATTGATAATTGCTATTTTACAATGACATTGGCCATAGCGTATGCATACATGTAGCAATCCGTGCGCAAAAACGCATACATGCGTATACATTGTGGAACCAAAAATACGAAAACCTGAAGATCTCTTCATCCCTGAATCGACAGTAATGTGTAGGCCCTATGCAAAATATCCACCTGGGTTGATATTCACCAACCAAATTAATCCTAAAATGTACCTTTAAATAAAATCAACAAACAATCCGATTGGCCGATAAATACAACTACGTCTCGTCCAATTAGATGTCTTGTAATACAATTTGGATTTAGACAACCAATTTAGACATGTCGGTGAATTCGGCAATAGAGGCCAAGAATGGACATATAATTATGTCTTATGTTTTATGTTTGAAACATTTCCTCCGAGACCCCTCCCTGGAGGAGGGATACCCGCAAACCTATACCCATCCCCGTAAGTTTTTCGCACCCAGCAGAGGCGCGTTCTTTAGAGCGAGATTTTTTAAGATTTCTTAATGTGTTTTGAATTAAGCGTTTTTAAGACCGAGACTTTGAATGCTCCATATTTATACAAATGACTTCATGATGACGTCATTTGTATAAAGTATGGAGCATTCGGAACTCCGCGGTTTATGAATTATTGAGTGTTCGGAACAACTCGGTCAAGTCTCTTTTATATAGTTTTTACAGAGTTGACCGAGGGGTATCAGTTGTTTTGAGTACACTTCATCTTCAGCTAACTCGGTCTCTGCATAATATAATGTCGGATTACTTTCAAGACTTCTGACTCGAAATAAAAGCTCAGTCTTTTTTGAAAGATTTATATAATCTTCTTCGCATAAGCAATAAAATGAAAATAATAAAATCAGTAATGAAACAACATGTTTTGTATGCATTGTCAGATTAGCGACTTTATTGAATGATTATGTTCATGTAAAAGGAAAATGTACTTATAGATGGTCCGATAATTTGAATTACATGATTGGAAGCGTTCATATGTTTTTTTTAAAACAACAGTTTCAAAGCTGCACGAAATAAACTAAATTGTTTTTTGGTGAGGGTAAATACACTTTTAGATGGAAACTTAATTATTTCATGGTTCATTTAAACCCAGTTCAATGAGCGGCAAATTGGTTAATTTCCTACATTAATAACAATGTCTAGAAATTATTACGAATTATACAGTTCTAATTGACCATGTACCGAGATAAATTTGATACAGTGCGTCCGTAATTGGATTGGCATCATTGTCTTAAGGTGTTTCGTTCTTCATCATATACTACGGTATAATACAATACGATACTAATAAAATTAATGAGGAAAATAAATCGAAACAGACCAGAGCATAATTATGCAAATGCACTCTTAGAGGCATATTGAACATATGGAGGAATATTTCCCAAATTGATTTAAGGATCACAATCCTTCTTTAACCACAAACAATTTGTGCATCTTCAAGTGTCATTCGTAGCAACGGCAATTAACGAGAGATATTCTCGCCAATATCCCCGGACGTCATCTGTGCCAACGGAAATTGTCGAGGGGCGGCGGAAGATGCATGAATTGTTATGTAGTTAGTGATGGGTTGTAATTCTTAAACATAGACAAGAGTGCCATCGTCACAATATACGCCGCCACTTATAAAACTTGAGACAAAAAAATGACATTGACAAGGATTTATAAATATTCACTGAAAAACCTTTAAAAAATTGTGTTCACAAAAAGGTTTTTATAAATATCCAGTGAAAAACCTGGAAGGAATTGCATTCACGAGGCTGAAATATCATTAAGCCCCAGAGACTAAGATTGAAGGGGGCATAATTCTGGCAAAAATCAATGAACCATGAAATCCTTCCTTCATGCACATCTACCAATTGAGGTGATAACATCCACCAAGTTTCATTAAGATCCAGCCAGAAACTTAGGAGGAGTTGTGTTGACAAGCCTGCAATTTCAATAAGCCCCAGAGACTAAGTTTTTAAGGGGCATAACTCAGGCAAAAATCAACGAACCATAAAATCCTTCCTTCATGCACATCTACCAATTGAGGTGATAACATTGACCAAGTTTCATTAAGATCCAGCCAGAAACTTAGGAGGAGTTGCGTTGACAAGCCTGCAATTTCAATAAGCCCCAGAGACTAAGTTTTTAAGGGGCGTAACTCGGGCAAAAATCGACGAACCATAAAATCCTTCCTTCATGCACATCTACCAATTGAGGTGATAACATTGACCAAGTTTCAAGAAGATCCAGCCAGAAACTTAGGAGATCTGCGTTGACAAGGCTGCAATTTCAATAAGCCCCAGAGACTAAGTTTTTAAGGGGCATAACTCAGGCAAAAATCAACGAACCATAAAATCCTTCCTTCATGCACATCTACCAATTGAGGTGATAACATTGACCAAGTTTCAAGAAGATCCAGCCAGAAACTTAGGAGGAGTTGCGTTGACAAGAAAAGTGGACGTACGTACGTACGGACGGACGGACGGACAGACGGATGGACGGATGGACGGATGGACGGACGGACGGACAGACGGAGAAGATGACGCCAATATACGTCCGCCTCCGGCACATCATGCACATCTACCAATTGAGGTGATAACATCCACCAAGTTTCATTAAGATCCAGCCAGAAACTTAGGAGGGGTTGTGTTGACAAGCCTGCAATTTCAATAAGCCCCAGAGACTAAGTTTTTAAGGGGCATAACTCAGGCAAAAATCAACGAACCATAAAATCCTTCCTTCATGCACATCTACCAATTGAGGTGATAACATTGACCAAGTTTCATTAAGATCCAGTCAGAAACTTAGGAGGAGTTGTGTTGACAAGCCTGCAATTTCAATAAGCCCCAGAGACTAAGTTTTTAAGGGGCGTAACTCAGACAAAAATCGACGAACCATAAAATCCTTCCTTCATGCACATCTACCAATTGAGGTCATAACATTGACCAAGTTTCAAGAAGATCCAGCCAGAAACTTAGGAGGAGTTGCGTTGACAAGCCTGCAATTTCAATAAGCCCCAGAGACTAAGTTTTTAAGGGGCGTAACTCGGGCAAAAATCGACGAACCATAAAATCCTTCCTTCATGCACATCTACCAATTGAGGTGATAACATTGACCAAGTTTCAAGAAGATCCAGCCAGAAACTTAGGAGGAGTTGCGTTGACAAGGCTGCAATTTCAATAAGCCCCAGAGACTAAGTTTTTAAGGGGCATAACTCAGGCAAAAATCAACGAACCATAAAATCCTTCCTTCATGCACATCTACCAATTGAGGTGATAACATTGACCAAGTTTCAAGAAGATCCAGCCAGAAACTTAGGAGGAGTTGCGTTGACAAGAAAAGTGGACGTACGTACGGACGGACGGACGGATGGACGGATGGACGGACGGACAGACGGAGAAGATGACGCCAATACACGTCCGCCTCCGGCGGCGTATAAAAACGATTTCATGACTTTTAACACTGACCACATTCCGATTACTTCGACGTTTAAGTGTTAACATTGTGAATTTATTGCCTTCGTAAATCACTTGATCACACTGCAAAAAGTATATGAATATTGTTGAACCTGGGTCTGTCCGCAAAAACGTCTTTGTGGCATATTAGACTACAATCGTTCCGGATCAGTTTATACCTAAACACAGTCAGGTCAAACTATAAATAATGATATTGTACATCAGACTGTTTGTATGTACTGAATTATTTAGACTGGTCCAACATCAAATATCTTGCAGACGACAATTCGTATTGAATGAAATTTCCTGCCTCAGCAATTTCCTCGTTTTTTCACAATGTCCTCGAAAGATTTTATATTGTGGGGCGTCAAAATGTGTTAATATGTGGTAATTGGATAACTATCTAGTAGTACGTAAAGGACAATTGGTGTATTAGTTAATTCAAAGGCAAACCTCAAATTTTTAACGGCATTACATCTTTAACCCTTCCCAAACAAGAACTGGTTTTGGCGACCCTAACAGAAAAGGCTTGGGGAAACATTGATACAAAAGAAGATACTGCTGATAACAAGCATTTTACCCTTTTGCTTCAATATTTTCTCTGCCATATTGTACAAAAGTCCAATCTTTATTCACATAATGGATTGTCTGCAGCTGCTTTCAAATAGGACCACCCTAAAATTTTATCGTTTGGGAAAGGGTTAAAGGTATTTTACAAACTTGATTCTGTTTGAGATTAAAATATGCCTAACAATACAAAAACACATCAAAGAACACCAAAAATTTAGATTGCTAAGACGTCGCGCACGGTATTGGGGAATTTTTAAAAAACGCTACCCTCTGCGATTCATAACTGAATTTTGCAAGAACCGTTTTCATTCTCAAAACTTTGTTGTATGTCAAAATAACCGTAAAACCATGATCTTTTTCAATGACATACTCTTTTCAGGTTGTTAGTTTATATAAATTTGCTAGAAATACTTTTTGTTCGTAAATTCGGCGAAAAAACACGTGTAACATGTAACATAAATGTTCAACGGCGACGGATATTTATAAACAATTTTGCGATAAAGTAACGTCAAACACATTGAAAAATATATTAAATGACAGTGGAAATGCTGTAGAATGTTTTGCCAAACGGAACTCAAATTTCGATGTCGGTTACGCAAATAAGCCCAGTTTGTTCACCAAAAATCGCAGTGTAACAATTAGAATACCGTCGCAGAAAAAATGACAATTTTGTTTGATATTTTGTGAATTGATGACTGAAATGAAACAAAACTTGATATAAGAAATATTATTTTTCTCTATTTCTATAATATATACAGGAAAATCAGTTAGTATAATAAACGAAGCATTAATGATATTAAATGCGTGTGGACAGAAATCATTAAAGGTCGTTGAAAACTCTACTTTTTTACCCTTTAGAGTTTAAAAAATACCGGTTCCCTTATTCATACAGCGATTTAATTTCAATATGGAAATATTATTTTTTTCTTATTTGTTATATCAAAATTTCAACGCAAAGTAATGAAACGTAGTAAAGATATTCAAATTTGTTCGTGTGGACAGAATTTTTATAAACGTAAACAATTTCTAATTGGCGTAGCCTTTAAAGTATCTATTTGGCGCATTTTAAGGCGGAAATTAAACGAATGAAAGTGGAGTTAAAGCTTAAGAAGTGCAGAATAAGAAATAGTGGAGACTTTCTTAAAACGTGGTCTTGTCTTTTAAATTCACATTAGTTTGTACAGAGAGTAAGCATTAAAAACAAAACACAACCTTCTACGTAAAAAGTTCAACGTTACGCAATTATTAGAATAATGACGTTCGCTAGTTTGACGTTACATTTATTTCCCCAATATCGTTCGCGACGTCTAAATAACTCTGAATAAAAAATGACACTTTCGTGTTAATTGTGACAAATGGTTCGCTTGTATATAAAGAAGTCCTAATGTCTAGGTCTCACGACACGGGAAGTATGCTAGTGTGAATTACAGCACAATCATTTCTTTTCTCAAATACGAGAATTATAGTTAAAATTTTGTGAAGGCATAATAAATGTGTGAACACTGCAATTCATCGGTAAACTTTGAATAAAGATCGATCCGTATACCATTTACAAATAAATCCCGATTTTAACGTTTCTAAAAGAAGAGGCTTTGAAAATGTCGAGACAAATGAAGAAAATTTTGATTACCATAATTTTCAAATTTTGTACTAAAACCTTTTGTGCTTTATTACAGTTCTCTTTTTATAAACTTTTGTGTGGTCTTTTTTAACAACAAACTCTTGATTGAGATGACCAATCTTTACCTAGATTCAATTTTCCAATCATTCTTCTGTATACAATCAATGAAATTTAATTAACCAGAGGTTCTATTTTTCTTCACAGACGTAATTCATTTGGGCGGTTGTTCATTCCCAATGCTCTATATAATCAAATTGTACTTGAACAAAAAAATTGAATACTAGCCTCGGTCTAGGAAAGAAAACAACTGAGTGTGTAAAATGCACCCTATGTAATATTGGATGTCTAATGCTTTTTCATTGGAATTCCTTTCAAAACATCGATAAAATTGACATCTGTCGTAAATGATAATCGAAATCGACAGAATCGTCGTATAAGTTATATTTATAGCTGAGCAAGTTTAAAAAAATGTGACCGTTCACTTACATGCCTCGGCTTTTGCAGAGAAACATATTCAACCCAATCAAAGCTAAAAGGATGTGTTATTGAGTCTTTATACTGGGTACCAAGTTTAAAGAAAATCGCTTCACAAATAAAAAGATATGCCATTAAAACATGTCAAAAATGTCAGGAGTGAAACGCTTTTTGTGTGACACTTAAGACTTTATCCAAGTTTCTAAGCCCTGGTAAATAAAATACAGTGACGGGATACTACAATAAGCACTTGTAATTACTAAAACAACATGTGCATCATCATCTAAAAATTACCTTTTCATCTTATCTTCACTGGTTTAGGATGTGGAGCCTGTTTTACACAATAACCCTCTGAATTTTATGTCAGGAGTGAAACACTTTTATTTTTCAAAATGTGTTCTCACTTTTGTCTATTCAGCCAGAAATCTACCACTCAAACTTTTTTAGGAAGCCACCAACCTTGTGGGCATTCTTCACTCTACTATTTACTGATTCGTGGGTTACAATTTATCATATTGTGCGATATATATGCTGTCAGGAGTGAAACGCTTTTTTGTTTTCATTTTGCAAGATTTCGCACACACATTTAGCTAAAAACTTGTGAACATGAATTTAGAATATAATTTTGGCACTGCTTAACCATTTAGAATAGTTTTAGCCACCCTAATTCAGAAATCTGGATGATATTCTGTAAAAATAGCTGTTATTCTTAACATTTAAATGTCACGCTTTGGTCACATTTTTTTCTAAACCTGCCCAGCTACAGGTAAGAGGGTGTGGATTCCTTTCAAAATGCAACATTTCATTTCTTATTCATCAAACCTTACGTCGTGGGTTCTGATTGGAATCACTCTCTCTTATCTATCGCTTTAGTAATTTTACGTAAGTCCAATTTGCCGTGTTCTTTATTTGTAGTCTTCCTAATTGATTAAACAATCATAAAATTTGATTGAAAATAAAAAAAAAAACACTATGCCATCGTGACGCTTACTAGAAATTGCTTATTCCTCAAATGTCACACTGGGTGAGGTAAGGGGAAACTGGAGATACCAATATCAAAATGTTTTGGGTTTTTTTTTCGAAATTCGATTGTACAAGAGCATAATGTGTTGGAAGGCCAAACTCTATCGATATGGAGAGAGACAACAAAAATCTGGGTTAAACGAGAGAAGGTCGGAAATAAAGAACGTAAACCATGGACATCTATCAAAGCAAAATCATTTAAAGCTTGACAAATTACTTCTGGACTAAGAACCATGCCTGTTAATCCTGTTATTTTGACATGTCACTGTTTATTTGGTAAAGTAATTGCGTCCTAAAATACCTTTATTAAACTGTGTCAAAGATTCGAAATGCTTGTATATATTTTAGATCCATGTGAATTTCTACTTGGTATGTATCAACAAAATTCATTTTCTTATTTGTTGAAAGAATTGAAATTATTAGAACGCCCATATGTTTTACCTGTTTATATATTTTCAAAACGTATAAAAGTCAAGGACAATTAAAACAGTTAAGGGCATGCAAACATCATTTTACAAACGGTTCAGCCGCTAGCTCAAATCTGAAAGCTGTTGCAATGACGGTAAATATCATAATACCATTGGAATTTTCAAACCATATGTCTATGAACTTCTAGAAATGGTATCTATCAAGTTGCGGCTGTTTGTATTTCTTCTTTTGACTGACCATTTTTAGATATTTTCAAACATAGAAATGTCAAAGTAAAGTGTCAAATGAGAAGGAGTTCGGCAATAATAAAAATAAAATGATCGAATACGATATCAAATGCAGTAAGATCGAAGAAACTAGACAACGCTATGAATAAACATTTCACCGACTTAGCCATGTAAATGATTGCAGCAATAACTGCAATTTGAATTTATCTGCGACTTATAGACGAAATTTTCGAGCAAAAAAGAACGAACCAATCTCTTTGTATAGATTCAATTTTCCAATAAATGTTATTTATGCAATCAATGGAATTTCATTTAATAGCACTTTCATTTTTTTCTTTACAGACGGAACTGATTTAGACTTTTATTCATCATCAATTTACGTAAATAATCAAATTGTCCTTAAGCGAAATAACGACAAAGAGTCTCGGTCTGGGAAAGAGAAACGCTGAAAGACGTTGATAAGAAAATGACCACATTGAATTGCATTTTTCGTATTACGTTATGGCAACATAATAAAAAATGTGTCAGAAAATATCCATACAAATGCCAGGGGAACCTCCGCAATAAAAGAAATGGATAAATAAAATAAGGGTTTATAGACAATTTGTCTGAAGGTCAAACCAAAACCCAATAAGATATCAGCTAACAATTTCACAATATATTTTCCCGTAAAGAAAACAATCTCTGACACATTAATCTGATATCCCAATTATACTCTCGGCGCCAATTCACTTCTGATTTCATACATCATCTCATCATTGTAATACTATCTTTATTAGTATAACTGTTCTCAAGACACTGTATCAATCACCGGTAACCCATATTCTTTCCAGGAAAAAACTACATTTCCAGAGCATTGATAATTGCTATTCTACGAGGACATAGGCCATAGCATATGCATAGCAATCCGTGCGCAAAAACGCATGCATGCGTATACATCGTGGAAACAAAAACAAACTCGAAACCTAAAGATCTCTTCCATCCTGAATCGACAGTATTGTGTATGCAAAATATCCGCCTGGGTTTGATATTCACCAACCAATCTAATTTTAAATGTACCTTTAAAATTATACAACAATCCATCTGATTGGCTGAGAAATACGACTGCGTCTCGTCCAATAAGATGTCTTGTAACATAATATGGATTTAGACAATCAATTTAGACATGTCGGTGAATTCGGCCCTAGAGGCCAAGAATGGACATTCATGTTTTATGTTTGAAACATTTCATCCGAGACCCCTCCCTTGAAGAGGGATACCCGCAAACCTATACCCATCCCCGTAAGTTCTTCGCGCCCAGCAGATGTCAACGGTATCATTTGTTGAGTACACTTCATGTTCAGCTTACTGGGTCTGCACAATATAATGTCGGATTACTTTCAAGACTTCTGACTAGAAATAAAAGCTCAGTCTTTTTTGAAAGATTTATATAATCTTCTTCGCATAAGCAGTAAAATGAAAATGATAAAATCAGTAATGAAACAACATGTTTTGTATGCATTGTCAGATTAGCGACTTTATTGAATGATCATGTTCATGTAAAATGAATATGTATTTATAGATGGTCCGATAATTTGAATTACAAAATTTGAAGCGTTCATATGTATTTTTCTAAACAGCAGCTTCAAAGCTGGACGAAATAAACTAAATTGTTTTTTGGTGAGGGTAAATACACTTTTACGTACAAATTTAATTATTTCATGGTTCATTCAAACCCAGTTCAATGAGGGGTAAATTGGTTAATTCCCCACATTAATAACAATGTCTAGAAATTATTACAAACTATCCAAATCTAATTGACCATGCACCGAGATAAATTTGATACAGTTCGCCAGTAATTGGATTGGCATCGTTGTCTTAAGGTGTTTCGTTCTTTCTCATATACTACAGTATAATACAATACGATACTAATAAAATTAACGAGGAAAACAAATCGAAACAGACCAGAGCATATGCAAATGCACTCTTTGAGGCATATTGAACATATGGAGGAATATTTCCCAAATTGATTTAACCCTTTCCCAAACAAGACCTGGTTTTGACGTCCCTAATAGAAAAGGCTTGGGAAAACATTGAAACAAAAGAAGAAACTGCTGATAACCAGCAGTTTCTCCTTTTGTCTCAATATTTTCTGTACCATATTTTACACAAATCCTATCTTTAATATCATCCATTATGTCATTTAGTCCTTAACTACAAAACACTTTGTGCATCTTCGAGTGTCATTCGTAGCAACGGCAATTGACGAAAGATATGCTCGCCAATTTTCCCGTATGTCATGTGTGTCAACGGAAATTGTCGAGTGGCGGTGGAAGATGTATGAATTGTTATATTGTTAGTGATGGGTTGTAATCCTTAAACATAAAAAACGATTTCATGACTTTTAACACTGACCACATTCCGATTAATTCGACGTGTAAGTGTCATCATTCTGAATTTATTGCCTTCGTAAATCACTTGATCACACTGCAAAAATGATACGAATATTGTTGAACCGTGGTCTGTCCGCAAAAAACGTGTTTGCGGCAAATTACAGTTGTCGCCACATCGTATGGCACAATGTTTATGTTTTGTTCAAATGTAATTGAACGTTAAAGAAAACATAAACACGTGCCATACGAGGTGGCGACAACTGTAGACTACAATAGTTCTGGATCAGTTTGTACCTAAACACAGTCAGGTCAAAATATAAATAATGATATTGTATATCAGACTGTTTGTATGTACGGAATTATTTAGACTGATCCAACCTCAAAGATCTTGCAGACGACAATTCTTACTGAATGAAATTTCCTGTCTCAGCAATTTCCTCATTTTTCACAATGTTCTCGAAAGCTTTTACATTGTGGAGCGTTAAAATGTGTCAATATAGGGTAATTGGATAACTATTTAGTAGTACGTAAAGGACAATTGGTGTATTATTTAATTCATAATCTAACCTCAATTTTAACGGCATTACACCTTTAACCCTTCTTAAACAAGAACTGGTTTTGACGTCCCTAACAGAAAAGACTTGGGAAAACATTGAAACAAACAAGAGCTTCGCAAAGCGGCGCATATACGCCCGAGAGGGGCTTGTCAGTAAAATTGGCCATTTTTTCGATTCAAGGGCAGTTAATTCAAACAAGAAAAGTTATCAAAATTCTGTTTGCACAACAAGACACCATAGAGATTCATTGTGGCTAGTTTGATTAAATTCTGGTTGAAACTATAGCCTATAGGAGTTGCACACAGGAGAAAATGGACATTTTTGATAAAATGGGCATTTTTTCTTAAAGCTACTATTTCCCAGATTTGGACCCAAAATGTGTCAAAAACAAACGAAATGTACACTGTTTAAGCTTTATATGACTCGATTTTATGATTACGACAAACTATTGAAGCAACGACTCATTTTTTTGCAATTTGATACCAAATTCATGAAGCGATGTCGAAAGTAGGTCAAAAACAGTAGGACATGCGACTCTCTTAAATGACGTCACAACATACATGATGACGTCACATTGAAATTCAAGTATGAATCTCGTTTGAATCTTGGTCTGCGCTGTATGCGCATGCGTAACAGTTAAAAAATAAAATCAACTGCATCTGTGATGGGGTTGAATTTTGGTTTGGATTCTCCCTAAATTCGGCTATTTCTCTTATAATTTCGACTCAATCTCTGTCTGAATCGCATATTATTAACCATTCTGAGGTGGCCAACACAAAAGTTTTGCATGTTTTTTCAAAAAAATTCATTTTTTGCAATTAGACCATCTGTTACCCTTCTGCTTTAAATTCAAGGGCAGATAATTCAAGAACGAAAACAGTTATCTAAATTCTGTAAGCGGTGTGCACAACTAGACACCATGGAGATTCATTGTGGCAAGTTTGATCGAATTCTGATCAAAACTGTAGGAGGAGTTGCGCACACAAGAAAATGGGCATTTTTTTAATTCAAGGGCAGATAATTCAAGAACGAAAAGAGTTAATTAAATTCCGTAAGCGGGATGCACAACTAGACACCATAGAGATTCATTGTTGCAAGTTTGATCAAATTCCGATCAAAACTGTAGGAGGAGTTGCGCACACAAGAAATTGCTAACGGACGGACGGACAGACGGACAGACGGACGGACGGACAGACAGACGAGCAGGGCCATAACATAATACGACCCTTCGGGCGTATAATAAAAAAGATACTGCTGATAACAAGCATTTCGTCGGTGTAAATGCAATACCTCGTATGTCGGCTTAAGCGATTTTCAAAGTAAAACAATGTTTGCCCAGCTAAGAAAATTCTTGCATGATTTAAGATATCTTTACTGACAAGTAATAATGACACAATTTTTAACAATATGTCCAAATTTCAAGTAAAACCTTACAGTTTGGGAAAAGTAATTGCACTTCTTTCCTCCCCCTTTAAAATCTGCCAAAAACGAGATACGAGGTTTTTCATTTACAACGACGATTTTCTCCTTTTGTTTCAATATTTTCTCTGCCATATTGTACAAAAATCCTATCTTAATTCACATAATGGGTTGTCTGCAGCTGCTTTCAAATAGAACCACCCTAATTTTTTGTCGTTTGGGAAAGGGTTAAAAGTATTTTACAAATTTGATTCTGTTTGAGAGTAAGATATGCCTAGCAATACAAAAACACCTCAAAGGAAATCAAGAATTTAGGTTGCTAAATAATTCTGAATAAAAAGTGACACTTTCGTGTTAATTGTGACAAATGGTTCGCTTGTACATGAAGAAGTCCTAATGTCCCGGTCTCACGAAACAGAAAGTAAATTCGTCGCTTTTCTACGAGCTTGTTTTAAGCTGCAGATACGAGGTTTTCGCAGAAAAGCGACGTAATGCTAGTGTGAATTACAGCACAATCATTTCTTTTCTCAAATACGAGAATTATATACTAAGCACAACAATATAGGGATATCGGAATTGGTTTAATTGTTTACCACGAAATTTCCAAAATTTACTCAAATTTCTTCAATAAACTTGTTCCTTAACATCTTAAAGAACAAATATTCAAAAGGTTTTCGGTCGCACTATTATAGACTGGTTAATCATTTTGCGTATGTAGCAGTACCGTCTGTTTCGAAAATCGCATAATAGTGTCAATACTGCGTATACGACTTGTAGGGTCCAAATCTGTGTTTCTTGAGATTATCCCTGCACTTGGATGCCTGCATGTTTAAAGTGGTCCTGAAAGATCCCGGTATGTTGATGCCGCCTATTTTCAATAAGTAAACTTAAATTCTCTATGATAGCGAAAGAACAGAATAACGCGCCGATCGGTTGCTTGGTCAATGCAACCCCACAATTATACTCTTTGTGACACAGCAATCCTCAATACAACATTAGTTTGGTTAACTGCAAGCTCGAGCTTTCCTACATCTGCCAGTGTTGGCGGTCGGTTAGACGACAATGTAGAACCATCTTCCCACAGCTAAGGACTTGTTTGCGAATGTGTACTGTTTAGTTTTCATTCAGAAATGCGGAAATCGCATGTGTATGCACAAATTTGGCCCATTTGTGATTTTTCAATGCTGACCCCTCTTTAGTGTATATGCATATGTTATGAAATCAAAGACCTGTGACTGCACAATATTTTCACACAAAGCATAAGTATTAGTAGTTTTACCAAAAAAAGTATAACAACTTCCCAGAAACTTAAAATTTTAATTCTTATTTGTCATTGAGTTTCATTATCCCTATATTTTTGTGCTTAGTATAGTTAAAATTTTGTGATGACATAATAAATGTGCGAACACTACAATTCAACGGTAAACTTTGAATAAGGATCGTGTCGTATACCATTTACAAATAAATCCCGATTTTGACGTTTCTAGAAGATCAGGCTTTGGAGATAAATGAAGGAAATGTTCATAATCATGATTTTCTGATTTCATATTCAAACCTTGTGTGCTTTGTTAAAGTTCTCTTTTTATCTATTTTTATGGTCTTTTTTTAACAAAAGACCGATTTAGTTCATACTTGGCACAAGAGTTCATTGTGACCTGTAGATGTGCAAGACACAAATTTCACAGAAATCGGACTATTACTTTCTGAGTTATGGCCCCTGATTTGACCCAAAAATGCTTATCCGGATAACTCATCCTACACTTGTCCGATTTGTCCGATTTGCTTCATACTTGGCATAGGTGTGCATTAGGACCTGTAGATGTGCATGACGCAAATTTCACGAAAATCTCAACATTGCTTTCTCAATTATGGCCAGTGATTTTACCAAAAAACGCTTGTCTGGACAACTCCTCCTTTAGTTACAGTCCGATTTGCTTCATACTTGGCACAGGTGTGCATAACTTCTGTAGAAAGATGTGCAAGATGCACATTTCACGAAAATCAGACCGAAACTTTCTGAGTTATGGCCCCTGATTTGACAAAAATGCTTGTCCTGACAATTCCTCCTACAGTTACTGAACGATTTGCTTCATACTTGGCACAGGTATGCATTAGGATCTGTATATATGCAAGATGCAAAATTCATGGAAATCAGACCGATACTTTCTAAGTTATGGCCCCTGATTGGACCAAATTTCAATAAAATCGGATTGACAATTTCTGAGTATGGCTCCTGAATCAACAAAAACGCTTGTCCGAACAAAGGAGGTGGCTAAAACCTTTGATGCTTTATTACAGTTCTCTTTTTATAAACATTTTTGTGGTCCTTTTTAACAAAAAAAACATTGATTTAGATGACCAATCTTTACCTAGATTCAATTTTCCAATCAATCTTCTGTATACAATCAATGAAATTTCATTAACCAGAGTTTCTTTTTTTCTTTACAGACGTAATTCATTTTGGTGGTTGTTCATCATCGATTTCCTATCTTATCAAATTGTACTTGAACAAAGTATTGGCTACTAGTCTCTGTCTAGGAAAGAAAACAGCTGATTGTGTAAAATGCATCCTTTTCTAATGCTGAAGAGCCATAGCTTTTTATTGGAATTCTTTCACAACATCAATACAATTGACCTCTGTCGTAAATGAACATCACAACCTACAGAATCGTCGTACAATTTACATTAATATCTACAGAAAAGAGGGTGTGGATGCTTTTCAAAATGCAATATTTCATTTATTGTTCATCAACCCCTCGAAATCGTGGGTACTGATTGGAATCACTCCCTCTTCATCAAACCCTCAAAGTCGTGGGTACTGATTGGAATCACTCCCTCTTATTCATTGCTTTGATACATTAACGTAAGTAAAAATCGCCGTGTTCTTTATTTTCAGTCTTCCTAACTTATTATACAATCACAGAAAAAGGATTTGATTGAAAGTGAAAAAAGACACTTTGCCATGGTGACGCTACGTAGAAATTAGATAAAAAAGATGCTTATTCCTAAAATATTACTCTGGTTGATGCAAGGTGAAACTGGAGACACCAATATCAAAATGGTCCAAAATCTTGCCTTTTTCGAAATTCGATTGTACAAGACATGAAGAGCATAATGTGTTGGAAGGCCAAACTCCATCGATATGGGGGGGGGGGGGGAACGACGAAAATATGGGGGTAAGCGGAAGAAGGTCGGAACGAAAGAGCGTAAACACGGACATCTATCAAGGCAAATTCATTTAAAGCTTGACAAATAACTTCCGGACAAAGAACCATGCCTGTTAATCCTGTTATTTCAAAAAGCCACTGTTTATTTTGTAAAGTTATTGCTTGCGAAAGAAAACTTTATCAAGCCATGTCGACGATCTGCTTACACGTGTTTATGAATTTCGATTAAAGGGACATTTCATTCCAATTTCAATTTTTTAAAGTATGTCTTGATAACAAGATTGGTTATTCTAATGAGTATAAATACTATTAGTTTTTTGTTAAGTTGCTGCCAATAAGCGAGAAACATGCATTTAAAGTTGAGACATAATCGATAAATTGCATATAAATTTGAACTGTTGTCCACAACAATTTGTTCAATTTTAACACAAAAAATATAAATTTCTCGTCAACGGCGCAATATTTTGGCTTGAAATTTTCAGAATTTTTATAATGAAATATGCTCTTTCAGATAGAAATAAAAGTAAATTTTATGACAAAAAATTCTGAAATGTCACTTTAACCA
Source organism: Fragum sueziense (assembly GCA_963680895.1). Taxonomy (NCBI): domain Eukaryota; kingdom Metazoa; phylum Mollusca; class Bivalvia; order Cardiida; family Cardiidae; genus Fragum; species Fragum sueziense. The sequence goes on from OY804603.1 coordinate 25,919,029, forward strand.
GTTTACCGCAAAAAATAATATCATTCAAGCTACTTACTTTAATTTTATTTTATAATCTGCTTTATGATGAAGCATGTCTATAAATACTTTTAGGTATATTCATTTTCTAAAATTATATGAATTTAACGACGATTCATGTTCACAAGCAATATGTAGCGCACGAATCGTCATGAAACAATTATGGACATAGTGCTTCGAACCACTAAACAAGTTTGTAGCATTATAAACAATTCAATTAATTCTACTGAAATCTGACAGTATGGATCCCAATACAAATGAGCCGGGATCTAGAATAAGGTTTATACCCTACTTCTAGGAATATTATCTGGCATGTGTCCGTTATCAGTGTTTTTCTTCTTTTAATAGAACATTTATTATGTTTTACGTATTGGAGACATAAAAGACATGCATGTTATGGGAAGCCGTTATTTCACATGACAGAAGTCACAATAATGTAATACGATTTTTAACAAAGTTGATTAGTACAAACAATAAAAAAGCCTATGAATACATGCATGTATTTCTGATTTAATCATGCAAATGATGTCTGCAATTGCTTCAATGTGAATCCGTCTACGACCTAAGAAAAAAGACGAAAGACCAAAGATATGAATAGTTCTGTCTGATCTTCAAACAACAAATGGTGATGATTAAGATAACCAATCTCTTAGCCAAGATTCAATTTTCTAATCCATTTTCTTTATACAATCAGTGGAATTCCATAAAGTATTACTTTCATTTTTCTTTCTAGACGGAATTCATTTGGAGAGTTGTTCATCACCAATTTTCGTACATAATTAAATTGTCCTTTAACAAAATGACGGAAGGAGTCTCGGTCTATGAAAGACCACTGATTTAGTATATTTTGACATTCAATGCGTACATTGTAATATATGTTTTCTAAACTTGTCATTTGTGTTCATTTTAGGGTTCTGTCGGCATTCGCTAATCTCTATCGTCAATTTAAGTCGAAATCGATCAAACAATCTGGCATTAGATTTTACGATATTCGTTGTTGTACAGAATATGCTGTAGCCTACCCTTTTGGCTGTTTCGAACCTTTGAAAAAAATCCCAAAATCAAAATACTGATCATTTCTGATTCAGACCTAAATTAATGCAGATATCATACTCTTTTGAAATAAACATAGTATTTTACTTTTCCACAAACAACAGAATTTTATACTGGTTCACGTTAAAAGATGATGCCAACTATAACTCATCGCACAACATGAAAGCATTTTTTCGAAATCATAGTAGAGAAAACAACCAGAGAAAGGAAAATTGCTTGTGTAACCTTATGTTCGTCTTATCTTCTTCTGGTTTCCCAAGCTCTCTTTTCCAGGCACGTGAAGACTAGATATTGTTTGGGAAAACATTAAGTACACTATTTTGTCTATGAAAAGACAGAAAACATATTGCTTTTAGTAAGATTACACATAACTTGAATTCCCGTTGTATAAACCAACATTAATGATATTTTCTCAGACGAAATGGATTTCTTTGATAACTTTACACTGGATTTGTCCATGAAATATGGATACGTGCATCTTTTATCCGTTATAACAAACTGAATGAAATAGAGGGCTATTATAACGGACGGTTCAAATATCTCTTCTTAAGGTATTCGCACACTAATGAACGTCAAAAATCATCGGCAAATGTCGACATATGTCGACATTTTCCGTATTTTCTTTCAAATATTTTTTCCAAAGGAAATTATTTGTGTTAGTATAATTAAATCCATTTGTTCCAATATTTTGGAGTTTTAAAGATAAAAAGTTGAAAAAATAACCCCTTACTGCATTTATCTTGAAACAAAAGTTACAGTTAAGGATTTGTTTTGATGACGTCATAACGTCGCCGCCAAAAAATACGACGTCGTTCCCGCGTTCTGTATAATTGACGTCGACGCGTGTATAGCTTGTTGTCATACAACTAAAACCAAATTGTAGGGAAATCGGTTAATAGATTTGTAAATGGGTGATTTGTAAGTTGATTATTATTCAATTTTCAGTTTAACCTCTTCACAAAATCATGTCCGAAAGGATAGATACTTAAAGCAAAATAAAGTTTAACATGTTCTTTGTGTGGGTGAAAAAAACGCACAAGACACGTTACCATGGCAATTTCTTTAAGTTTGGACGGCGAAACTTCCCTATTCTTATTTATTTACTTCCTACACCTGTGTAGATATTTTTCAAGTTCTGATTAGAAAGGCCCCACTAATACTTAACGTAGAATGGCTTTTTAAATATGACAACCCAAAAAAATTCAAACAGATTTTCAAGAGAATTTTGTTGCTATGCATTCCGACTTTTGCATGTTTTCCAATATTATTGTTGCCACAATATGTCAAGAGTATTTTTTTATAGTAGTATATTTACAAAGCTCTTGTTTGGTGCATAAATTATAGATTTTTCTGGAAAATGTCACTTTTTATTTAGTTTTTAGCATCTGTTACTTAGTGCGCGAAAAGCCCATCTTTCATATCGGTTTGATAAATCTTAAATTTGTCATAAAATTTCAAAATTGTGGTCAAATTCCCTTATTTTTTCAGAAAAGGTGTCTCCTTGTATGTAGATTGAAAAAATAAAGTGATCCACCCGTAGAATTTTATGCCCATTGGTGTGTGAATACCTTAATACCGTCTTTTGTCTAGACACACCACTATTTGTGCGGAATAAACTTAGTATAAACTTATTCATTTCATATTGATTTGGACGAAAGATAGAAGCTTATTTAACTCCCCTCTTGATTCTGCTTCCTGAGAAATACACCAGTACCAGGGGCGGATCCAGGATTTTCGGTTAGGGGGGGGTGTAACATCATAAAGTTGGATACGTCCAAAAACGCCGTACATACAGATTATTAAAGCTATATTTACATCAGCTTTAAACGTAAACTATGATATGTCGTATTTCTGTTCTCATAACATTTTAAAAGACAAAATATTTTAATAAAGGAATGATAGTATAATTTCAAGGATATACACGTAGATATAAACTTGTGATCAAAGTAAAAAGCTCATTCGCAATAGCAAGAACTCCAATAATGAAAAAGCACGTGTTATTTCCCATTTTCTCGTATTTCGCCACTTTATTTGTATTGGTGTGCGTGATGGGGAGGGTTTGGGAGGGGTGTCCCCTCCCTTCGTGTGAGAAAATTTTCAAAAAGAAAGACGAAATGGTGCAATTTTCGAAACATCCAGACCTATTTAATCGTTTCTTAAATATGCCTATATCATATATTGCATAAACCATATCTAAATCTACAATTTATCACAGGTGACACAATTTTTCGGGTGTTTTTTACACCATGATACATATTGGTGTGCCAGTTGGGGAGGGTTTGGGAGGGTTGTTCCCTCCCTGTGCGCAAGATTTTTTTTAAACAAAGACGAAAGGGCGCAATTTCCGGGACATGCAGACCTATTCCTTTGCCTCTTAAATAAACCTATAACTTATAATGATATATCATATCTAAACTTACAAATTAATTCGCAGAGGCAACAGCTATTTTTTTTTTTTTTCACCATGTTTCATATTTGTTTTTATTTTCGGGGAGGGGTGTCCCCTCCCTCCGTGTGAGAAAATATTCAAAAAGAAAGACGAAATGGTGCAATTTCCGAAACATCCAGACCTATTTAATCGTTTCTTAAATATGCCTATATCATATATTGCATAAACTATATCTAAATCTACAATTTATCATAGGTGACACAATTTTTCGGGTGTTTTTTACACCATGATACATATTGGTGTGCCAGTTGGGGAGGGTTTGGGAGGGTTGTTCCCTCCCTGTGCGCGAGATTTTTTTTAAACAAAGACGAAAGGGCGCAATTTCCGAGACATGCAGATCTATTCCTTTGCCTCTTAAATAAACCTATAACTTATAATGATATATCATATCTAAACTTACAAATTAATTCGCAGAGACAACAGATATTTTTTCACCATGTTTCATATTTGTTTTTATTTTCGGGGAGGGTTTGGGAGGGGTGTCCCCTCCCTCCGTGTGAGAAAATTTTCAAAAACAAAGACGAAATGGCGCAATTTCCGGGACATGCAGACCTATTCCTTTGCCTCTTAAATAAACCTATAACTTATAATGGTATATTATATCTAAACTTACAAATTAATTCGCAGAGGCAACAGATATTTTTTCACCATGTTTCATATTTGTTTTTATTTTCGGGGAGGGGTGTCCCCTCCCTCCGTGTGAGAAAATTTTCAAAAAGAAAGACGAAATGGTGCAATTTCCGGAAAATCCAGACCTATTTAATCGTCTCTTAAATAGGCCTATATCATAAATTGCATAAACCATATCTAAATCTACAATTTATCATAGGTGACACAATTTTTCGGGTGTTTTTCACATCATGATACAGGCCCGTAGGAAGCAATTTCATATGGGGGGGGCTAAAGCCCTTGTCCAGAATATTGGGGGGAGGGGCTAATTTGGATTTTCCCAAAATTTTCAGTGTAAAATTAAGAAAATTCAGCATTTTTGGCCAACATTCGGGGTGCTTAGCCCCCCCCACCTAGCCCCACCCCCTGTTCCTACGGGCCTGTGATACATATTGGTGTGCCTGTTGGGGAGGGTTTCGGAGGGGTGTTCCTTTCCTCTGAGGGAGTATTAGTTTAAAAAGAAAGACGAAGTGGCACAATTCCGGGACATGCAGACCTATTTCTTTGCCTCTAAAATAAACCTATATCTAACATTGCAATACCATATCTAAACCCACAAATTAAGGCAGTTGAGTTTTTTAGTGTTTTTTCACCATGTTTCATATTGGTTTTCCTGTTGGGGAGGGTTTGGGAGGGGTGTCCCCTCCCTCCGTGTCTGATTCTTTTTAAAGAAAGACAAAATGGCGCAATTTCCGGGACACGCATACCAATTTCTTGTATAGATTTACTTTGACTGTGAATAATTTCGTTTTTTATGTTAAAAGAAACTTCCTCAAAAATGCATTTTTCAAAGAACTTGTAGGCCTATCTAGTAAACGCCGGATCCGCCGTCGATGGGGTAAAACGGTTTATAAAGAGTACTTAGAAATAAGTCATCGATTAATCGACGCCTCGGTTGAAAGAAAAAAAAAACGGAACGGTTGGGGAGGGATGTTGGCCTTTAACTGCTTAAAGTTAAAAAATATCCACAATTCGAGGGCTGTGATAGGTTTAAAACGAAATCGGTTAAGCCTCAGTGACTACTTGTCGGCGATCATATTAATATTACCCACTTTGTACAAATCGTCGATGTTTTTACTATTTTCTGTCATTTGAATGTCGTTGTATCATACTGATAGATTTGTCGTTCACATTTTGCAATTTTATCTTTTCCATGCAGGCGCTTGTCAAGGTCTCGGCCGATTGCCCGTTTATACGATGCTGACAAACCAAATTAAATAGCGACATCCGGGTGTCGCTTTTATTTGACCATTTGACAAAACAGACCCCCCTTTGAACACACACTGGCGTCGGTCTTACTACATATCAGCCAAAGAAAATGGGAAAACACCGATATTATCAGAGTCATTGTCATAAATTGATTATTATAAGTTCGATGAAGTTTCTAACTTTGACTTAATTGTTCTTTGATAGCCCCCCTTTCAAAAAAATAATAATAATAATAAAAAAATCTGGCGATTTTAGGGGGGCGCGCGCCGCTTCCGCCCCCTCTAAATCCGCGTATGAGTACTCACGCCGAATTTGTGGGCCATTGAGAAGCCAAGTACAACCCCTGCTTCCGAGGATCGACCTCGGAAGCCATTATCCGTGAAGCCAACGCTCTACCTCTCGACCACGGATTTAGTGCTGATGTGGTGACATGTACATTTTTGCGCAATACATATATCCATATTTATGGTTTATTTCATTACATTTCCACAACGCCCTATTTGTCATCGATTGACTAGGTAAGGACTGGTTTTGAACCTTCGGTTAGCGACCTCGATGTATAATTGCTATGAAAAGACTCGGTGATATTAAGTACGAAATAGAGACTTAGAGAAATATAATCATAAAACCTTTTGATGTTAATATATGATATTCTAGATCTACGATAAAAACATCATTTTCTTTCTTTCGAAATGTCTATCAACTTAATTCCAAACGTTGTTTGAAGATATGTTCATCTATCTTTACGAAAAGTATGATGTCAAGAAATTCTTATATAAACAGTCTCAAATTTTCTGAATGTGCTACTTATTTAGAAGCTCAAGAATAGCATAAGACCATCCATTAAAACTAACATGGGTTGTCGACTATAACGTCGTTATCAATTATAATTAACACGACGGAACCAAAATGGATAAACTTTTAAAAGCGAGTCTTTGTTTCCATAATGATACCGCATTTAGGCTAAACCGAAAGACGTTGACGTCAAAAGCTAGGATTTTCCAACGACGTCACTTATGTCTCCTTTGTTTAAGATCTCCATAAATTATTGCGTTAATTTCCATTTACCACGACGTCCATCGATCTATGGATGTAAAGACATTCGTCAAATTTCTGGAGAATCTTTCTTTCTCATAGGATTACGTGTTACCGGAAATCAAGCGAAAGTACATTTCCGAAAATCAAATTTGACTGATTCGTTATTACGAGCCTGTCCAAACTGATTATACAATGGCAAAGAAATGGGTTAGATTGAACAAGAAAATTATTGTAGCTTCGTGACTCGAGATAAATTAGATAAACAGAGGATTGGACTCCTAGAATGTTTTTTCTTCGTCGACAGTTTTTCTTGGAAAATATAGGGACTACTTTTTTAAAATAATTTTATTTTTAGTAGTGTAAAAGAAACAAAAATAGAGTATTTAATGATCGCTAGGACAAACAGGTGTAGTGCGCAAGCACTACACGTGACATCTGAATGATTATGCATAATGTCACCATTACAGCAATTATTTAAAAATCTCTAAGCTAATGGACTTGGCAAACAAGTATAACGTTGCCCGGGTAGATATCGGTGCACTTCATTCCGCCATAAAGGATTTACATAGAACTAAAGAATATCAGCAAGCTATTTCACCATGTACTTCCCCTGAAGGAAAACAATATCTTAAATGTTTCAATTATTCTCTCGGCGCAAATTCGCTTATAATTTCATACATGGTCTCATCAGTTTTATGGCTTTATTTATAGCTTCGTCTGTACGTAAAAAATTAACTTGGATTGCAATTTTACAATGACATTTATCCTTTAGGAATTTTAAGAATCTTACAAGTTTTGCGATATTTGAATTATTCCACATTAAATTTTTACCATTTATGAAAGATGTTATCAAAGAACTTGTTCTTTTCTCATTTCTTTTCTTTCCAAGATCAATGCCTGTAAATGATAGGTATTTTTTGTTAATTCTCTACATTAATAATAACAATGTCTTACATTAATAGCAATGTCTAAAATAAACGAAATACTACATTGTATTTTGTTGATTGACTACCAGATATCATACTCTGAATCCAAATTTTGGTGCAAATGGGCCTGGGAGCTGTTTATTAGTGTCTTCTATAGAACTCCCTTGTTTTGTTGATTGACTACAAAGATATCATACTCTGAATCCAGATTTTGGTGCAAATGGGCCTGTGAGCTGTTAATCAGTGTCCTCTACAAAACTCGCCTATTTTCTTGATTGACTACCAGCTATCATACTCTGAATCCAGATTTCGGTGCAAATGGGCCAGGGAGCTATTAATTTGTGTTCTTTTTAGAATTCGCTTATTTTGTTGATTGACTACCAGATGTCATAGTCTGAATCCAGATTTTGGTGCAAATGGGCCTTGGAGCTATATATCAGTGTCTTCTATAGAACAAGATTATTTTGTTGATTGACTACCAGATATCATACTCTGAATCCTGATTTTGGCGCAAATGGGCCTGGGAGCTGTTAATCAGTGTCCTCTATAGAACTCGCTTATTTTGTTGATTGACTACCAGATATCATACTCTGAATCCAGATTTTGGTGCAAATGGACTTGGGAGCTGTTAGTCAGTGTCCTATATAGAACTCATTTGTTTTGTTGATTTACAACCAGAAATCATACTCTGAATACATATTTTAGTGCAAATGGGCGTGGGAGCTGTTAATCAGTGTCCTCGATAGAACTCACTAATATTGTTTTTTGACTACCAGATATTATACTCTGAATCCAGATTTTGCTGCAAATGGGCCTGTGAGCTGTTAATCATTGTCGCCTATAGAACTCGCTTATTTTGTTGATTGACTACCAGATACTCTGAATCCAGATTTAGGTGCAAATGATACTGGGATCTGTTAATCAGTGTCCTCTATAGAACTAGGTTATTTTGTTGACTTACTATCAGATATCATACTCTGAATCAAGATTTTGGTGCAACTGGGCCTGGGAGCTGTTAATCGGTGTCCTCTATAGAAATCTACTATTTTATTGTTTGACTACCAGATATCATACCCTGAATCCAGATTTTGTTGCAAATGGACTTGGGAGCTGTTAATCAGTGTCCTCTATAGAACTAGCTCGTTTTGTTGACTTACTACCAGATATCATACTCTGAATCCAGATTTTGGTGCAACTGGGCCTGGAAGCTGTTGATCTGTGTCCTCTATAGAACTCGCCTATTCTGTTGATTGACTTCCAGATATTATACTCCGAATCAAGATTCTTTTGCAAATGGGCCTGAGAGCTGTTAATCAGTGTCCTCTATAGAACTAGCTTCTTTTGTTGACTTACTACCAGATATTATACTCTGAATCCAGATTTTGGTGCAAATGGACCTGGGAGCTGTTAATCAGTGTCGCCTATAGAACTGGCTTATTTTGTTGATTGACTACCAAATATCATACTCTGAATCCAGATTTTGATGCAAATGGATATGGAAGCTATTAATCAAAGTCCTCTATAGAACTAGGTTATTTTGTTGATTGACTACCAAATATCGTACTTTGAATTCAGATTGTGGTGCATATGGGCCTAAGAGCTGTTAATTCGTGTCCTCTATAGAACTCGCTTATTTTGTTGATTGACTACCAGATATTATACCCTGAATAAAGATTTTGGTGTAAATGGGACTGATAGTTGTTAATCAGTGTCCTCTGTAGAAGTTACCTATTTTGTTGATTTACTACCAGATATCATATTTTGAATCCATATATTGGTGTAAATGGGCCTGGAAGCTGTCAATCAGTGTACTCTATAGAACTCGTTCATTTTGTTGATTGACTACCAGATATCATACGCTGAATCCAGAATTTGGTGCAAATTAGCCTGGGAGAGGTTAATCAGTGTCCTCTATTAAACTCGCTTATTAATTTGACTAACAACAAGATATCATACTCTGAATCCAGATTTTGGTTTAAAAGGTCCTTGTAGCTGCCTGTACGAAAAGAGGCGGATTCCGCTTGGAAAATAGGCGTAAATGAGGCGTAAATGGCAATTTACGCTTGTAACAGTGGCGGAGTTATACTTTACGCCTCAGTCACTGTGAAAAGTAGTGGCGTAAACTAGAGGCGTAAAATGAAATGGAGGCGTAATTTTATCATAACAGGCGTAATTTAAAGCTTTAATTTTTTAACAGGCGTAATTTTTTGACTTAGCCATTTTAACAAGGCGGAATGGCTGTTTCTTAAAGCGGAAAATAACTTAAACTTTCCAGGGAGACGGAATTTTTGGACTTAGTAATTTTATAATGACGCGAATCCAATATACTAGCCATTTTCATTTTGCACTGCATAAGATATAGGCAAAGAAAAGGCTTTTGTTAAGAAAGTCAAACTTCAAATTCAAGGTCACAAGGTCAAGTTCAAGATTGATGGTCTTGGTAGGAGGTATGCAAGAGTAAACTATCAATACTCCATCTGTAATAGTGATTGAAATATAGGCCAAGTTAAAGTTCTTGTAAAGTATATAACTTATGGTAAAGGTCCTAATGCCAAAGGTCATGATCCCAAATGAAAGGTCTTAACAAGTTCTATCCATATGTGAAATATCAAAGCTCTTTATCTCACAGTGTATGAGATGTAGGCCAGGTTAAACAGTAGGTCAAACTTCAAGGTCAAGGTCACAAGGTCTTAATTCCTGAATGAAAGTTAATGTCATGTAGTATCTTTGTGTGAATTATCAAGGCTCTATCTAAACAAGAAATGTTTGTAAAATATATATGCCCCCTCAAGGGCCTACCTTTAATGTAGGTCAAAATTGAGGTCAAGGTCATAAGGTCCAAGGTCATGATCAAATGTGAAAGGTCTTGGTAGGAGGTGTCCATGTGTGAAATATCAATTCTGTATGTATAAAAGCACATGAAATATAGACCAGGTTAAAGTTCTTTAAAGTAGGTCAAACGCCAAGGTCATGGTCAAATACAAAAGGTCTTGTAATGTATCAAGGCTGTACATGTAAAAGGACATGAGATAGAGGCCAGGTTAAAGTTTCTTATAAAGTAGGTCAAATGTCAAGGTCACAAGGTCCAAGGTCATGGTCAAATGTGAACAGTCTTGGTGGGAGGTGTCCATGTGTGCAATATCAAGAATGTATGTGTAAAAGGACATGAGATAGAGGCTGGGTTAAAATATTAAAAAGTAGGTCAAATACCAAGGTCAAGGTCACAAGGTCATGGTCAAACGTGAAAGGTGTTGGTAGGAGGTGTCTTTGTGAGAAATATCAAGGCTGTATGTGTAAAAGGGAATGATATATTGGCCAGGTTAAAAACAAGAGGACCATGATGGTCCTATATCGCTCACCTGAACCAAAATTATATGAGCAACACTTTTGTTCAATTCAATTAATATCTATGACTTTAAGACTGAAAACGAACTTATGGTCAATAACATTGTGAAAATCGAACTTATCCGAAATCTTATGGTACCCACCATTGCGTCCAAGTTTTGTCTTGATTGATAATTTTTTGTAGATTCTAGAGTATAAAGAAGGTCGAAAGCAGCCAAAACAGCAATTTTATCAAATTCAAGGGCACATAACTCTCGACTTCCTGATCAGATCAGACTGAAAATCCAACTCATCCTAGATCTTATGGTCCCCAACATTGTGTCCAAGTTTTGTTTTGATTGATTTATAATTGTATATTCTAGAGTGTAAACAAGGTTGAAAGCAGCCGAAAATGGCAATTTCATCAAATTCAAGGGCACATAACTCTCGACTTTCTGATCAGATCAGACTGAAAATCAAACTTATCCGAGATCTTATGGTCCCCAACATTATGTCACAGTTTTGTCTTGATTGATTCATAATTGTAGATTTTAGAGTGTAAACAAGGTCGAAAACAGCCGTAAATGGCAATTTGTCAAATTCAAGGGCACGTAACTCTCCACTTTCTGATCAGATCTGATTGAAAATCGAACTCATCCAAGATCTTATGGTCCCCAACATTGTGTCCAAGTTTTGTCTTGATTGATTGATGATTGTAGATTCTAGAGTTAAACAAGGTAAAAAACTTCCGAAAACGGCAATTTTGTCGAATTCAAGGGCACATAACTCTCGTCTTTCTGGTCAGATCAGATTGAAAATCAAACTCATCCAAGATCTTATGGTCTCCAACATTATGACTAAGTTTTGTCTTGATTGATAAATAATTGTAGATGCTAGAGTGTAAACAAAGTCAAAACTAGCTATTTTTTACGTTCAAGGGCGAATAACTCCAGACTTCCAGGTCTGATCAGGGCCATAATCGAACTCATCCCAGAACTTATGACCATACTTACTTTGACCAAGTTTGATCAAGATTGGCCATTTTTTGTGGATGCTAGAGTGTAAACACCAAATTGTTGACAGACGGACAGACAGACGGACAGACGGACGGACGGACGGACGGACGACGGACATTGAGTGACCACAATAGCTCACCTTCAGCACTTCGTGCTCAGGTGAGCTAAAAACCTAGTAGGTCAAACTTCAAGGTCAAGGTCACAAGGTCCAAGGTCATGATTCCGAATGAAAGGTCTTGGCAGGAGGTATCCATGTGTGAAAAATCAAGGCTCTATCAATAATAGTGCATGAGATATAGGCAAGGTTAAAGTTTTTTTAAAAGTAGGTCAAACTCCAAGGTCAAGATCACTAGGCCAAAGGTCATGGTCCCAAATGAAAGGTACTGGCAGGAAGTATCTATGTGTGAAATATTATGGCTGTATCTCAAATAGTGCCTGAGATATATATAGTTCATAAGATATAGAATAAACTTTGTGAAAATAAGGCCTCCCAGTCTATTTTCTCCAAGTCTATGACCATTTCCTACTTCCTGTTTAGAAAATTGGAGGGAATTTTGCTTCTCTGACTTTTTGCGAAGTTAATGTTTGAGGTAAGAATTCAAACATAGATATTGATGAATCCAGTACATTAAGGGGCTCACTAAATGGTAAGACCAAGTGAAGCAATATTCTTTTGACTAAATTAAACAAACTCAAATGTTCATTTTTACCATTCCCCACCCACATATTATGTAGTAAATATCTAGGAGGCGGGATTAGGAGGCGAATTCCGCTTGGAATTTCTTAAAAATTCCAAGCGGAATCCGCCTCCTAGCAATTACGCCTGTAAAAAATCCGCTTCATTTGCATATTCCGTCTCTAAAAATTCCGGTTAATTAACATTTTACGCCTCTAAATTACGCTTGGTTTACGCTTGGTTTCCGTCTCATTCCAATATTTCTTTAAACAAGCCTACTAGTGGAAAATGAGGCGGATTCCGTCTCATAATTCCGTCTCATTTACGCCTGTTTTACGGGCGTAATGTTTCGTATAGGTGTTAATCAGTATCCTCTATAGAACTCGCATCTTTTGTTGATTGACTACCAGATATCATAATCTGAATTCAGATTTTGGTGACACTGGGCCTGGGAGCTGTTAATCAGTATCCTCTATGGAATTCGAATATTTTGTTGATTGACTACCAGACATAATACTATGAATCCAGATTTTGGTGCAAATTGGCGTGGGAGCTATTTATCAGTGTCCTCTATAGAACTTGCTTATTTTGTTGATTTACTACCAGATATCATACTCTGAATCCAGATTTTGGTTCAAATGGGCCTGAGAACTGTTAATAAATGTCCTCTATAGAACTCGCATTTTTTGTTGTTTGACTACCAGATATGATCGCCTATTCTGTTGATTGACTACCAGATATTATACTCCGAATCAAGATTCTTTTGCAAATGGGCCTGGGAGCTGTTAATCAGTGTCCTCTATAGAACTAGCTTGTTTTGTTGACTTACTACAAGATATCATACTCTGAATCAAGATTTTGGTGCAACTGGGCCTGGGAGTTGTTAATCAGTTTCCCTCTCGCTTATTTTGTTGATTGACTACCAGATACCATACTCTGAACCCAGATTTTAGTGCAAATGGGCATGGGACTATTTTATTGATTGACTACCAGATATCATACCCTGAATCCAGATTTTGTTGCAAATGTGCCTCGGAGCTGTTAATCATTTTCCCTTTATAGAACTCGCTTATTTTGTTGATTGACTACCAGATATCATACTCTGAATCAAGATTTTGGTTTAAATGGGCCTGGTAGCTGTTAATCAGTATCCTCTATAGAACTCGCTTATTTTGTTTATTGACTACCAGATATCATACTCTGAATCCAGATTTTGGTACAATGGGCCTGAGAGCTGTTAATCAGTGTCCTGTATAGAACTCGTTCATTTTGTTGATTGACTACCAGATATACTATGAATCCAGAATTTGGTGCAAATTAGCCTGGAAGCTGTTTTACTGATTTACAATTTACTATTTATCATCAATATAATGTATGATTGTATAAATACAACCTTTTCAGTAATATATTTCAAACAACAATAAAATCAATCGTGAATTTCGCCATAGCAGATAACCTCGCCTACAACATATGGAGGCTTGTTTGCTATGTCGAAATATCAGAATATATAATCAAATGTAACTTGTCCTCCATAGCAAATTTTCAAACAGAACAATTAGATTCATAACGCGTGATCAATAATTTACTTATTATGTTTTTGTAATTTATATTTATGACTATAAACTTTGTACAGTTTTTGTCAATAAATTTTTGTTCAGTTCAGTTCAACAGTTGTTATAACAAACTGATTGAAATAGAGGGTTATTATAACGCACGGTTCATATGTCTCTTCTTAATACCGTATTTTGTCTAGACACACCACTATTTGAGCGGAATAAACTTAGTCTCGTATAAAGTTAACTTATTCATTTCACATTGATTTGGACGAAAGAAAAGAGCTTTTTTAATACCCTTCTTGATTCTGCTTCCCGAGAAATACACCAGTACTCACGCCGATTGTGTGGGCCATTGAGAAGCCAAATACAAACCCTGCTACCGAGGATCGACCTTGGAACCTATTATCCATGAAGGCAACGCTCTACCTCTTGACCACGGATTTACTGCCGATGTGGTGACGCACGTTTTTGCGCAATACATATCCATATTTATGGTTTATTTCATTACATCTCCAAAACGCCCTATTTGCCATCGATTGACTTGGTAAGTACTGGCTTTGAACCTTCGGTTAGCGACCTCGATATAATTGCTTTGAAAAGACTCGGTGATATTAAGTACGAAATAGAGACCTAGAGAAATATAATCATAAAACCTTTTGATGTTAATTAATACATGATATTCTAGATCTACGATAAAAACATCATTTTCTTTTCGAAATGTCTATCAAAAGAATTCCAAACGTTGTTTTAAGATATGTACATTTATCTTTACGAAAGGTATGATGTCAAGAAATTCTTACATGTATATAAACAGTCTCAAAGTTTCTGAATGTGCTTCTTATTTAGAAGCTCAAGAATAGCATGAGACCATCGATTAAAACTAACTTGTGTTGTCGAATATAACGTCGTTATCATTTATAATTAACACGACGGAACCAAAATTGATAAATCTTTAAAAGCCAGTTTTTGTTTCCATAATGATACCGCAATTAGGCTACACCGAAAGAAGACGTTGACGTCAAAAGCTAGGATTTTCCAACGACGTCACTTATGTCTCCTCTGTTTAAGATATCTGTAAATTATTGCGTTAATTTCCATTTACCAAGACGTCCATCGATCTATGAATGTAAAGACATTCGTCAAATTTCTGGAGAATCTTTCTTTCTCATAGGATTACGTGTTACCGGTAATCAAGCGAAAGTACATTTCCGAAAATCAAATTTGACTGATTCGTTATTACGAGCCTGTCCAAACTGATTATACAATGGCAGAGAAATGGGTTAGATTGAACAAGAAAATTACTGTAACTTCGTGACTCGAGATAAATTAGATAAACAGAGGATTGGACTCCTAGATTTTTTTCCTCGTCGACATTTTTTTCTTGGAAAACATAGGGCCTACTTTTTATAAATAATTTTATTTTTAGTAGTGTATTAAGAAACAAAAACACAGTATTTAATGATCGCTAGGACAAGCAGGTGTAGTGCGCAAGAACTACATGCGACATCTAGATAATTATGCGCAATGATACCATTTCGTCAATGTTTTATAAACCTCTCAACTAATGGACTTTTCAAAGATAAGATAAGATAAGATTTTATTCGGGTTGTAAGATCACACACACATACAAAGACCCTTAACATGTAAAATGTTGAATAAATAGGAAAAACAAAATTGATGATATTCTGTTCAAAGACTTATAGCACACAATATCAAATATAAAATCCAGAAAAATATTAAAATTTTGAATGTGAGCAAGTTATGTAGACTCTTTGCTTTGTATTCATGTTTTGTTCTTTTAACCCATGGATATCCCATAAAAGCTCGAGAGCTTATTTCCAATGGGGTCCATTTTGGGATGGGAACAGTCAAGACTTTTGCATTTGGTTAAAACAACATTTTTAATAATTATCAAAGCCAATTAATTATCTAAATAATTGGTTAAAGTTAAAATACATTAGACGTCAAAGAGTACATATCACATAGCATAGGCTAACATATCACAGCATATCTTATTTATCACATTACAAACAACAACAACAACAACAACAAAATCATCTGTCGAATCATTCCTTGGATGCATGTCGTGGATTTACTTTCAGATTATGAATAGAATAGAATAGAATAGAACAACAACAGAAAACGCTTGTCCGTAACTATAATGTCAACAATAATGCGACAATGATACTGAAATGCATTGCGTGCAGTTGCAGTGTCCTCTCTTTTTAGAATGACTTCACCCTGCAAGTCCCCTAAGTTGCCATGGTTGTTCATTTGGATGACCTCGAAAACTACTTTATGAAGCGTAATAACTTTCGGCTAAGAAATGCGATTTTCTTTAACATTTCTTCATACACACACTTCCGAGTCGATGATTCATTCTTTGATCGACATTATCCGAGGATATCCGAACGCAACAAAAATCACATATTCTGCATTTAGTACTACATCAGCATTGAAATAGACTAGATGATTTAGAAAAAACACATATATTTTTTTATCCTCGGACATACTTTGTGATTGTAAAAGCTTTTTAATTTCAAATCTAGATTTTGTGTTGTCCTTTAAACTTTTCAGACTATCAGGCAAACTATTCCAGTCTTTTATAGCACTGTAATAGAATGTATTACAAATAGAGCCCTGGCAATTTGGACTAATAAAATTATGTTCACTAGCTCTTGTGTGATACATGTGAAATTCCTTAATACTAACAAAGCTGTCTTTCATGGGGGACATTTATTGTTTACTATTTTATTTACATAAAAGAATAAGCTTGCCCCGGGTAGATGTCGGTGCACTTCTTCCCGCCATAAAGGTTGAATATAGAACTGAATAATATCAGCTAGCTATTTCACTATGTAATTCCCCACAAGAAAAACAATATCCGACATGTTTCAATTATTCTCTCGACGCCAATTAGCTTCTAATTTCATACGTGGTCTAATCAGTGTTGTGTTCTCTATTAGTTAACACGTGCCGATTCGTCTGTCAGTCAAAAGTAACTTTGCTTACCATCTTATCATAACATTGTACCATTAAGAATTCTAAGAATCTTACACGTTTCGTGATATTTTAGTTATATCACATCACCATTTTACGTTTTATGAATGATGTTATGAAAGAACTTGGACTAGATCTAGTCTCATTTCTTTTCTTTCCAAAATCAATGTCAGTAAATGAGTTAATTCCCCACATTAATAACAATGTCTAGAAATTACTACACACTGTCCAGTTCTAATTGACCATGCACCGAGGTAAATTTGATACAGTGCGTCCGTAATTGGATTGGCATCGTTGTCATAACGTTTATATTCCATGCACGAAATATAAGCCAGAAATGTCATGGTTGCCTATCCTAAACACAATTTTACGTACATTAATCAGGCATCTACAGAAATATTAAGAGAAAAGATGACTGTCATTTCCATCGATATTTTCTTTGCTTATATGTACAAAAATCACCTTTATTAATTTTACCTCTATTTTGTCTTCTCCAGCAACCTGAAGCAGCTAAAAGTAAAAAAGTAAAAAGTAGTTCTGTTTAGAGTGAAACGTAAGTGAATATTTTCACTGGAGTTAGATTACCATATCTAATGGCCGTGTACCGGGTTCTGGAGTGATCTCCCTTGATAATTATCCTCCTTGAATTATTGGGTTGTTCCGCTTCCGGTAAGGGCTAAAGATAAGAACGGGTATCGATTTTTCAACATGCAAAATGTCTTGAATTGTTCTCAAACCATATGCTGTAGGTACTCATTGTATCATCTCCCAAAGATGATTGAAATGAGTACCCATTATGTATGTTTAAGATTTGTAATAATAATTTTAGAATTAATTACCCTGCTTTATCAGCTGCTATATAGTTATAAATCCAAAATCATTATCCAATATCATTCATTGCTGATGATAGGCCTAATAATTCAAACTTTCCCAAACAAGACCTGGTTTTGACGACCTTGAATTTTGTTCGGAAAATTTCGAGAGAAAATGAAAACTTGTTGACAATGTGCAATTTCTATCCCTCCTTTGATAGTTTTGCTACAATTTACACATTTTTTGCCTTATTTCGTCACCCGAATCAGCCTTCATTTTTGAGTAGCCTAAAAGGCTGTCGTTTGGGAAAGGGTTAAACTTTCAACGTTTTTTTTTTCTTTTTATTTTTTTTTCGATTTTGTTTAACATTCTTTTAGCAGTCTAAAGGACGGTCGTTTGGGAAAGGGCTAAACTGTCAACACGGTTTTATTTTTCTTTTTGTTTGTTTGGCACGGGTTGGCAAACTCAGTTTAACATACTTAAGCAAAGGTGTTTAATAAGTCGTAAAATTATGTAATTAAGGGTGCAAGTTGGAATTTTGTCATGCCTATAAATTTATCATTCGGGTCTGTCAATCTTTTGTCTATTATGATAAGTCCCTTTAATATACAGTAACTTGCGATTTATCTGCGGAGATCAATTAAAGGAATTTGGCTAACTGATTGGTGTGATATACACAAGGTCCGTGGTAATTGACATTCCAATTACCTTTTGTCGGTAGACAATTAATTGTTAATCCTTTTCCAAACAATAAAACTTAAGTTTGTCATACTAGAAGGTCAGTAACTATGCCAAAGGAGAGGAGAGGATTTAAAAGTTTTTTGAGAGAAAATTATACATTCCTTTTTCTCAAAATGTACGAAAATATTTTGTATTAATTCATATTTAATAATTAAAAAAACGTTTTAGATGTGTAGTTATTTGGATTTTGAATTTATTTCACAGTAAGGAGACTTTTTCTCATATTGACAGCTTGTAAAGAGTGACTTGGATCAACAAATTCCAAGATTAATGTTGAATATTACAACACTTTTCACGTTTTCAATGACACCCATGCAGAATCATCAATAAAGTGAAAATAATCCAACTAAAATAAAATATTGAAAATACATTGTTTCTACAATATGCAAAACTAAATAAAAACTTGCTCGACCATTATATTCGGAAATTATGGAAATTTGCGGCGAGCTGGGCAGAGTTTTTATGGCTTTCAACAGGCCGGTGTTTGACCTGGATTAAACATATCAATTGGATGAAATCAAAGCCGAAACTTATTCTGGTTTAATCAGTAGTAACTGAACAATCCGATGGTATACGACGATTCTGCTAAATATGCGTTTGTAAAGAAAAAAATCGTATTTTGCGTGCGAAGTGATGAATTTTACTCTTTAGTGTATCTACAAAAATAGACCGGAACTACCCAGTTGGTTTCAAGGGAGATAAATCCCGCTAAATCAAGGGCAATTTCAGGATAACTCTTGGATCTCGGTAGCGGTCCATTTGCAAAAGCACAGGATTTCACTGCTAGGAATGTGGTAAATCTTCTTAGTCTTTTTCTCCCAACCAATCTGAACTTTGCCTTGATAAATGACATCATGTTCGTGAATCCATGTCCCAGTTCCCTACATGTAGTTCGTATTTTTGTTACATTAAAAACTGTGGAAGCAATTAATTGTCCACGATATGTAGATTCTCAATCAATGTTTTACTTCTTCGATGTGGATTAATGTAGTCTATCCCTACTAATCAGATCAAATAAGTCGAAGAGTGAGTATTCGTGGAAATATTTGCGACCTCATAAAAGTAAATCCTGACAAAGATTATCCACCTTTCGAACAAGACCTTGCATTTATATATCTTTTCCTCCAACAAATTGGATTTTAAGTTGATAAATGACATACCCAACGAGGATCTAGGTCCCAATTCTTGACATGTAATTCGTTTTGCTGTTAGATTAAAAGCTGTGGAAGCAACAATTGTTTAATCCATACCAAGATTTACACTGTTCCACTGGAAAGCTGTTGCAGACAACAAAATATTGACAGATTTTTATAAAAGTCATCAACATATCGAATAATTCTCGGAAGTCTTTTTTTCTAAATAGCAAAACAGTATTAAATTTTGCTAAATAAGTTTTTGCAGCATTTCATGCTTGGCATTGGGAAATAGCTCATGACCCTGGCTCATTTGTTAAAAATGAGCCAGGATCTTGAGAAGGGTCCTTTATATAACATTTGAGATAGCCTTGGTTCACTATCAGCCTATGCCTAAAGTCTGACTGGGATACATGCTGTCTTACAGTTCGTACAGGTCACGAATAATCTATTGGAGACCAACATGGTTCATAATCAGATTGTGTGTATACACAGGCTGATCTTGAACCATGTTTGGTTCAATGGCTTTAAAGGACCTTTTACCAGACCTTGGTCCAAGTGAATATCTAAGACACAGAACTAGCTGGTTACACAACATTAGCGCCCTCTAAAGTACATTTTTTGTCGGGGCTCTAAGTAAGGATCAAAGATGGCGCTTTTAGTAAGATTACACATAACTTGAATTATCCTTGTATAAACCTTGTACTAATGCGTCTCTCACATACCGAAATGGATTTCTTAATATTACACAAACTCCAAACAGCGACAATGCCTTACAATCCCAATTCGGGGGAGGTAACTGCGAAGGAGATTGAATATTACAATACACCGGACAATGTAACTCCCATTTTAGAGACGTCAAAACCAGGTAGTATTTGGACAAGGGTTAAGTACAATGTATTGTCTATGTAAGGATCGAAGACGGCGCTTTTAGCAAGATTACAAAATAACCTGAATTCTCGCTGTATAAATCACCATTAATGATACTTTCACAGACGAAATGGATCCCTTGATTATATTATACTGGATTTGTCACCGAAATGGGGACATATTTATTTACTTCTCAATAACAAAATGGAGTATACGTACATTGGATTGGAT
The DNA here is from genome assembly GCA_963680895.1 of Fragum sueziense. Taxonomy (NCBI): domain Eukaryota; kingdom Metazoa; phylum Mollusca; class Bivalvia; order Cardiida; family Cardiidae; genus Fragum; species Fragum sueziense. The sequence continues at coordinate 25,939,751 of OY804603.1, forward strand.
GGAGTTTTACGTCCCACTCAACTACTAAGGTCATATTGAGACGGGACCTCGGTTTAAAGTCTCATCCGAAAGACTGTGGAATATACAAATGGAATATTCGAGAAGTATGGCTTAAAATTTACAACTCTAGACTTGTATACAAGCATTACAGTCCAATATATAATATAGTTTTAATTTTTACAAAACCATTTATCGTGAGGTATATGAGCGAATTAATGTCCTAACTCGTTTATTCTCGAAAGAGAAGGTTTTGTGTTGGATCATCTTAGCAACAAGTAGTATAGTGTTTGTATACACGTCTAGAGTTATAAACTTTGAGTTATAGCTTGCAATACATCGCCCGAAATTTCAGATCTTCAAAACTTCATTCTAAACTTAAAGCACCCAATAACCCCTGTTTTATATTGCCTTTTCGCCTGCCAAATCAATATTATTGAAAGCATTTCGCTGCTTTTCAACAAAAACCTCGTAACTGCAGCTTAAAACAAGCTGCAGTTACGAGGTGTTTTTCCTTTCTTTTCTTTTCTTTTTTAGCCCACCTAAGCACGAAGTGCTCGAGGTGAGTTATTATGGTCACTTTTTGTCCGGCGTCCGTCCGTCCGTGCGTCAACAATTGGGGTGTTTACTCTCTAGTATTCACAAAAGTTAGGCAATCTTGACCAAACTTGCCAAAAACAAGTAGGGTCATAAGTTCTCGGTTGAGTTCGATTATGGGCTCGATCGGACCAGAATGTGCGTAGTTATCTGCCCTTGAATGTCAAAAATTGCTGTTTTTAACTGTTTACACTCTAGAATCTACAATTATTAATCAATCAAAACAAAACTTGGACACAATGTTGCGCACCATACTATCTTAGATGAGTTAGATTTTCAGTCTGATCTGATCAGAAAGTCGAGAGTTATCTGCCCTTGAATTTGACAAAATTGCCATTTTCTGCTGTTTTCGACCTTGTTTACACTCTAGAATCTACAATTATTAACCAATCAAGACAAATCTTGGACTCAATGTTGGGGACCATAAGATCTCGGATAAGTTAGATTTTCAGTCTGATTTGATCAGAACGTCGAGAATTATGTGCCCTTGAATTTGATATAATTGCCGTTTTTGGATGTTTTCGACATTGTTTATAAATCAAGACAAAAATTGGACAAAATGTTGGGCACCGTAAGAACTTGAATGAATTCGATTTTCACAACGATATTGACCATAAGTTCGTTTTGAGTCTTAAGTCATAAATATTAATTGAATTGAACAAAAGTGTTTCTCATATAATTTTGGTTCAGGTGAGCGATATAGGACCATCATGGTCCTTGTTTTTTTGTTGTTGTTTTCGAAAAGCAATTTTACAATCATGCGTCTCATCATGCGATTGCTCATTATGCAATTTATTCTCAGTAGAAGCCAGTGTGTCATCGACGAAAGTAAAAGGCGAATCAAATGTGGAAAGAAAATGTTCATGAGAAACTATCGCTAACTAACGCAATTGTTTAGCGTGTATCACTCGCTGTGACATTAGGAATTAGGTACAGCACCAGGAAATGGGAATTGTTTAGGAAAGTGTTATAAACGTTTCCTTTATTCCAATCATGATATGAGACACGGTGGAACTTAAAGCCCTTTTGATGCAACAGTATTTATTTCCAATAACGAAAACCAATTTTCTCAGAATATGCATTAAATAACAAAATCAGAAGTATTTATTAACTATATGGGCGCATTTATCGCAAAGATCTGAAGTCAATCAAAGATGCATATTGAATGTCATATTTCCCGATGAGATTTTGTGTACTTTGTGGCATGTAATACCGAATATTCTAAAACATTTGCCAAACGACCTGACGGCGTTTATTCTTAATCGTCGCTTTTCAACTAAAACCTCGTAACGGCAGCTTGTTTTAAGCTGCAGTAAGGAGGTTTTTGTTCAAAAGCAACGATATGCAGAAAACAATTGCGAGCAAGAAAGAAATTCCGGTCGCTAGCACTTGCTTTTAGCATTTTCCCGATTTTTTCCTACCGTGATCATTCAAACCAGGATTTGTTTGGAAAGGGCCACATGGTAACGATTTTATTAGAGTATCTCATTATCAGACACCACGAGAAAGTACATAACCGAAAATCAAATTGCCCCATTCGTTACTACCGGCTTAAAGCAAATAACTGTATTATCGCGAACCGAGAAAATTAGCTTGAAAGGGGGTCAAAATTCTCGAAGTGTGTTTGTCTTTTTTTTTCTTTTTTCAAAAACTGGAAATTGGTAGGCCCTATCCTCATTTTTCTGTTTCCACGATGCCTAGAGTACAATCATGTATAATGAAAACATATTCCATGGTAAGATATTTCCTCTCACGTTGTTACGTTGTATAGCAGGCCCGTAGGAAATGGGGGGGGGGGGCTAGCGGGGGTCTTCCAAAGTTAGCCAAATAATGCCCTCTTCCTTGTTTTGCACAGAAAATTTGGGGCAAAATTCAATTTAGCCCTTCCAATATTCAGACGCTGGCTGAGCTAATCCACCCCCTATAAAATTGCTTCCTATGGGCCTGTATAGGTTGTATTATTTAAAACACTCTTTTTATTTAGAAACTAACCGATTTTCTTAACAAAAGTAACTGGTAAAACAACGTTTGAATGTTGCACTTGAACTATTCAAGTCACCAAAAATGTACATAGTATTTGCATAGCTTGATCATGGTTAGTTGCAATAATGTAACCGAAAACTTTTTGAATTTTTGTTCAAACCAATACCAATCATCAAGGTTGTGGCTACGATATCGCAGCTAGATCTTGGTCTATAGATGTTGATCTCAAATGTTGTAAAGCTTCTTTCCATATAACCCAGTTGATTATTATGCTCAAAGTGCTTGATCTTTCGTCATAAGGTCTCCTTTGTGCGTCACGACCATACATATTTTGATATAAGTTAATTAAAAGTCGTAATAGGTCCTTGTTCATTAACCTCTGTCACTTACAAATGAGCCGGGATCTGGAAAAAGGTTCTTTAGGCTTTTGAGCCCAACATGGTTCAAGATCATCCTGCGTATACACGCAGTCTGATCATAAACCATGTTGGTCTGCAGAAGGTTCCCCTTGACTTATAGAGACCTTAACACAGCGACATCAATCCCTTTCAAACTACACTTGGGCACAGGTTGATCATGAAACATGGCTGTCTCAAATGCTATGAGGGACCCTTTTCCAGATCATGGCTCTTGAAACGTTTATGGAAGTAACGAATGTATCAAAAATTGCGTCATAGTAGTGTGGTCGGTCATACGAAAAGGGACAATCTAGGAAATCCGAGAAACAAGTGTATGAATAAAGATCGCACCGAGCAATGCCATTCATAATAGTCCTTCGAAAATGCACACAGTCGATATAGTAGCTAGAAAATAAATCATATTAAGGTAGTCCATCCCTAATGAGATTCTCGCGACGTCGGAATTATCCGAGCGACGTCGAAAACATTCGGCGGTGGAACTTCCAACTGCCGAATGTTTACGACCACGCCCGAATTGGATCGGATACGTAACGACGCCGCTCGAAAAAAGCCGATGTCTTATGAATCACAAAATGACCACATCATGGGTATTCTACCTTAAAGATTCAGTAGATAATCTCAAATTCAGCTCCTGTCAGGCTGCGCAAGAATTTCAAATGACCATAAAATTGGATTATTGGGTTAAAAGTGAGCTTTTTGCATTTCACGAATTGATGAATTCACCGAAACCATGATCGATTTTTGAGGCATAAAAATACTTAGCGAAATGTAAATTGACTATTTGTTAAAATTTAATGCATATTCAAATGTTGTTATTGTACAGTCGGCACTCTTTGTATCCAACATGTAATGGACGCATTCCTTGACCACAAATGAATTGTAATTATTTTGCAGTCCATAAACTATATTCATCAATGGAAGATGGCAGTGAAGGAGGAAAACTGTTCGATTCGAGAAAGCTCTCTCTCCTTTCCTAACATGCTCCAAAAGTTGTGTCGATCGTGTTTCTAAGCGAAAGAGAAGCGAGTTTTATAAAGAGTGTCAACTGTCAATTGTACAATTGTAAAATACATTTTAACATGTAAACTATATAATGAATGTACACATTATGCAGAAAAGAATAAATAAAGGTTAAAAAAAAAAAAAAAAAACTAGAAAGACCTGAAGGTCTTGAGTCGCTCCACAGGCCTGAATTTCTTATGGTTCAAGCTGAAAATTACACATTATCGTCACCAACATTCTGTTCTAGTTTTGTCTTGATTAGTCCATATTTGTAGATGCTAGAGTAAAATCAAAGTCAAAATAGAGCCGAAAATGGCAATTTTGTCAATTTCAAGGGCACATGACTCATGATATAAAATTCAGATCAAGCTGAAAATTATACCAAGGCAAGATCTTATGGTCACCAATATTCTGTACAAGTTTTGTCTTGATTAATCAGTATTTGTAGTTGATAGAGTGAAAACAAAGTAAAAATAGAGCCGAAAATGGTAATTTTGTCAATTTCAAGGGCACATAACTCATGATGTAAAATTCAGATCAAGCTGAAAATTACACCCAGGCAGGATATTATGCTTATATATATTCTGTCCAAGTTTTGTCTTGATTGGTTGATATTTGTAGATTTTAGAGCAAAAATAAAGTCAAAACCAGCTAATTTTGACATTCAAGGGCAGATAACTCAGGTTATTCTGGTTCGATCAAAATTCTTTGAAGGAATCTGAGAAAGGGTCACCCAAGGATCATTCCTGAGAAGTTTGGTTGAAATCCATCCAGTAGTTTCTGAGGAGAAGATTTTTAAAGAAAAAGTTTACGGACGCACGCACGGACGCACGACGGACACACCGCCATGACAATAGCCCGCTGGGCTGAAAGGCCAGTGAAGCTAAAAAAACGAATTGATGAATTCTTCATAAACAGGCGAGCTAAGAGACATTATTTGTGGCATATTGATCATGATTGGGTTTTGCAAAGTTATTTACACGAAAATAGACTTCTTAGCCTAGAGCTATGATAATTCGCATCTCTAACATCAAAGGCATAGAAGAAATAGCGTTTTCCTTAAGGCATATTTTCCCATTAAGATATTCCACAAAAAGGCAAATCTGAAGATCACAAGAATACAGGCTTTCCGAGACGACGAATGTTTTATGTGTGGAAACCATACGCAATAAAATAAAAATATTGAGAGCAAAGGAGAAAACGCTTGATTTCAGCATTTCGTGTCCCTCAATGCATCATTTTAACACTTCCCAAGCAGAAATCTGGACCATTCCGATGTGAAAGCCGCAGCTGACGACAAAATTGATATTTATGAAGGCGGAAACTATAGCCAAGAAAATATTGAGGCAAAATGAGACAAGAGGCCCAGGAGGGCCTGAATCACTCCACTGGCTAAAGTGGAAGAATTATCCCATGATTTCTTGTAAGCCTTACACAGCAGAAGCCAAATCTTGAAATTTGTGAATAAATTATGAAGAGAGTCTCAAAGAACATTCTTGCAAAGTCTGGTTCAAATTGGCCTAATGGTTGATTTTTAGAGAATTTTCTTATGATTTCTCTAAGCCTGATAAGCCCCTTTCTCCCTGTCACAGCCACATTTTTTGACAAATATAGAAATTTGTGAACGAATTTTAAAAAGAATGACTAAAGGCACATTCCTTGTTTGGTTCAATTGGGCACACTGTTTGATTTTTAAAGAATTTTCTTATGATTTCTTTAAGTCCGATAAGCCCCTTCCTCCCTGCCACGCCCTCTTTTTTTGACAAATGTAAAAATTTGTGAATAAATTTTGAAAAGAGAGACTCAAAGAACATTCCTGCAAATTCTGGTTCAAATTGGCCCTATGGTTGATTTTTAAAGAATTTTCTTATGATTTCTTAAAGTCTGATAAGCCCCTTTCTCCCTGCCACGGCCACATTTTTTGACAAATGTAAAATATTGTGAACAAATTTTGAAAAGAATGACTCAAGGTACATTCCTGCCAGGTTTGGTTCAAATTGACCCAATGGTTGATTTTTAAAGAATTTTCTTATGATTTCTTTAAGTCTGATAAGCCCCTTTCTCCCTGCCACGGCCACATTTTTTGACAAATGTAAAAATTTGTGAATAAATTTTGAAAAGAGAGACTCAAAGAACATTCCTGCAAATTCTGGTTTAAATTGGCCCTATGGTTGATTTCTAAAGAATTTTCTTATGATTTCTTTAGTCTGATAAGCCCCTTTTTCCCTGCCACGACCACATTTTTTGACAAATGTAAAAATTTGCAAACAAATTTTGTCAAAAATGACTCAAGGCACATTCCTGCCAGGTTTGATTCAAATTGGCCCAATGGTTGATTTTTAAATAATTTTCTTATGATTTCTCTAAGTCTGATAAGCCCCTTTCTCCCTGCCACGCCCACATTTTTTGACGAATCAAAAATTCGGGAACAAATTTTGACAAGGGTCACTCAAGGAACATTCCTGCCAAGTTTGGTCAAAATTGGCCTACTGGTATAAGAGAAGATGTTTAAAGAAAAAGTTAACGGACGCACGGACGGACGGACGGACGGACGCACGACAGACACAACGCCATGACAATAGCTCGCTGGCCTTCGGCCAGTGTAGCTAAAATGGTGACTATCAGCATTTTCTTATTTCGCATCGATGTTTTCCCAAGCCTTCACTTTTAGGGACGTCTAGTCCGTGTCTTGTTCGAGAGAGTTTCATTCTTTAGGACGACAAAACCAGGCATGTTTTGGAGAACATGTTCAATCCCATAGTTTCTCACGAATATGGTATTGAAACGACTGATACTGTGCTTTCAACAGTGTAAAGGGGAATAACCAAAACTGAACCAAGCATCTTTGAAATTAGGTCTACCGCTGATTTGCCACCCCCCACTTATCAAAACGGCAAGATTTTAGACCAGTCCAATTTAAAAGGAGTTGTACATAGACGAATCGCAAATCATTATCAAAAAAGAAGTAGAAAATGGTTGTGCTTTAGCTAATACTATATTAAGACGAAAAGGGAAACTGTTACCAGCAATTTGTTCTTATTTCCTAGCCTGTTCTGTTGGAGGCGTCAAAACCAGTTTTTTTTTTGTGAAAGGAATACTAAATAGTGAGGGAATGCTAGCCAGAAAATACAGGTCTGCACTTCTTAGAATGCCTGTGGGTTCCTTTGCAAAATACGAGGGGCGTTCAATTAAAAGTGGTACTAATGGTCCACCATACCTCACGAATCTATGGAACTAATGGAGCTTGCGGCTATATGACGGGGATATTACTGTCTATACTTGGTCAAAATTTTAGACAAATTCGTTGGCTCTTTTAAAAGTTATTGAACTTTTAAGTTGGTTCGGTCATATACACTGGCTATTTCGCTGTGCGCAAAATGGAAAACGAACTGAAGTAGGATGCACGGGTCTAAATTAAAGGTCGCATGGGTTTTGAAATATCTGCATCACGTGTATATAATGAACTATATCAGATTCGTTGACATTCGAACGTTGAATATACGTCAGTTTTTAGGAAGATAATAAAAATTAGAATTGGTAAAATTGGCATGAATGATGCCCCCCTCTCAGGCAACCCGGGTAGAGCTAGTACCAAAGCAAATGTTGCTGTATATTCCGACATGACCGAACAAGACGCATGGTTCAATGTGCAAGAAATAGCAGATAAAGTTGGTTTTTGATCGGGGACATGTTAAGCGATTTTGACGAAAGGGTTGAAACACTGAAAGGTTTTTGCCCGTGCAATATATATTTTGAAATAATGCAATGAATGCAACAAATGTGGACTTTCTGAGCTTTATACATATGATTGAACAATAATCTACTATTATGAGCATCAATGGCGTGTCATTAGCAAGCAGTGGTTGCGAAAAGATCAGGCAAGGTCCGTGATAGCCAAAAAATTAACAGCGCGGCAAAAGTTTTGTACGCGGTAATTTTCAAATGTAACCGGTGTACTGTTCAAATTACTGTTTCAAATAGTACCACTATCGCCGGTCATTTATACAAGAATTGTATGTCGGTTAATGTAAAGAAATATCACGAAAAGAGCAGGTCTAGGACCGGCTAAAGAGGCGTGTACCAAGTGCATGACAACGGAGCTGTCCACAGGTGCCATTTTGTCCAAGACTTCCTGAAAGAGACACATGCTGCACAGCGTCTTAATCCACCCTTATATCCAGGCTTAAGCCCATGTGGCTTTTTTTGTGTTCCTCGCGATGACGGAAAAAAGCTTCTGGCCGTCGATATAGTCCTTCATGTTCCATATGCAGTGCAATTTACCAGTGTCTGCGGGGTGTTCCAAAAGAGGCCCATTTATTGGCATATAAGTAATGGATATTAAAACTTCAGAAGTGTGTTGGTGTCAAAGAGGATTACTTCGAAGCATTGAAGAAACTTAAAATTGAATTGCGACATAACTATGGCTTATAGAACCCCAGTTCCAAAATTAATTGAACGTCCCTCGTATAGTGTTTTCCTTTTTATCCCATTCCATAACAAGATCCAGTTTTTACGTCCCTAAATAAAAGGCTTAGCAAAACATTCAGTCAAAAGAAGAACATGCTGATAATCAGCATTTTCTTCTTTTGTCTCAATGTTTTCTTTGCTATATACTATACACAAATTTCATCTTTAGTAACAGCAATTTTGTCTTCTGCAGCAGCTTTCAAGCTGGACTGTCCTGAAATTCAGTCGTTTGGGAAAGGGTTAAACACCTAAGACGTTCTTTTACACGGGTGGGCATCAGGGGAGCTACCTCCAAAATGTCTTAACGTAGATTTGTTCCCACGCCACATCCGATAACTATCGATGTAGTGGAAATCCCCGTATTTGGATAAACAGACAAAGGTGAGCTCTCGCTTTTATTTAGTTATTTTTTTTTTCAAAGAGCGCATTACTTAGAAATCTGGCGATGCACTGCAATGTACATGTAACTATGTTTTAGCAATGCATGAAGACAGAAACCCCCGTTAAATAGTGGAAAATATTAGCAGGAGGACTTTAACCGCAGGACTGGCGGATTGAATTTTCGTCCTGTGTTGACATATGGGCAGGCATCTCGAGGCAGATATTGTAGCTTATTTACAGTTTTGGACCACTATCACATATTTTGGTGCAACACGTGGTCAAATTGACTACAATGGCGCAAAAATTTCGGATTTTCCGTTCTCTTGAATAGATTACCTGCCTAAAAATTCATTCGTGTTGTTCCCAGATCATCGAGGTAGTGGTAATCTATCGAGATAGTTCCCACGCGTTTACATAGGCCGTGAAGCCTGTTGTACCTGTGTAAACATGTTCTTGAATAATCATGGTGTTTACTTTGATTTATATGTTTGAATATGATGGTTCACTAACTAGTAAGTGATTCGCCATAAGCACTGAACGACTAACTTAAGTGTTTTGAACCACTACAGAAGCTGAGGGCAATGGTTGGTACCAGTTTTAAATATGTTTAATCTCCTTCCCCAACTTTTGAAATACTGGCCGATCCAAGACGGGACTTCTGTTATGGTTCCCTGTGTTCTATGTTTTAGTGTGGATGTTTATGCTTTTCGGTCATTTTATGTGTCCTTACAGTTTCAGTTAAGTTCTAGTGATTGAGTGACAAACTTTTGGGGAAAAGAAGATGCTAACACGGCTTACCATATGTTCTCTTTGTATTGGTACTTAAATGTAATTTTGGTTGTTTCCCACTTGGGTTTTAGGTTGGGATAAATGTTTTGATTGTGGCAGTTCCTGCTCATTGTGTCATAAGTTCTCAAAAAATCTACTATAATCATAAATTGCACGTGCATCACAGTTCTATGACTAGCGGAACTGATTTTCGCCAACTAGCTAATGTCGATTTCCGGTAATTTTTCTTTGTTGCTGAATGTTCATCAAGGGTTGAAAAAAGCATAGAGCACCGAGTTTACATTTTATGCAAGACAGCTAATCCATTCCGTTTTATATCAGCAGAACGGCTAGATGTTTGGAACGCGTGGGAACTATCTCGCTAGATTACCGCTACCTCGATGGTCTGGGAACAACACTGATGAGTTTTTGAGCAGGTAATGTATTCAGGAGAAGAGGAAATCTAAAATTTTTGCGTCTATTGTAGTCAATTTGATCACGTGTTGCATCAAAATATGTGATAGTGGTCCAAAACTGAAAATAAGCTACAATATCTGCCTCGAGATGCTTGCCGATATGTCAACACAGGGCGAAAATGCAATCCACCAGTCCTGGGGTTACAGTCCTCCTGCTCATATGTTCCACTATTTTTAGGGGTTTTGGTCTTCATGCATTGCTGAAACATAGTTACATTGCACTGCATCGCCAGATTTCTAAGTAATGCTCTCTTTGAAAGAAAAAAAAAAAACAACAAATAAAAGCGAGAGCTCACCTTTGTCTGTTGATCCAAATACGGGGATTTCCACTACCTCTACAGTTACCGAATGTGGCGTGGGAACAAATTGACGTTAACACCTTTTCGAGGTAGCTCACCTGATGCCCACCCGTGTTTTAAGAACGCCAAATTAATCAAATATAGATATAATTTATAATGTCCGTCACGCTCATTTCTAAAATCTGGGTTTATGCACTTCCAAGAAGATCCCTTTTGACGTGACGGGTCACATATTATATATCCTGGCTTTCAGATAAATCTTGCCTTATTATCTCAGAATAATGGTAATGATAGGGGATTTCACTCCGTCTTGGGAAATGTAATTCAACCCTTTCCCAAAATGCCACAAATTCGACAACTCTAATCAAGATATTTTACAAAGCATCGAGAGAAAATCCAATGCTGATAATCAGCATTTTCTTACGGTGATTTCCATGCCTTAATGCACGTTTTCCTCCGCATGAGCACACTAATTTGTCGTCTGTAGCACCTTTCAACTTTTGGCAGTGCAAAAATGTATTCTTTGGGAAACACTTTATGTTATATGTTACTTTGTAAAACATATATTTTTGTTATATGAAATTATATATACCAAACACTGTTAATAACTGGCACTAGTAAACATTCTTAATCCATCTAATCCAAACAGTTTGTTGTGGGTACTCATATGATTACCGTCAGCATAGAGTTTGGGCGAAAAAAGACATAAACGAGTACATTGTATTTGCCATTCAAAGAAAAAAAAAAATCTTGTCTAGAGCCATTTCATACAACTTTCAAAGAAAGTGTACAATTATTCTGCTTGAGCAGGCCCGTAAATATAAATGTGTTGTTGTTGTTGTTGTTGTTGTTGTTGTTGTTGTTGTTGTTGATAAAACTGAAGAGATATGGACAAATAATCAAGAGGACCATGATGGTCCTAAATCGCTCACCTGAACTGCTATGACACATTGCCAAGGTGAAAAATATTGACAAGGGCACATTATTATCTCAGAAAGTCTGGCTGTTACAGTGACAACTTATTTGATCAAGGCAATAGTTGTAGATTCTAGAGTGTAAACAAAGTCCAAAACAGTCGAAAATTTCAATATTGTCAAACTCAGGGGAACATAACTCTAAATTTTCTTTTCTGATCAGACTGAAAATCTAATTATTCCGAGATCTTATGGCCTTCAACATTGTGTCCAAGTTTTGTCTTGATTAGTCTATAATTGTAGATTATAGAGTGTAAACAGGTTGAAAACAGTAGAAAACTACAATTTTGTCACATTCAAGGGCATATAACTCAAAACTTTCTGATCAAAAAAGAATGAAAATCAAACTCAGCCGAGATCTTATAGTCTCCAACATTGTGTCCAAGTTTTGTCTTGATTGGTCAATAATTGTAGGTTCTAGAGTGCAAACAAGGTCGAAAAAAGTCAGAAACGGCAGTTTTGTCAAATTCAAAGGCACATAATTCTCGACTTTATTGTCTGATCAGACTGAAAATCTATCGCATCCCAGATCTTATTGTCTCCAACATTATGTCCAAGTTTCGTCTTGATTGATCAATAATTGTACGTGCTGGAGTATAAACAAAGTCAAAAATAGTGGAAAACGGCAATTTTAGTAAATTCAAAGGGCAATTAACTCAAAACCTTTTGCTCCGATAAGACTGAAAATCAAACTCAGACGAGATCTTATGGTCTCCAACATTGTGTCAAAGTTTTGTCTTGATTGGTCAATAATTGTAGATTCTAGAGTGCAAACAAGGTCGAAAACAGTCAGAAAAGGCAGTTTAGTCAAATTCAAGGGCACATAAATCTCGACTTTATTGTCTGATCAGACTGAAAATCGAACTCATCTGACATCTTATGGTCTCCAACACTATGTCCAAGTTTCGTCTTCATTGATCAATAATTGTACATGCTAGAGTGTAAACAAAGTCAAAAACGGATTTTTTTTACATTCAAGGGCAGATAACTTATGACATTCTGGTCAGATCTGGCCAAAAATCGAACTCATCCGAGAACGAATGACAATACTTGTTTTGACAAAGTTTGATCAAGATCGACTTATATTTGTGGATATTGGAGCGTTTACACCAAATTGTGGACAAACAGACAGACGGACAGACAGACGACTAACAAAAAGTGATCACAATAGCTCACCTTGAGCACTTTGTGTTCAGGTGAGCTAAAAAATACAGAACATATTCCAAGCAGCTTTCTATTTTTGTTTTATTCAAATTTAAATACTATTCAATAAAAATAAATACGATAGATCTATATTTAGGAAAAATAAAACACATTTCCATAAAAAGACAACTATATGGCAACTACAACCTAATGTGTATTTAAACATGAAAAATTGTGTTTGTGAAACACCAATGCATTCTTCTTACCTTAAGAAATATATTATTTCATTGCTTTTCAACAAAAACCTCACAGTTATGATGCTTATGTTGAAAAACAAATATTTCGTCGGTGTAAATGCAAAACCTCGTATGTCGGTTCTATCGATTTTCAAAGTACAAACTTGTGTGTCCAATTTAGACAATTCTTGCAGGTTTTGAGATATCTTTACCGATCAGTATCAATGATACATTATTTATGAACAAGAGCTTCGCAGAGCGGCGCATATACGCCCGAGATGGGCTTGTAAGTAAAACTTGGCCATTTTTTCAATTCAAGGGCAGATAATTCAAACATGAAAAGTTATCAAAATTTTGTTTGCACAACAAGACACCATAGAGATTCATTGTGGCTAGTTTGATTAAATTCTGGTTGAAACTGTAGAAGTACCACACAGGAGAAAATGGGCATTTTTGAGAAAATGGGCATTTTTCCTTAAATTCAAGGGCAGATAATTCAAGAACGAAAACAGTTATCTAAATTCTGTAAGCGGTGTGCACAACTAGACACCATGGAGATTCATTGTGGCAAGTTTGATCAAATTCTGATCAAAACTGTAGGAGGAGTTGCGCACACAAGAAAATGGGCATTTTTTAATTCAAGGGCAGATAATTCAAGAACGAAAAGAGTTATCTGAATTCTGTAAGCGCAGTGCACAACTAGACACCATGGAGATTTATCGTGGCAAGTTTGATCAAATTCCGATCAAAACTGTAGGAGGAGTTGCGCACACAAGAAATTGCTAACGGACGGACGGACAGACGGACGGACAGACAGACAGACGGACGGACAGACGGACGAGCGGGGCCATAACATAATACGACCCTTCGGGCCTATAATAATAACAATAATTCCAAATTTCAAGTAAAACATTTCAGTTTGGGAAAAGTTATTATACTTTATTCCCTCCCCTTTAAAATTTTCCGAAAACGAGATACGAGGTTTTGCATTTATAACGACGATTTGTTAAGAAAGAAAGCAAGTAACCACAAAGAACTTTCGATGAGTGTACATGTATACCCCCTATCTAATGAAATGGGGTCATAAGAATGGAATGTATCTCAAAATATAAGGAACACTGGTCAATCTTTTGTGCACTAATAGCTAATCTTTGAAACGTTTTGCTTATGCTAGCCTACAGTGGTACTTACATGTAGCATGCATAAATGCTTTAGACAAGAGCTACAAAGATTTCAAAGTCAAACAACAGTGTACAGTATATGTTTTACCCATGATTGTTATTCTACATGTGATCAGCTTGACAAAAAAAGAACAATATTTCTGGCAAACAGTATAACGAACGATGCTGCTAGAATGGTTATTATGTTGGTCCCATAAAAGTCTTACATCTAACAACTACAAGGAAAATAAGAAGTCAATTCAAGTAAAGTACTTGAAAATCAAAACCCAGAGTAAAACACAAGAGCTTGCATCTTGAAAAGAATATTTATCCCATTACAAAACAACAAAACTTTGGACTGATCCAAGTTCAAAGATGCTGCAGACAAAAATATCAGGCAAATTAAATTTAATCTTTCTAGTCTTTTTGGGTTGAAAACATTGTGGGAAATTAAGAAATTGCTTGTCACAAGAAATTTCTTCATATTCTACACTGTTTTACGAAGCCTCTATTTTATGGGGCATCAAAAGCGTCATTGTCTAGTAATGAGTTAAATGTATTACAACTAAAGATTCTACAGATTATACCTAGAACACAGCAATATTCACATAATTTTGAGCAAAACAATAGAACTAACAAAAACAATAAACGTTTTATATAAATAACTTATTATAATAATTACATGAAAACATAACAAACTTTGAAGAAAACAATCTACCTTGTATTTTTGCAACTATTGAAATAAACATGTCTTTCATTACGGTAATTTGATGTATAATTAGTAAACTACATATTTCAATGAGTTAATGAAATTGTAAGTGAATGTAAGTAAATGTGCAATTACTTTTGTAATCTACATTTTACGTCCCTTCTAGAAAATTGCACAGAAAACATAATTTTATGAAAAAGATGTGTTTATGAAACACGAATGCCCCTTAAACAGCCAATGTTGAGTTTTCGGACAGGCAGAGAGACAGACAGCAAAACAGACAGACAGATAGAACAGAAGGACACAAGTAAAGCTATATGCCCCTGATCTTTCTATACAGGGGTATATAAAGGAGAAATGCTGGTTATCTGCATTTTCTATTCGTCTCAATGATTTAAGTCTTATTTGGAATAGCGTTAAATTGCATGATTACTTATCATGGATTTTTTGGAATTACACTGTTTTAAGTTTTTCTTTTTTTCCATCAGTGATTTTCAGGTTTTTTTTATTTCACTACTGGCAAATGGCTATGGTTAAATAATATCAGAAATTGTGGCAAGCTTCTGCAATAATTGCTGTATTCACTTTTAAACCTGTAGTCTATAAATTTTCAATCCTTGATATAGCTGCTTTTGAACAAAAACATTGTAACTACAGCTTGTTAAAAGCTGTAGTTACAAGGTTTTTGTTGAAAAGTAATAATATACTGAGAGGCAAAAATAAGTATACACCCTAGTTCTTCAACGTTTTCTAAGAAAATGATTTATAGATTATTACAATATTAAAGGCCACCGAAACGTTGTCGTTTGTTTGATGTAAACTTCTTGGCCTTCCGTCTATACGTCCTTTCTTCCGTTGCAAAGGTTTTTTTCATAGGACACAGCGTCATCGAAAAGGGGGATTTAATCAATTAATTAATGCAAGAATTCCCATTGACCCAATCCCTACATTTATGAAGGGATTTGGATATTTTTTTCACAGAAAGTGCCTAGTCACCTAGGATCATGCATGCATTGTTAGTCACTTTCCATATTATGATACGTCATGGCAAAAGGGGGCTTGATGCAAACAAGTTATCTGGCATAACTCATTCTAAATTTATAGGCGGGTTTTGATAAAATTTTCACAGAATGTTCCTATGCTACACGACTATGTGTACACTTTATTTATAGTGTCACATTTCTTTCGTATTATGCTGCGTCATAGTAAAATGGGCCTTAATGGCAAAAAGGGGCATATTGATCCAATTCTATCAGCCACTGAATATTTTTGTTAACGTGTTAGAGAAATTTAACATTGTGATATGTTGTGACAAATAATAAAGAAATTGAATACGAATTAACAGCAATATTTGATGCTCCACTAAGTCGCACGTGCAAAATTTGCGAAATCGGCATGTAGCAAGAGTATGTGTATTCAAGCAATTTCGTGTGAAATTTAACAACATTGTTTTATTGGTTGATGAATAGGAATAAATTGTACAAAATTTCGAGTCGATATGATGGAAAATAAGAGAGATATCGAAAAACAAAAAGTGTATACTTTCTTTTGCCTTTCAGTATATATTTCATATTTCCTCATTTGTGGTTTTTATATAGCTTTCAAACACAGCTTTCAAATATCAGATATAATGATCTAAAAGCCTTTCTTTGCATAAAAGTTAAATACTTGAATATTTTCTATGCTGAAGCACACTTATAAACATCCAGTCTTAAGTTACATATAAGGAAATCTTAAATCGTAAACACAAACATTATTTAAATAGGATACTCTCAGATCTCTGTGGCTTGCAAAAGTATGCTTAACCCATTACCAAACGACAACATTTTAGACTTGTCCAAATTCAAAGATGATGCAGATGACAATTTCAAGTGAATAAAATTCTATATTTTTTTGTCTATTTGGGTAGAAAATATTGTGGGAAATGAAGAAATTGCTTGTGACAAGCAATTTCTTCATTTTCCACAATATTTTCCAAAGCCATTGTCTTATTAGGGAGTCAAAAGGCGTCACTGTGCAGTAATGCATAAATACAGGGTGTCCCAAAATATGTGTCCCCATTTTAAACATCAATAAAATTGACAAGTGCTGTCACTGAGTAAAATCAGTTACATAGGTATGAAGGGGACATGATAAAGTTTTGTTTGACATATAGAACATCTATATTTACTTTGAAATTTTATTCTACATAAGTATTTTTGGCAACAGGTATAGTTTCAACATGTTTTGTGTAAGATAATTCAGACATGTGCTGGCAGCCTGTGAAAGAGGCAGTTTAAAAACATAGTCTATAATACAGCACTCATTCAGATCTGTTGAAGTATATTTACATGTATCTAAATTTGCTTCTATTATCTCAATGTTTTTTCTAAACCTTTTCTAATGGGATGCCAAAACTAGGTCTTGTTCTTGAAAGTGTTAAATATCAAATCATCAATGTTATTGCAAAACCTCGTATTTCCAACTTTATCTAAGCTGGAGTTACAAGGTTTTGCAATAACACCAACAAAATACAACTCTTCTGTCAAAATTTCTGGGATTTTTTTCTTCACTGGAATTCAGTTTCAACCAATCCTGTTAACTTGCAACACTTGAAAACCTGAGACCCAATACATCTTTCTAGGTGAAATTGTCGCCATTTATCTGTTCCCTGCATTGCTGCAAAAAAATCAAAAATATTTCTCTCAGAAAATTGACAATAATGAAAATTGGAAATTGAAATGTTATGTGGAGCAATTAAAGATAATCCTGTCTCAAACAAGACCTGATTTTAATGTCCTTGATAGAAAACACTTGCAAAAACATTGAGGCAAAAGAAAAAAATGCTGATAATGAGCTTTTTTTTAAATTTTCCATCAGTATTTCCTCGCTTATCTGAAATGAATTTGAAGTTTGTTAATTTTCACATATTTCTTGATGTCAGCCTTGCTTTTGAATTGTCACAGTATTGCTTTTGAATTATTACTGCATCGAAATCCTGCCTCGGAAGAGGTTTACTTCATTCCGAGATATCTTTCAAAGATTGGGAGATGATATCACGCTTGCGTCGTGGAATAACATGCAAAATCACTGCAGCCCCATTAAGCATGTCAATTATGAACATTTTACACTGTCTTGTCTGAATAACGCCATTTCATATCATCCTTATTCACACAATTACCAGTGAAAGATATTAACCCATTACCAAACGGCAAAACTGGTCCGAATTCAAGGATGATACAAATGACAATGTAAATTGAATTAATTTTTTTTATTATATAGGGAAGGAAACATTGTGGAAAATGTTTAAGCAATTTCTTCTTTTGCCACAATGCTTTTATCTTGTGGGACATCAAAAGGAGTCATTGTGTGGTGAAGGTTTAACACCAGCAATTTCTGGTGAATATGACAAACTTGATTTTGACCTTGAAATATGTCCTTGACCTTAGCACTAAAGATTTATTCTGATCAATTGTCCTTTGTATACTAGTAACAATTCATTCATGAGTTTTGTAGAATGTTGAAAATGATACTGGCCAAACTTGGGTACAAAATCAAGGCCCCTGAATTTTACAGACTGTCAAAGCTCATCTAGGCTCTTTTGTGGATCAGTTTTGTTCTTTCGTCTAATAATAGGTACATATGTCTATTCAGCTTTGAACTTGGTGCACTTGATACTACATGTATTATTGCCAGAAAAATTAGGCCATCCCATTAAACCAAGCCATTTCAAAATCTCAATTCATCAATTCAAAAGCAATTTCGACAGCAGTTGTGCAACTGTTCAAACAAAATCACATCAAAATCATGGGGAAACCTTCATAAAATTTGAAAATTTCATAATTGCAAATTCAAATACGGCCTCATCATGCAAAATTGCAGAATTTTTGTCATTTTGATCTTAAAATGGAAATAATTATTACCTTGAGCAAATTCCATTTTTCAATCATCTGGCTGTAAAAGAAAATAAGAGAAACATTTCAAGACATGTCAGAGAAATTAATCCATAATATTGACGCTTTTCAACAAAAACCTTGTAACTGCAGCTTTAAACAAGCTGCAGTTACGAGGTTTTTGTTGGAAAGCCTTGTTATGCTATTCTAGAAATTATCCTTCTTTGGCAGGGAGCATAGACAAAGATCAGCTTGTAAATATGTGTACATGCAGTCTGATCTTAATCCACACTACCTCATGTCTGATCTCTCCATAAACCCATTCACAGATGACATAATTCAAGACTGCTGGTCCAATTTCAAAGATGTTGAAGAAGACTACTTCTGGTGAAAGGAATGTTACATTTTTAGGTCTCTCCTAGTAGAAATCATTGTGGAAAATGATGAAATTGCTTGTCACAAGCAATTTCTTTATTTCCCACAATGTTTTCCTAAACCTTTATCTTTTGGGTGTCAAAAAAGGCCATAGGAAAAGGGGGGACTTCATTATTTTTGGCCAACTTGAAGGGGGGGGGGGGCTTAGCCCTCCCTCCCCTAAGTTGGCCAAAAATAATGAATTTTCTTTATTTTACACTGAAATTTTTATGGAAAATCCAATTTAGCCCCCTCCCAATATTCAGACAAAGGGGTTTTAGCCCATCCAAAATGAAATTGCTTCCTATGGGCCTGAAAAAAGTATCAATACCGGTATGAGGGAATGAGATGTCTTAGGACATGACTTGTATGCCATTTGACCGTTTCATGAATTACAGAAAAGAGAACTTGAAGAGAATTACAGACAATGGAATGCTGTAACAAAAAAGATGAAACAATGTATTATACATGTAATGGGCATGAAACATTGAAAGTAAAGATCTTCACAAAGTGGTACAATTATTGTCAAAGGTGGCTTGTCAGTGAAAATGGGCATAATTTCCTCAGTTGATAAATCAGTAAATGATGAAGTGATCCAAAGTTATAAATGGTTACGTGCATTAATATACATCATAGAGACACACTGTGGCATGTTGAATTGGTTTAACAAATCAATAGATCAACTAATAGACTCCCATATATACACATATGGCAAAATCAAAATCCTGCATCATCTAGCCTAAGTCAATTTAAAGAAACATCACCTTAGACGACAAAAATAAAATGATTAATCTGAAAGCACATAAGCAAGTAACAACTTATCTAAATTGTAAATGTAAGTGTCAGAAGAAATATAAGGGGACGAGGGAAAAAAGTTGACAATCAAACTATATTTCTAAATTAACTTGATGGCTTGTCAAAACTGCAGAAACATTGCAATATCATCTTTCCCAAACAACACTTGGTTAAGCGGTCAAGATAGAAGAAGTTTCGGAAAACATTCAGGAAAGTAGCAGGGCCTTTTTAATGACCATGCACTATCATACATAATTTTGTGCATATTTTCAATTTCACTTTCCGACAAAAAATTTACTGAAGATGTTCGCACCATACCCATACTTGCATCACCGATTTGTATGGACATGTGTTTGTGTGTAAATGTAGCTGTGCCCATGACATTGAGACAAAAGAATAAAATGTATTATCGGTGTGTAATATAGAGTCAACAGAAAGTACTAAAGAAAATAATTGGGAAAGTGAAGAAACAGCACTTTCTACTCAAATATTTCTATATCAATACATACAACATTGATTTTCTTCTTAATATGTTATCTTTGACATCATCAAGACTTTTCAAAGATCCCTACAGCAAAAGTTTGTTGTTTGGGAAAATGTAAAGGTGGAAAGAGTAAACCATTGTCCTACTGACTTTAAATTTTGTTTCAAACAAACTACCAATTTAACCCTTTCCCAAACAAGACATTGTTTTGACATCCCTAATGTAATAGGCTTGGGAAAACATTGAGGCAAAAGAAGAAACTGCTGATAACCAGCAGTTTCTCCTTTTGTCTCAATATTTTCTGTGCTATATTGTATACAAATTCCATCATTTTCAATATCAATTTTGTAATCTACAGCAGCATTTAATATGATAGTCCTAAAAGTTCATTGTTTGGGAAAGGGTAAAGAGACATTTCAATAAAATTGCATGTTTTTGCCACAATAACGGAGTAGAAATCAGGCTAAGATCAGACTGCACATCTGTGTAGGCTGATCTCAGTCTACACTGCCTGTCAAAGCTTTGATCACAACAGTAAATTGATATGATCAGCATGGGAAGGGATAAGAAAAGAAATGATTTGTCAAATTTTGTCTACATAAAATGTCAGGGAAAATATAAGGGGAGGAAAAAAAGTTGATAGTGTAACAATATTTCTAAATTGCTTGATGGTTTGATTATCGGGACTTGTCAAAACTGCACCAACGTAATGAGACAGTAATTGTTACTTAAATTCTGTGAAGAGAAAATAATTACACAAATAATTTTTGTCACTTATTTCTTTACATGCAATCTTCTATAACCTTTCTTTGTTCTTGAATGCTTCAGTAAATGTTTTCTCTAGTACATGTCACTCAGCATACTACTGCATGCTCTAAATTGAAGTTGTATATTGAAGCCAACAAAATAAATACTAGTACATATTTTTTATTAAATGTATTGCTACATAAAGTGGATTAGCATGCTTTCATTAATTTAGAAAACATGCTTCCTAAAGGTAAAACATTTGTTTATTCCCATTTTCATATAATTTCTGTTGTGGCAGAAAAAGCTCAAATGAATTGACAGTGTAGTCTAAGAGTAGACTGCATTTCTAAGCATGCATCTTAGTATATACTACCAGCACAAGTTAAGTCACAACCGGAATATTACATGAACAATATGGGGAGGGTCAAGTCAAAATTTACAAAAATATGGAGAAGAGGTTGGAAAATTCATGTTTTAAACAACATCTTCAAAAATTGTCTTTCTATCTTTGACATTGGAAACAAGGTTTAATTTCTATTTAATCCAAAGTTTTCAATTTCAAATCAACCTTTTCTTACAACAATACAATACATACAAACTTTTCATTGTTAGACACCAGGATTATGAAAATCAAATCCATAAGAACCACAATAAGTAAACAACACATAAATAAGACTTACAAAAATAAAAACAACTAAAACCAAGGGCAGGGAACTCAAGACAACAACTACAACTGCACCTCTGGGACCATCTCTGCTGATAAGCCATGCCACATTTCATACTTCTGGTCCGGGTACTTCAAACAATCATACCAGTGCTTTAACCTGTCACCTTTAGACGCAATGCCCAGCATTACACCACCTGTATATGGATATATATACATCTAAATATTGAACATCTGATTTCAATCTTATGAAGTGAATTCCTTGAGGAATGTAAATAACATGTAGATGCATGGTTTTTGATATAGAAGAACTTAGAAGTGCTGACAAGAGGACAGAACACGAGGTTACCCAGTGGTGGATATATAGTGACAAAAATCATAAAAGTTTGTCTTACATGTCATAATATAGGGTTAATTCACGTTTTTGAGGTCGTTAACATTCTCAGAGGCCCAAAAAATGCGTTATCGCCTGAGACCTCCGGTCTCAGGCGATAACCCATTTTGTGGGCCTCTGAGAATGTTAACGACCGAAAAAACGTGAATTGACGCTATTATTGCATAAAATATGAATAATTTGCAAAGAAATGTAATAAAATAAGACGAATAACTAAGAAACTTTGTGAAAATTTAGCCACATTTAAACCGACAGATACCAGAGTTTTCCGGCATTCGACTCGACATATATCGAGTAAGTATGATATCCACTAGACGGGCCGTTAGATTTTCATCGTGTAGCTATGTAGTCAAGTTTCATCACATTTTTACTGACATAATCTTCATTTGGGTTGGCGAAATCGTAACAATATTCGACTTAGTTTTCTTTTGGAAACATACACTAGAACGTTCATTTCAGTGCGAGTAATAAATTAAAAGGTCGGAATTTCCGAGGTAGTTCTCTGGACCGTCTGGTTCGTTTCAGACATTCGTTCATTTCAATAAAAACAAAGTTGTAAAGGAAAAATTGCAGTAACTGAAAGAAGAACAAGAAACGCATAGGCTTACCACCACATTTGACCTAGACCACAACCACTCAATTCTAATTTCTATCCTTCCATGTCCACGAAATCCACTTTTAGTTTAAAATCTGTCAGTTGCCCGTTTGTTTACTTTTTGATTCCAAGAATTAAACCTACGTCACTACATTACGTCATCAGATATGGTTACACTGGGACACCTAGTTTACTATTTCAATCGCGACCCTCGAGACTGTTTGCAACCTTTTGCCGCGTTGGAACGTGGTTGCAACATGATCTCGAGCGTAATACAGTGACCGCCATATTGAACGTGAAAGTAGACGCGCGTAAATGACGTCATCAAAACAAATCAATCCTTTAGCTAACGTTATAATTCAAGTGAAATATACTGTCAATAATCGGTAAATCACATCAATTATTTTATCTGGTAAAACTTTGTCACATTTATGAGGATACAGTCGACTTTAGAACGCTGTTTGTTTAAAATATTTTTCTGGCGTAGATTTAAATGGTTGTTTGGTCTGCTTCCGTTGTTATTGACCTGACTACCGCTATGCTTGCCGCGGAGAGATATGGGCAGGATCGGCTCATGCCGGCAACTGTAATACATTCGAGGGGATCTTGAGTAACGATAAGATCCGAGAATATTCGAATGTTAATATTTATTGGGATGTAAACTGGAAATGGGGTCTTACAAGATTTTACATCGCGGAAAAGGGAAATAACAAAATTTCGGCTTTATTTTCAATTTTCTGAAGCACTCACAACAAATCCCTGATCAAGGATATTTGAATGCAAAACCGGTCCGATATCACACGTGAATCTGCCGATTAATGCACAATTTCTCTGGATATCAGCCCGGTTTCTGCTGGTTATACAATGCCAATAACAGACTGAAAACATACATTTTAGGCAATAATACGAGTAAAAGGCCTCCTTTTCATATCTGTATAAATCATTTTCAATATAAATCAAGACAATGTTTACTCATCCACATGCTTTTCAAAGCATATAGGCTGAACAATAGGCTAGGGCTCTAAAATTCCTTGCTTATTAATTTTTGTTTTATTTTTTTATCAAAGAAGTCTGTTAAACTTCCATCTAATCAAATTTCAAAGTTGTTACAAATGACAGAATAATGACATCACTTATCATGCCTAGAAAATATTGAAAGAAAAGAAGATAATGCTAATTAACACTTAAGATATTTAACAATGTTGTATACTTTACCTATAAAGTCATTTTTCCCAATATCTCTATCCCAAACTGTCACCTCTAAGGTCTTCTTGGCTAGTTCATTATGCTTTATTTGATAAACAAATTCCTGAAACAAGGCAAAACAACATCTTTTTTTGTTTTTCCAAACTCCTTCATAAACAAGATTATGTTTTTGAGTCCCTGGTAGAGAACAGCTTTGGAAAACATTGACACAAAAGAAGAAAATACTGATAACCAGCATTTTCTCCTTTTGTCTCAATATCTTCTGGGCTATCATACAAGTAAATCAAACCTATTTTTATCAGCATCCATTTAACCCTTTCCCAAACAAGACCTGATTTTGACGTACCTAACAGAAAAGGCTTGGGGAAAACATCGAGACAAAAGAAGAAACTGCTGATAACCAGCAGTTTCTCCTTTTGTCTCAATATTTTCTCTGGTATTTTTTACACAATTCTTATCTTTATTCACATATAATTTGCCGTCTGCAACTGCTTTCAAATTGGACCAGCCTAAAATTTTGTCATTTGGGAAAGGGTTAACTACAACATCTTACCATTCTAATACCCGATGGGAGCCTCTAGCTGCTCCATCACTTTGATGATTATCATTCCATTGGTGAGAGCGACAAATGACTTTTGTCAAATGCTGGAAAGGATATTGGCCAAGCCAAGGTTCGAACCTGCGGCCACTGGATTGATGGACTCAAATGTTACTAAGCTATCTTTGGTTAGATACTTTTGTTTCAGAAAAGGGTAAAGCTGTGTTAACTCTTTCCCAATTGGCAAAATTTTAGGGTGATCCACTTCAAAATGTGCCACAAATGAGAAAATGGATGCTATTAAAGAGACAATTTGAGTAAAATATGGCATAGAAAATATTGAGACAAAAGGAGAAACTGCTGGTTATCAGCAGTTTCTTCTTTTGTTTCAATGTTTTCCCAAGCTTTGGGACGTCAAAACCAGGTCTTGTTTGGGAAAGAGTTAAAATGTAAAAGTCTTGAATTTGTCTCACAGGTTTAGTATTAACTTGCCGCTTCAATATTGGGGCCTCAATATTGGGGGCGCAAGATATAAAGCCTTGATTGTGAGAAATTTGTTTCTCTGTAAAAGTTTATTGTTTAATCTGTTCTCCCCAAACAATGTAGTACAACACATTTGTAATGTTTATAGCTGGTAATTTGAAACAATTTGATGTTAGAAACATGGGAGCTTTTACAGAATTTCTTTTAACCTTCCCTAGAATCAACCCTCTCCCAAACAAGACCTGGTTTTGACGTTCTTAATAGAAAAGGCCTTGGAAAACATTGAAACAAAAGAAGAAACTGCTGATAACCAGCAGTTTCTCCTTTTGTCTCAATATTTTCTGTGCCATATTTTACACAAATCCTATCTTTAATAACATCCATTTTGTCATTTGTGGCAGATTTCGAAGTGGATCACCCTAAAAAAATGTTGTTGTTTGGGAAAGGGTTAAAGCAGAATTTCAGATTGGCTGTAATGGAAAGCTGGCAGAAACCTGCCAATAAATGTCATTAGATTTAACCTATTACCACACAGCAACACTATTTTAAGACACATGAGAAAAATGCTTGAGTCAACATTGTGGAAAATGAAGAAATTACTTGTGACAAGCAATTCCTTCATTATCTACAATGTTTTCTAACGCAAACTACAAAATTTCTTAATTTTTATCACCTTAACCCTTTCCCAAACAAGACCTGGTTTTGACGTCCCTAATAGAAAAGGCTTGGGAAAACATTGAAACAAAAGAAGAAACTGCTGATGACCAGCAGTTTCTCCTTTTATCTCAATATTTTCTATGTCATATTTTACACAAATCCTGTCTTTCATAACATTCATTTTGTCATTTGTGGCAGTTTTTGAAGTGGATCACCCTAAAATTTTGTTGTTTGGGAAAGGGTTAAATTGTCATCTGGAGTTTTACATTATATTGTAATGATTGATTTTCTGAATAATTTTACTATTTTTATTTTTAATATTTTCAAATTACTGCTTCTGCAAGTTTTGCCAATAAAATTCAAGCAAGTGAAACTTGATTTTCAATTAACCAAAAGATTATTTTCACAGAAACATATTCAAACATTATGATGCTTTTTATAAATCTATCTCTAGGAAAGATTTTTTTCAATTTCACTAAAATAAGACATTTAATATGTCCCTATGGACTAACTTGAATTTGCAATTGAATTGCTTAATCATAGAATTGTCAGCTTCTGTTAAAATTGTATAAACCTCAGGCAATGTGCCAAGTCACTGGTAGAAGGGCTTACTTTAACTTAAAGTAGTCCACCCCAATGAGATTCATGCAACATCAGAAATGTTAGAGAGCGAATGTCGTAAACACAGGGCATTCCACAATCAAATGTTAGAAGGGCATCACCTAAATAGGGTTTGATGCTCAAAAATTTTTTTGCAACAGTACTTCCACAACAATCAGCCTGAGACACTAGTAATACTCCCCACTACAGAGTGTCCCAAAAAAAACGGAACCCTAATTCAGAGTCAAATATTTGAAAGCATAAGCAGAGAATCTTATTTTTGAATTTGCAGTACTGAAGATACATTATTTTTGCATTTGTGTTCCAAATTTCACTTAAAAATATGCATCGGTTCAAAAGTTATAAGCAAATTAATAATGTCACTAAAAAACCGATCTGACATGATATTGATTTTTGCGTCTTCTTTGTTCGTGAAAGCGCACTAACGGTCAGTTGTTGAATACTGTAACGTTGTACATGTATGTACCGATTTTCTCGAAATTTGATATGTACACGTGCTGTACGTTCAAATTGAGTCCATAGGGTGGTTGTTTGAATTAATTTCAAATTATTATGTGATTCATTTCACATGGCGCAGTTTTAACTTTTATATTCTTGAGATGTTTCCTAAAATTAGTCCAGTCATAATTTTCTTCCAAGGTATACATTTCAGTGGACTATGATTTAATTCTATTTGGCGAATTTTGTGTTATTTGTCATATATGAAAATGTTTTGCATAAAGGTCAGTGTCAGGTCAATTGAAACCCGTAATACTTTTCAATTGAGCGGTAACCGGCATGTTGGTCAGCAATAAAATAAGTACCTATGATCATTATTCATGAGTCTGTGATGCACATGGATATTTTGTTTGCATTCATTTTAGTTACATCTCAGCTCTTCTTTAACAGTTTATTTATTAGCAAAAAAGATGAAATGAAAATGCACTATTATGAATACACTGTTTCAAAATCACTTTTGTATTGTATTGAATATATTAACCATTTATAAAGCGTCAATTTATTAAATGAGTGTAGGCGCGCGCTGCAAAACGAAAAGATCGATATCGTGTTAAAATGGTTTTACGGGTATATTCATTTGAATGCCAATATTTTCAAAACTAATCATTATTTTTCAACCAAATTTTCACTGCTAATAGAAATCTGTCGTTGCTATTGCATATGTAAATTTGGTGAAGAAATATTAATTGATACATGAGAAATGTACTTTCAACAAGAGGACCATGATGGTCCTATATCGCTCACCTGAACCAAAATGATATGAGCAACACTTTTGTTCAATTCAATTAATATTTATTACTTTAAGACTGAAAAAGAACTAATGGTCAATAAGGTTGTGAAAATCTAACTCATCCGAGATCTTAATTATAGTGCCAAACATTGTATCCAAGTTTTGTCTTGATTGATAAATAATTGTAGATTCTAGAGTATCAACAAGGTCGAAAACAGCCGAAAACAGCAATCTTATCAAATTCAAGGGCACATAACTCTCGATTTTCTGACCAGATAAGACTGAAAATCAAACTAATCCCAGATCTTATGGTCCCTAATATTGTGTCCAAGTTTTGTCTTGATTGATCCATAATTGTAGATTCCAGAGTGTAAACAAGGTCGAAAACAGCAGAAAACAGAAATTTTGTCAAATTCAAGGGCACATAACGCTCGACTTTCTGATCAGATCAGACTGAAAATCAAACTCATATGAGATCTTATGGTCCCCAACATTGTGTCCAAGTTTTGTATAGATTGATCAATAATCATTGTAGATTCTAAAATGTAAACAAGGTCGAAACCAGCGGAAAATGGCAATTTTGTCAAATTCAAGGGCACATAACTCTCGACATTCTCATCAGATCAGACTGAAAATCGAACTCATCCAAGATCTTATGGTCCCCAATATTGTGGTCAAGTTTTGTCTTGATTGATAAATAATTGTAGATTCTAGAGTATAAGCAAGGTCGAAAACAGCCATAAACAGCAATTTTATCAAATTCAAGGGAACATAACTCTTGACTTTCTGATCAGATCAACCTGAAAATCAAACTCATTTGAGATCTTATAGTCTCCAACATTGTGTCCAAGATTTGTCTTGATTGGTCAATAATTGTAGAGTCTAGTGTGTAAACAAAATCGAAAACAGTAAAAAACCGGCAATTTCGTCAAATTCAAGGGCACATAACTCTTGACTTTCTGATCAGATCAGACTGAAAATCAATCTAATCCCAGATCTTATGGTCCAAAACATTGTGTCCAAGTTTTGTCTTGATTGATTAATAATTGTAGATTCAAGAGTGTAAACAAGGTTGAAAACAACCGAAAATGGCAATTTTGTCAAATTCAAGGGCACGTAACTCTTGACTTTCTCATCAGATCAGACTGAAAATTTAACTCATCCAAGATCTTATAGTCCCCAACATTGTGTCCAAGTTTTGTCTTGATTGATTGACCCTTTCCCACACATTGACGCTTTTGGAGACACAACAAAATAAAGGCTTTGGAAAACATTGTGGAAAATGAAGTAGCAAGCAATTTCTTCATTACCCACAATGTTTCCTACCAAGGAAGACCAAAAAATGTTAAATTTTGTTCAATAGAACTTGTCGTCTGCAACACCTATGACTTTGGACTAGACTAAAATTGTGTTGTTTGGTAATGGGTTAATAATTGTAGACTGTAGGGTGTAAATCTATTTATATCCTCTATTAAACAACAGGGCTACAGATAAGTGGGGGTGAGGACATTCTAACTTTTTATTTCAATTCTAAACCCTATGTTGTGGGTACTCATTTGTATCGTCTTGACGAGACGATACACATGAGTACCCACAATAAAGGGTTTGATGAACAATAACAGAATTATTGCAGTTTAAAAATTCATCACTCCCGTTTATCTGGAGCTCTGAAACAAGATAACTCTACTTATACTAAAGGAAAGTAGTGTCACAGTTC
This sequence comes from Fragum sueziense, assembly GCA_963680895.1. Lineage (NCBI taxonomy): Eukaryota > Metazoa > Mollusca > Bivalvia > Cardiida > Cardiidae > Fragum > Fragum sueziense. The sequence goes on from OY804603.1 coordinate 25,968,777, forward strand.
CTTCCCTTAGATTAACTCTTTTATGAATACAGCAAAAAAGTGACAATTTTGCCCAATTCAAGGGCACATAACTCTCATCTTTCTGGTCAGATCAGACTGAAAATTGACCTCATCCAAGATCTTATGGTCTCCAACATTATGTCCAAGTTTTGTCTTGATTGATCAATAATTGTAGATGCTAGAGTGTAAACAAACTTAAAAACAGCATTTTTTGACATTCAAGGGCAGATAACTCCGCACTTTCTGGTCCGATCAGACCCATAATCGAACTTGTCCGAGAACTTATGATCGTACTTGTTTTGGCCAAGTTTGATCAAGATCGCCTAACTTTTGTGGATGCTAGAGTGTAAACACCCCAAATGTTGACGGACGGACGGACGGACGGACGGACGGACGGACGGACGGACGACGGACAAAAAGTGACCACAATAACTCACCTCGAGCACTTCGTGCTCAGGTGAGCTAAAAATGGGTTCCGTTTTTTTTTGGGACACTCTGTACATATTAACCATTTGGTAGTCAATTTATCCTTTTGTTTGTTTTATGGTATAATCAATGAACTAAATATTTGTTAAATACAAGACAAAATATTAGACAAGCAGTGATTTAAGGTACTTTTCACTGAATGAGATTTTTGTAGCGTCAGAACTTTTCACACGAAGTTGTTCAACATTTGTTAAGTATCCAAACCTTTTGTAGCCATGGGGTGGTAGATAGTTCACGTGAATAATTCCGACGTCATGTGAATCTCATTAGGTGTGGATAAAATCAAAGGATAATTACTGACTAGCTCAGAAAGTGCATAGACAGCACAGCAAACAATTCAAATTCCATCATTCCCCTTTTATCATGAAATCTTATTGGGGATTGAGAAAATAAATTGCCGGGTTTTGAACTGTTCCAATATTTCTTCAGTTACAAGAATTACAAGGAAGATATTGAGCCAAATATTGTGTTTCTCAAGAGAGGCATTGTTGAATTACAGAATTGTGAAAATGATTTATGGCCATTTCAAAGTAAAGAATTACAAAAACTTTTCCATTAACCCATGCATCTTTTAGAACCAGGAACCTTATTCTTTGCCAAATAATCTCCAAAATCTGGGTCAATTTTTTGTATAAATTTCAATTTATAAAATTAGGGTTTTCTTGCAAAAGCTTTCCGTTTCTAGCTTTTGGCAAAACATTTCTTAATTTTCCCTATTCTCAAACAACGCCTACTTTCAAAGTCCCTAAACTTATTCAAGCAAAAGAAGAAAATCCCGAGATCTGGCATTTTTTCATTACCATCAATGCTTTGCATTCTTGATTATACACATTTCCTACTTTTTGCTACATTCACCTAGTCATCAGCATATGGTGTCACTTTTGTCAAGTCACAAAATCCGAATCTCCAGCCGCTAATTTTAAGCCTTTCCCAAATGACCAAATCTTGTGGTGGTGGAATTTGAAAGCTACTTCATAATGGATGTGCTAATAAAGATAGATTTGGTGTGTGACACAGAAAATATTAAGGCAAAAGGAGACAAGAGATGTTTGTAAAACATATATGCCCCCTCGAGGACCTACATTTGATGTAGGTCAAAGTCCAAGGTCAAGTTAACAAGGTCCAAGGTCATGGTCAAATATGAAAGGTCTTGGTAGGAGGTGTCTATGTGTGAAATGTCAAAGCTGTATATGTAAATGTAAATGAAACATAGGCCAGGTTAAAGTTTTTAAAAGTAGGCAAAATGCCAAGGTCAAGGTCATGGTCAAATGTGAAAGGTCTTGGTTGGAGGTGTCCATGTGTGAAATATCAAGGCTGTAGGTGTAAAAGGACATGATATATATGCCTGGTTTCAGTCTTTTTAAAAGTAGGTCAAACTCCAAGGTCAAGGTTGCAATATTCAATGTTATGGTCAAATGTGAAAGGTCTTGGTAGGAGGTGTCCATGTGTGAAATATCAAGACTGTAGGTGTAATAGGACATAAGATAAAGGCTAGGTTAAAGATTTCTAAAAGTATGTAAAAATCAAAGGTCAAGGTCACACAGGCCAAGGTCATGGTCAAATGTGAAAGGTCTTGGTAGGAGGTGTCCATGTATAAAATATTGAGACTGTATAGGTAACAGGACATGAGATATAGGCCTAGTTTTAGTTTTTTAAAAGTAGGTCAAGGTCCAAGGTCATGGTCAAAAGTGAAATATCTTGGTTGGAAGTGACCATGTGTGAAAAACCAAGGCTGTATATGTAAAATGACATGAAATATAGGCCAGGTTAATGTATTATTAAAGTAAGTCATACACCAAGGTCAAGGTCACAAGGTCCAAGGTCATGGTCAAATGTGAAAGGTCTTGGTCGTAGGTATCCATGTGTCAAATATCAAGGCTGTATGTGTAAAAGCAATTGATATATTGGCTAGGTTAAAGTTTTTTAAAGTAGGTCAAAGTAAAAGGTCAAGGTCACAAGGTCCAAGGTCATGGTCAAATGTGAAAGGTCTTGGTAAGATGTGTCCATGTGTGAAAAACCAAGGCTGTATGTGTAATAGCACGGAAGATATAGGCCCAGTATAATTTTTTTAAAAGTAGGTCAAACTCCAAGGTCAAGGTCACAAAGTCCAAGGTCATGGTCAATTGTGAAAGGTCTTCGTAAGATGTGTCTGTGTGAAATATCAAGGCTGTATTTGTAAAAGGTCATGAGATATATGCCATGTTTAATTTTTTTAAAGTAGGTCAAACTCCAAGGTCAAGGTCACAAGGTCCAAGGTCATGGTTAAATGTGAACGATGTTGATAGGAGGTATCTATGTGTGAGATATCAAGGCTGTATGTTTAAAAGGACATGAGATATAGGCAAGGTTAAGAATTAAGTGTAAAAATCAACAAAGAGCAATAACTCCAACAATTTGATTGGCAGAGTTACGGTTCTTGTGCACTGCACCTCTCCATAATGAAATCTATTCACCTGTAAAGTTTCATGATTCTACCTTACATATTTTTTGAGTTGTGCTCCGGACAAGAATCAAGTTATAAAATCAACAAAGGGCAATAACTCAAAAAATTTGATCTGCAGAGTTACGGTTCTTGTGCACTGCACCTCTCCATAATGAGATCTATCCACATGTAAAGTTTCATGATTCTACCTAACATAGTTTTTGAGTTATGCTCCAGACAAGAATCAAGTTTGAAAATCAACAAAGGGCAATAACTCAAAAAAATTGATCAGCAGAGTTCAGAGTCTTGTGCACTGCACCTCTCCATAATGAGATCTATCCATCTGTAAAGTTTCATAATTGTACCTTACATACTTTTTGAGTTATGCTCCGGACAAGAATCAAGTTATAAAATCAACAAAAGGGCAATAACTCAAAAAATTTGATCGGCAGAGTTACGGTTCTTGTGCACTGCACCTCTCCATAATAAGATCTATCCACCTATGAAGTTTCATGATTCTACCTTTAATACTTTTCGAGTTATGCTCCGGACAAGGTTTGGTCTACAGACAGACCGACCAACCTACGGACCGACACTTGCAAAATAATATACCCCCATTTTCTTCGAAAGGGGGCATAAAAATACTGATTATCATTATTTCAATGCATAAGAACATTAGTCAATAGTTTTTTTCCCTGATGACAGATAATGAATGAAAGGTAAGTAAATCTTTCTGGTTCAAAATACAAGAACTAGTAAGAGTTATGCATCTTGAAATAGAAAACTACTTCGTCTTTATTAACCCATTACCAAACGACAAAAATTGGACTAGTCTATAATTTAAAGAAGTTGCAGACGACAATTTCAAGTGCATGAAATCCAAAACCTTCTGGTTTTTATAGGTAGAAAGCATTGAGGGAAATGAAGAAATTGCTTGTCACAGGCAATTTCTTCATTTGCCATGATGTTTTCCAAAGCCACTATCTTGCGATGATTCAAAAAGAGTCTTTGTATGGTAATTGGTTAATACACGAAGTAGAATCAGTCTTGAAAACCCTTCTAGGCCCATCTTTGAATTTTGAATAGCCTAAAATTTTGCCCTAGGTTAAAAGTAGATTACCCATACCTCGTTGTATACAGGGTTCAATGTTTTCTTCTTCACTACAGTTTTAAACTTGGATTTCTTGTCTTTGTCTGGCTTTAAGTATCTGCAAATATATAAATTGATTGATTCATTCATTGGTTGATTCATTGATTGATCCATTGATTGATCCATTGATTGATAAGTTGGATGGTTGATTGATTGATCGATTGATTAGGGTTAAACCCCTCTTTCAACTACAATGGTCAAATCAAGGCAACTGGAGCACCAAACCATGGATTCCTGTTGTTTCTCTCACCTTTAGTACTCAAGGACGGATCCAGGATTTTATTTTGTTATAAAGTCAAAATTTAATTTTTGGCCAATGCAGGTGGGGGTGGGCTCTAGGTCCACTCTTGGTACTACCATAAAATTATGAGTAGACAAGCAACTTTATCCATAGATCCATAAATGATTTCAAATGCTCAAATCCTGCTACAAAATTGCTCATTCCAATCATTCAAATAATTATTCCAAATACATTCTCATTCTATCAAAAATGTCCATACCATGCTGTACTTAACTATGGTCTTAACTGTATTCTTAACTTCTTTCATTAGTTTATAGTTAAGTCTGATAACAACCTAAATCTGCAAACACCTTCAATCTTGATATTTTCAGAAAACGTTTGAAAAACAACAAATTCAATGACTTACATTTTAACATAGGGATCCGAATAACCATTAGAATCCATTGCAGCTAGCCCGGCACATCTAATGATGCCTACACATAATGCCTGTTTGGATGTAGAAAACTTCAGCGATAACAAAATTCGACCCCGATCACTCTGTATGATGTCATCTGACTTCTCGACCTGTAGGGGTAAAAAGATATTTGATAAACCCATTAATAGACAGTGACACCTTTCGATGCCCTTCAAAATAAAGGCTTTGAAAATCATTGTGGGAAATGAAGAAATTGCTTGTGACACGCAATTTATTCATTTCCCACAATTATTTTCTATGCAAAAACATCAGAAACTGTAAAATTCCATGCACTTGATATTGTAGTCTGCAACACCTTTAAATTTGGAGAAGTATGGAATTTTGGCATATGGTAATGGATTAAGCCTTTCCTAAACAACCTGCAGGGGGGTTACAAGCTTACTTCCGTAGTTGAATCAACAATTGATGAGTAATCTTTAACTCAACCCATTACCAGACAGCAAAATTTTAGACTGCTCCAATTTCAAAGAATTCAATATCATCCATTTTCAGTGAAGGAAATTTTCTGGGCAATAAGCCTTTATCTTTTAAGGAATCAAAAACATAGGGATCAGAATAACCTATGGAGTCCATGACAGCCAGTCAAGCAATTGTGCCAAGCAACTTCTTTTATCCCCATAATGTTTTCTACAAAAATGGACTGTGATTTCTGTCTTCTGTATCATCTTTGAATTAATCCATTACCAAACGACAAAATTTTAGGATGGTCCAAATTCAAAGATGATGCAGACGACAATTTTAAACGAATGAAATTTTACATTTTATGGTCTTTTTACATAGAAAACATTGTGGGAAATGAAGAAATTGCTTGTCACAAGCAATTTCTTCATTTTCAACAATGTTTTCCAAAGCCATTTTCCTAAGGGGAGTCCAAAAAGAGTCACTGTGTGGTAATGGGTTAAGAAAGGTTAATATACTTACTGGTAATTGGTGTTCTAGGCAGACATTGTACACTTTCTCTGTATTATTTTTGAGCGATTTGAGAGGTACTCTAGTTTCACCAATAAAGTCAAAATCAAATGAATCCTCATCTAATACTGATATTCTGAAAACGTAAGAAAGATAGAAAAAAATGCAACAGTCATCAACAAAGTACACTATCTTCAATGAACATAAATAAGTCTACATTTTCCTCAACATTTCCAAAATCCCTATCTTGTTGGGCGACAAAAAGCCTCTTTATGTTGGAATGGTTAAAAATGCCAAGGGGTATTCTTTTGCCAGAAAATATAGAATAGTTATCAATGTTGACTGCTACACAAGAATTCCTGGTCACATATAGATTCTAATTCTGCGTCCACATCACATCCACATCCCATTAACCCTTTCCCAAACAAGACCTGGCTTTGACGTCCCTAATAGAAAAGGCTTGGGAAAACATTGAAGCAAAAGAAGAAAGTGCTGATAATCAGCACTTTCTCCTTTTGCCTCAATATTTTCTAGGCTATAACATGCATATTTTCCCCTGTTGATATAACCCTTTCCCAAACGGCAACATTTAAGGGTGCTCCAATTTGAGAGCTGCTGCAGACGACAAAATTAAGACTGAAAACCATTGGATTCATGTAAAATATGGCATAGAAAATATTGAGGCAATAGGAGAAACTGCTGGTTTTCAGCAGTTTCTTCTGTTGTCTCAATGTTTTCCCTAGCCATATCTGTGAGAGACGTCAAAACCAGGTCTTGTTCGGGAAAGGGATAATTCATTTTGTCGTCTGCAACCCCTTTGAATTTGGACGACCCTAAAAAATTGTCGTTTGGGAATGGGTTAAAAAATATGCTTTCATTATCTGACACACACAAACAAGGAATAATTCCGGTAATTTGAATAAAATGTAAATAGTTTGTTACCTCAATGTTTTAGCACCCATATCTTCTTCTGTTAGCCCATGATATACAAGGGCTTCATTCCACTGTGGATTTAATGTCTTGTGTATTGTTCTCGTTCTTAATTTGTTGGACTGAAAATATACAAAACGCCACATAAATAAGACCAAGAGGAACAGCTGCTACCTGTCATCAACCTAAGGACCTCTTGATCTCAAGACAGAATACTTTAAAACGAGGGTTTGGTGCAAAACTATTGTAACTACATTTTGTAAAAATTTAAAGGAGAGGGAAAAAACTCTTTGACTTTCCCAAAGGTAAAGAGGAAAAATGTTTGTAAAAATCTAAATATCTGTTTAAGTATACCGAATTGAAACCTAATACTACAACACATCATGTATTTCTTTCTAAAGATTCAGAAAATGCAAAAAAGTGAATTTCTTAAAAATATGTAGTTACAATAGTTTTGCGCTGAGCCTTCGAAATATCCCTTTACCACAGAAAACAAGAACATTCAACTGTATTTCCTTCGTAATTTGCGGATGAATTAGATTATCATGGCCAAACTTACAGCAAGAAAATGAATCATAATAAAACTTTTATACCACAGTCTTAAGATGCATTGTAAGGCTTAATATCAACCAATGTTTACTTACCCCCTCCCCCCTCCTCTTTTCTAACTAATTATCTAGTACACGGTGGGGATTGTGCATGATGGGATGGATAACGAATACGGACAAAATAATCTCGATTCTGGTAAGATTTTTTGCAATAACTTCCTTATTTGTGCGTCAATTTTCAAGCGGTTTGTTGCATGTACCCCGCCTTACCGAGCTCTTTCACCTGATGTATGACATATTAGAAAATTTGTGGTACTTTTTCCAAAATATTGTCCCAACCGACCAGAAAGCGAAATGGTAACAACTACGGCCAAATTAACCACGTTTCAGGTAAGCATTTGTGCAATAACTTTCTTATTTTAGCGTCAATTTCCATGCAGTTTATTGCATGTACTCCGTCTTACTAAAAGCTTTTCTCAGATGTATTACTTATCGGGAAACTCCTTGTACTTTTCTCAACAAGAGCTGTCCGAAGACAGCGCGCTCGACTTTCTAAGTTGCTAAGTATAAAGGGGGCATAACTCCAAATAGAGTTGTCCCAGGGTCATGGGCCCTGATAGTAAGGTAGAGGGTGTGATGGTGAATAAGTATTCCAAGTTTGGGTTGAATCCCTTTGATAGTATGGAAGTTATTGATGTTTGAAAAAACTTCAACCTTTGTTGCAACGCCAACGCCAATGCCAACGCCGACACCCGGGTGACAGTATAAGCTCTCATTTTCTTCGAAAAGTCGAGCTAAAAATCGATCCCAACCAACTAGAAAAATCACCTGGATTTTTTGTCGTTTTTTCTGATCGGTTGGGATCAATTTTTGGACAAAGTACAAAGATTCTACAAACAAGTCATATATCTGAGGAAAGAGCTCAGTAATGCGGGGTATATGTAACAAACCGCTTGAAAATTGACGCAGAAACAAGAAAATTATTGCACAATTTCTTACCTGAAGCGAGGCAAATTTGTCCGTATTCGTTATCCATCCCATCATGCACAATCCCCACCGTGTAGTATAGTGTTAAAGAAATGCCTCACCTTACTGGCACCTGGGAGAAGATGCAGCTTAACATAGGGATCTGACAATCCATTGGAATCCATCGCCTTTAAACCCTACATTCAATATAGAAAAGTGAAAAGAAACTATGAATAGTAGTTTGGAATAACAAGACACATTTGTGAAATACCAATTCATGTATAATTTGATTGAACAGCAACATTACTTCCATATTGACCATGGAATGACAGAAAATCTCTTGTTACAAGGGAAACATAATTATGTAAAGGATGAAACTCATATTCACTGACAGTTTCAAAGTTAACAGCAATACACAAGGTTGTTTTTTTACAGTGAAAAAAAAAAAACAACTTTACAGACATTGAAAGTTATAAGCCTGCTACCTATAGATACCGTGGCATTAAGAATTTGTAAACATACCTCTGCTTTGAGAACTGTACACTGTAGAGTCTGATGAACTGAGTTGTAAATTAATGTGAACTCGATGGATCCTAGGGAACCTGTAACAAGAAATAACTCAACTAGAATTATCAACCAAACCCATTTCTTAGCAGTCGCTTTCACTTACAGTTTATATGGATTTTTCTCCTTTTCCATCTATCTATAGATATATATTTTCTTAGTTGGACCATATACATGCTGTACCTCTTATATTGGTCATTTGCAAGACAATTTAACAGCTGAAAATTTTGTTATTTGCCTTTGAGGGAGAAAGTTTCAAAGAGCATTTTGATAACCAAATTTTCTGTGTAGGCCTTTGAAAGTCTGAAATGTTGTCATATGTGGAAGGGTTAAGTAAGACTGTAATAATTGATCAACTAAACCCACCATTATCTGGTGAAGAAGGCCCACCGAATTCTTCGTCCGTTACAGCATATTTATCAAATGCCTCATCAATGTCTTCATGTTTTAGTGTGGTGTTGTTGGCTGGTCTATTGACAGGAACTTCTTTTATGTGGACATTGCTTAAGACTTTAGAAAATTCAATAATTCCAAAACAGTACCTGGTTTTTACACAATATATAGTCTTAAAGACATGAGAAAACATTAAGGCAAACAAAGAAAATGCTGATGACCAGCATTTTCTTTGTTTGCCTCAAAGTTTTCTTTGCAATGTCAAATATTTTTTTTGCTTTTCATAAAATTCACTACATCATCTGTGCAACTTCATTGAATTCGGAAATCAAATTTGTTGTCATTTGTGAAAAGGTTAAAAGCAAATGATCAACAAAACCCACCATTATCCGGTGAAGAAGGCCCATCGAATTCTTCGTCCGTTACAGCATATTTATCAAATGCTTCATCAATGTCTTCATGTTTGTGTGTGGTGTTGTTAGCTGGTCTATTGACAGGAACTTCTTTACTTGGCACGCGGAAATCTAGACAAGAGATATAGAAGAATTAGAATGTGTTGTATAAGCAGATTTTACAGGAAACCCTAATGCCAAATACTTCTAGTCCTCAATTTATTGAAATTGCAGCTGCATATTATGAAATCTTTGTGGCAAAAAATTACCATTGTTTGTTATTCCGAATTTCATGTGTACATGGTAACTTCCCCTTTTATATATGTGACAGTGAAACAGGATTATTTAAGCCAATAGAATTTTGTATCATATATATTAATAATGATAATTACATTGTTATTATAACCTTTCAGTATGATTTCATAAGAACCCATTTCGGACAAATGGAAGTCCCTTGGTCCTGGCTGAGGTCAAAGACCAATTATGTAAAGTTTAATTTTTGCATTCTTCTTTTTTCTTATTCATCATCTAACATTTCTCCAATTCTTGACAATTATCCACATAAAACCTTAATCTTTAATTGGTATGGCTTAACCCTTTCACTGCCAAATATTGACCTTTCACGCGTCTCTCACCGCTGAATTAATTCAAAGAAATTTCCAAGAATCAATACCCTGTACACAAAATCATGCATAACTTTTTACTCATTTGATGGATTCCTTTCAAATTTTTAAGGACACACAGATAAATGAAATATCTTTATATTACCAAAATTTCAAAGTTATTCATGAAATGTCGATATTTTTTTCTTTTTTACCTAACCCATAAATTGTTACTATCTAGTAGAACAACGGAAAAAAATTGGGTGAGCAAACGTCGGCTAAATGTTTTCGTTGAAAGTATAATAATTTGATGGAACAGATTGTTGAATTGTCAACTAAACATAATTTCAAACTATCCCGAAGCCTTTTCCAGCATTTTTGGTGTCATTCATAGTGATATTTGCAGCTTGTAGGCATAAATAACATGTGTATGATCTAATGGCAGCCATATTGTTGTCTTTTGTCTTGGAAAATTCCCCATAAAAATACCAAAAGCTTACCGATTGTAACACAAATTCTACTGTTTCACCTATCAAATGCTAGTACTTTGATTACTAAAACGGTGCTATCAGAAAAAGAATGTGTGAAAACCACTTAGCTGTAAAAAATATTCACATATTTCGCCCCCATAAATTTGTCGACTGAAGTCGCCTATGGCAGGGAACGGTAAAGCGACAAAAGTCGCCTATGGCAGTGAAAGAGTTAAAATTTAAACAAATAAAGAATTTTAATTGGATAGATGATAATTGTCAAGTCTTTCAGTCAAAGCCAGTGCTAATGAGGAATATTCAAAATAAATTTGTGCTTACCAATTATCTATTTCTAGAATTCACAACTACTCAAATATTACTAATCGATAGTTAGACTGGCTATGTCTGGTGTTGAATAATTATTTTGTCCAATTAAAATTACAATGTATCAATGGACAAATTAAAATATGGCAAGTCACCTGTAAGAGAGAACTTGTCTGTCTTTGTCCACAACAGTAACTTCAAATTTCTTCAGGCGTTCCTTTGAACGCATTTATTTTACATCGATTGGGAAGCAAGTTTCTTCAACTTATTTTAATCACTCTCGATTCTGCTTCCTGGAAATACACTGACCAGTACTCGCGCCGAATGTGTGGACAATCCATTGTGGCAAGGCTTCTCATATTTCTTTGTTTTATCATATTCTAAAGTAATTTTTATTAATTTGATTTCAATGGCTTTGGATAAGGCCAAACAAACTTTATACATATACCTTGTAATTTCATCCCAATCCCCATTTATCAAACCTTCCAAGACAATGAGAGGATTAATTTTGACAACTGTGCAAATGACTGATTCAGAACAATTTTGTGTTTATCAACATAAATCTGTTCTTTGCCCCTATAATGTTTTGAATGCTGTAACTTACATATTTTATCTTTTGAGATATATTAATCTGCTCTCTCTTTAGTTCTGAGATTTCAAGAAGATTCCTTTCTGCATATCGTCGGTGCTATGACAAAATGGCGTAACAAATTAGTTACGCCATTTTGTCATTTTTTTTATAAATGCTTTCTACTAAGTATGTAGGAGCGCATATCCTGTCAAAACGGCGTTTTTCTACACCTATTAGAACCCTTTCAATTATCATGTGACAAAATTGCGTAACTCGATTTAGCTGACAAAAATGCGTTATACGTAGACAAATTTACATGAGAGTAATAGTGAGTTACGCCATTTTGCCGGCATATTTTTTAACATTTTTTAAAACGGCAAAAACGTTTTTGGCTCTCCTGAAAAAAATGGTTTTCGAGCAAAATTTCTATTACGCCATTTTGTCATAGCACCGACGATATATGGTTACAATTTCGCAATATTACATCCTATCCCAAAATGGCCAAAAGAATTGAACAATTCTAATTTGAATACTGCCATAGACAATGAAACGGATGTTGACAAATATATGTGTACAATACAGAACAGAAAATATTGAGGCAAATGGTGAAAATGTCAGGAAAATAGAAATTTTCTTCTTCTGTCTCAATGTTTTCCAAAGCCTTTTTCTAATGAAAGGACATGAAAAGCAGGCCTTGTTAGGGAAAAGGGTAAATTATTACAAAAAACTTTTTTGTGACCAGTGCAGTTCTATTTGAACTATGAAACGAATTTAATTAAATATACCATGGATTTTGACAGTGTTATAAGCATTATCACATGATACAGAAAATAATCTGGTTAACTCAGGCTGCATTTGCTCATCTTTATAAAATTGTGTGTGAAAAACTTTATTTTTTACAGAAATCAGGATTATAAAGATGTATTTTCAGTTTGACTTTTACTTCACTGTGTTGGTTTTCTTTGCATGTCAGAAAATTGAAATACAATGTCATGGGAAGCTGTTCAATTTTGGACATTTGGATATACACATAGTGAATAACCTAAACCATACAATAATTAACTCTGTCCATGAAGCAAGATCCATCGCTGACTGTGCTCTGTTGTGTTACAGTAACCATGGCAACTCATTTTACTTCAGAGGTACCGGAATGGGGGACAACTGCTACTGTAACTCAGACATTGATTCAGATGTATTCTTTACTGTGATTTTAAGCAATAACAACTTTATGTACGCCTCCTTGACAGACATGACGGAAGTAAATGACACAGAAACATCTCCTCATCCCCAACCACCTGTGTTAGCAAACACAATAAATTCCAGTACTACAACAACTACTACGCTGCCAACAACAACAACAACAACAACAACAACATCAACAGCAGCACCGGCAACAACAACAATGGCAGCAGCCACAACCACCATGGGTGATACCAGTGTATATGACTGTCACATATACTCAGATGGTGTAAAGGGGCTACTTGTACATGGTATGTACTATCAGGCATATTGCGAAGATAATTGGACAATCTTTCAGAGACGCATCAATGGATCTTTGTCCTTTTTGCAGCCCTGGACAATGTATGAGAATGGGTTTGGGAGTGCCTGGCATGAATATTGGCTTGGACTGAAGTATATCCATCCCCTGACCTTCAGTCGTAATTGCGCTCTTGAAGTGAAGCTGTGGACAATGACAGCTTCATATACAGTATCTTACAGCTGGTTTAAGATCGCAGGACCTGAAGATGGTTACAGACTTTATATCGGAGGATATAATGACACAAGTGATTTGATTGACTCGCTCGTCTACCAGAATGCAACACAATTCACAACATATGACCAAGACAATGACAACTGTCCATCTTGTAATTGTGCTGACCTACATAAGGGAGGATGGTGGTTCAACTTTTGTACACACACCAACCTGAATGGTTTCTACTTTGTAAACCTAACAGGGAATCCCTCACATGAGGGGATTGTATGGTTAGACCATACCCAGTACTTTGGTACCGATGTCTCATTTATGGCTTCACAGATGGCTTTATTTTGTGAAAATCCTTGATTTGTTTTTTATCAATGTTTTGTTTGAAAATTGTTGTGTTAAGTCGTTTAACAAGGATTAAGCCTTTCTCATTAATGGCAAACTTTTTGACTATAAATCCAATTTAAATGGTGTTGCAGATGACAATTTCAAGTTTAAGTGAAATTTCAATAAAAATCTTTGGATTTTGGATTAGAAAACAGTGGATAATGAAGAAATTGCTTGTCACTAGCAATTTCTTCATTTTCCACAATGTTTTCCCAAACCTTTTCTTATAATTATTAATGGCCTCAAAAGGTGTCACTGTGCAGTAATGGTTTAAAATTGCTGGATCTGAGGATGGATACAGGCTTTATATCAGTGGATACTATGACACAAGTGACTTGATAGACTCGCTCGTCTATCAGAATGCAACACAATACACAACATTTGACTGATTGACTCCCTCATCTATCAGAATACAACACAATTCACAACATTTGACTGATTGACTCCCTCGTCTATCAGAATGCAACACAATACACAACATTTGACCAATTGACTCCCTCATCTATCAGAATACAACACAATTCACAACATTTGACTGATTGACTCCCTCATCTATCAGAATACAACACAATTCACAACATTTGACTGATTGACTCCCTTGTCTATCAGAATGCAACACAATACACAACATTTGACCAATTGACTCCCTCATCTATCAGAATACAACATAATTCACAACATTTGACTGATTGACTCCCTCATCTATCAGAATACAACACAATTCACAACATTTGACTGATTGACTCTCTCGTCTATCAGAATGCAACACAATTCACAACATTTGACTGATTGACTCCCTCATCTATCAGAATGCAACACAATACACAACATTTGACCAACACAATTCACAACATTTGACCGATTGACTCCCTCGTCTATCAGAATGCAACACAATTCACAACATTTGACTGATTGACTCTCTCATCTTTCAGAATACAACACAATTCACAACATTTGACCAACACAATTCACAACATTTGACAGATTGACTTTCTCGTCTATCAGAATGCAACACAATTCACAACATTTGACCGATTGACTCTCTTGTCTATCAGAATGCAACACAATTCACAACATTTGACAGATTGACTCTCTCGTCTATCAGAATACAACACAATTCACAACATTTGACAGATTGACTCTCTCATCTATCAGAATGCAACACAATTCACAACATTTGACCGATTGACTCGCTCATCTATCAGAATGCAACACAATTCACAACATTTGACTGATTGACACGCTTGTCTATCAGAATGCAACACAATTCACAACATTTGACCAACACAATTCACAACATTTGACCGATTGACTCCCTCGTCTATCAGAATGCAACACAATTCACAACATTTGACCGATTGACTCCGACGTCTATCAGAATGCAACACAATTCACAACGTTTGACCGATTGACTCCCTTGTCTATCAGAATGCAACATAATTCACAACATTTGACCGATTGACTCCCTCGTCTATCAGAATGCAACACAATTCACAACATTTGACTGATTGACTCTCTCGTCTATCAGAATGCAACATAATTCACAACATTTGACCGATTGACTCTCTCGTCTATCAGAATGCAACATAATTCACAACATTTGACTGATTGACTCTCTCGTCTATCTGAATGCAACACAATTCACAACATTTGACAGATTGACTTTCTCATCTATCAGAATGCAACACAATTCACAACATTTGACTGATTGACTCCCTCATCTATCAGAATGCAACACAATACACAACATTTGACCGATTGACTCTCTCGTCTATCAGAATGCAACATATAATTCACAACATTTGACTGATTGACTCTCTCGTCTATCAGAATACAACACAATTCACAACATTTGACTGATTGACTCTCTCGTCTATCAGAATGCAACACAATTCACAACATTTGACTGATTGACTCCCTCATCTATCAGAATGCAACACAATACACAACATTTGACCGATTGACTCTCTCGTCTATCAGAATGCAACATAATTCACAACATTTGACTGATTGACTCTCTCGTCTATCAGAATACAACACAATTCACAACATTTGACTGATTGACTCTCTCGTCTATCAGAATGCAACATAATTCACAACATTTGACCGATTGACTCCCTCGTCTATCAGAATGCAACACAATTCACAACATTTGACTGATTGACTCTCTCGTCTATCAGAATGCGACACAATTCACAACATTTGACTGATTGACTCTCTCGTCTATCAGAATGCAACATAATTCACAACATTTGACCGATTGACTCCCTCGTCTATCAGAATGCAACACAATTCACAACATTTGACTGATTGACTCCCTCGTCTATCAGAATGCAACACAATTCACAACATTTGACTGATTGACTCCCTCGTCTATCAGAATGCAACACAATTCACAACATTTGACTGATTGACTCCCTCGTCTATCAGAATGCAACACAATTCACAACATTTGACTGATTGACTTCCTCGTCTATCAGAATACAACACAATTCACAACATTTGACCGATTGACTCCCTCGTCTATCAGAATGCAACATAATTCACAACATTTGACCGATTGACTCCCTTGTCTATCAGAATGCAACACAATACACAACATTTGAACCATTGACTCGCTCGTCTATCAGAATGCAACACAATTCACAACATTTGACTGATTGACTCCCTCGTCTATCAGAATGCAACACAATTCACAACATTTGACCGATTGACTCCCTCGTCTATCAGAATGCAACACAATTCACAACATTTGACTGATTGACTCGCTTGTCTATCAGAATGCAACACAATTCACAACATTTGACAGATTGACTCTCTCGTCTATCTGAATGCAACACAATTCACAACATTTGACCGATTGACTCCCTCGTCTATCAGAATGCAACGCAATTCACAACATTTGATTGATTGATTCCCTCGTCTATCAGAATGCAACACAATTCACAACATTTGACCGATTGACTCCCTCGTCTATCAGAATGCAACACAATTCACAACATTTGACTGATTGACTCCCTCGTCTATCAGAATGCAACATAATTCACAACATTTGACCGATTGACTCCCTCGTCTATCAGAATGCAACACAATTCACAACATTTGACCGATTGACTCCCTCGTCTATCAGAATGCAACACAATTCACAACATTTGACTGATTGACTCCCTCGTCTATCAGAATGCAACATAATTCACAACATTTGACTGATTGACTCGCTCATCTATCAGAATGCAACACAATTCACAACATTTGACTTATCGACTCTCTCATCTATCAGAATGCATCACAATTCACAACATTTGACTTATCGACTCGCTCGTCTATCAGAATGCATCACAATTCACAACATTTGACTGATTGACTCTCTTGTCTATCAGAATGCATCACAATTCACAACATTTGACTTATCGACTCGCTCGTCTATCAGAATGCATCACAATTCACAACATTTGACTGATTGACTCTCTTGTCTATCAGAATGCAACACAATTCACAACATTTGACTGATTGACTCTCTTGTCTATCAGAATACAACACAGTTCAGAACATTTGACCGATTAACTCTCTCATCTATCAGAATACAACACAATTCACAACATTTGACAGATTGACTCGCTTGTCTACCAGAATGCAACACAATTCACAACATTTGACAGATTGACTCTCTCGTCTATCAGAATACAACAATTCACAACATTTGACAGATTGACTCTCTCATCTATCAGAATGCAACACAATTCACAACATTTGACCGATTGACTCCCTTGTCTATCAGAATGCAACACAATTAAAAACATTTGACAGATTGACTCTCTTGTCTATCAGAATGCAACACAATTCACAACATTTGACAGATAGACTCTCTTGTCTATCAGAATGCAACACAATTCACAACATTTGACAGATTGACTCTCTTGTCTATCAGAATGCAACACAATTCACAACATTTGACAGATTGACTCTCTTGTCTATCAGAATGCAACACAATTCACAACATTTGACAGATTGACTCCCTCGTCTATCAGAATGCAACACAATTTACAACATTTGATTGATTGACTCTCTTGTCTATCAAAATGCAACACAATTCACAACATTTGACTGATAGACTCTCTTGTCTATCAGAATGCAACACAATTCACAACATTTGACTGATAGACTCTCTCGTCTATCAGAATGCAACACAATTCACAACATTTGATTGATTGACTCTCTCGTCTATCAGAATGCAACACAATTCACAACATTTGACTGATTGACTCCCTCGTCTATCAGAATGCAACACAATTTACAACATTTGACCAATTGACTCACTCGTCTATCAGAATGCATCACAATTCACAACATTTGACAGATTGACACGCTCGTCTATCAGAATACAACACAATTCACAACATTCGACAGATTGTCTCGCTCGTCTATCAGAATGCAACACAATTCACAACATTTGACTGATTGACTCCCTCGTCTATCAGAATGCAACATAATTCACAACATATGACCAAGATAACGACAACTGCCCGTCTTGTAATTGTGCTGACCTACATAAAGGAGGATGGTGGTTCAACTTTTGTACACACACCAACCTGAATGGTTTCTACTTTGTAAACCTAACAGGGAATCCCTCACATGAGGGGATTGTATGGTTAGACCATACCCAGTACTTTGGTACTGATGTCTCATTTATGGCTTCACAAATGGCTTTCTTCTGTGAAAATGTTTGATTTGTTTTCCATCAATGTTTTGTTTGAAACTTGAGTTGTGTTATTAAAGACTTTTTCAATGGGTTTAATATGCATTTAGAGAATTATTTTAGACATACTGTTGCACCTAGAGCACCGAAGTATTCATTTCTGTTATTTACCTCACCAGTACAACCACAGCATCCTTTCCGAGCCACAATCTGCTCATCCCACATAGTTTTTTTTAACCCTTTCCCAAACTGCAATAATATAGAATTTTATGAATTGAAATATGTTACAGTACGGAATAAATGTAAAAACAGATAAGATTTATGTACTATGAAGAAGGGAAATATTGAGGCAAAAGAAGAAAATGCTTGTAATCAGAATTTTCTCCTTTTATCTCAATGTTTTCCAATGCCCTTTTCTTTAGGGACATCAAAACCAGGTCTTGTTTGAGAAAGGGCAAGTCATCTATCAGGCTCAGCTACAGGTTTGAAGGATATTCAGTGTAGCTTGGTATCAAACCAGTCCATAGATTGATTGATTGATTGATTGATTGATTGGGGTTCAACATCTCTTTCAAAAGCAATGTTCATATCATGGCTACTGGAGCACATGACCATGTATTCCTGGTATTTCTCATACCAGGGCTGCGTTCAGTAGACAAATTGTTACCTAATGTTACCAACATTCGCAACTATCTTTGACCCAAATTAGACAGAATTGACCGAGTATTCCGAATGAAACGGCTTACTGTTAGCTAACATTTTGTCTTACTGAACGCAGGGTAGTACTACCATGATATCCAATCCTAGTCTCCAGATGCTCTCTCACATTTATGATTCACACCCATTCAGGAGAGACAGATGATTTTTTGTCATATGCAGTGTTCTCCCTAGTTGCAATAATGTAACCGAAACCTTTTTTGAATTTTGATATGGGTTTCGGTTACAATTCCTTCCTATTCCTTGCAATGGAGCAGATGCTGGAATGATTCATTCCAGCAAGTTTAAGCATAGTCAAACTTCAAAATAAAGCTATGGAATGTAGTAAGAATGTTACCTGACATCAGGTTAACTATTTTTCAGTCAATCCAGCATAGTTTTATTTTGAAATCACTTTCAAATAAAGATTAATTCAATTTTGAAGCGGAGTACCCACCCATTTTATTCTACTGAGACTTGAATTTTCTGTTGGAAGAAATAATTGATAACAATTCTTGTTGATACTTATTAATTGAATTTGTGCCAAGGAATAGCTTTTTATGGGATACACATCTGATTAGATATGTTAGTATTCAAAAAATTATGCAAGAAAATGTGTTTTCCACTCTTTTGTCTTGCTCCACAAGAAGGAATAGGGTGGACTCGTAGCCACAAACCAATACCCATCATCAAGTTTGTGGCTATGACATCGCAGCTATGTTCTCCCCAGCCCAATAAGCTGTATCGGCCCACTACAGCTTCATGTAAATCAGTGTAATTATGCCCCTACAGTCTCAAAACTACCCCTAAACCTTAATTCCTTCTAAAAGGTCACCAAATAGGGGTATTTCTAAGCATTTCATGTCAAAAAGCATGGGCGTAACCAGAAATTTATTTTTATTTACGCACAGGCGCCGTAGGCCCGAGAGGGGGGAGAGTAGGAAGGGGGTATCACCGCTCTTAAGGGGGTTCGGGGGGTCTCCCCCGAGAAAAATTTGATGTGTAAGACTTGTTTACATGCATTCTATGTGCATTTTGAGACACAAAAATGGTAAAACTGACCCAAAAAACGATATAAAGTAACCTACAATATATTCCCGATTTCTTTTTACATTACACACGTGCGTATTATGCATAATGGGCGCTACGCCCTTAAAAAGTGATAATTAATGTACTCTTCTAATATGAAATGTAATCATTCTGTATAAAACCAAAATGGGAAAAGAAGAAATTGCTCAAATTGAGCAATTTCTTCTATTCCCATTATGGTTTTATTCACAATTGTTTACATGAACACAATGTATGAACACAATGCATTTCAAAGTTTACTTGTAATTTGCCACTTCGGCTTCAAAATATTCTTGGGGAGAACCCTGATATGTCAGAATAATCCAGACTCAGAATGAATATTGGCCGAGCCTGTGTTCAAACTCACAACCCCTGAATTGACAGGCTCCAACATTATGGACTGAGGTATTTGGGCTTGCTACCTAGAAAGACCAAAGAATGTAATATTCCATACACTTGAAATTGTAGTTTGCAACTCCTTTCAAATTGAGATGGTCAAAATTTTGCAGTTTGGAAATGGATTAAGTCATTCCTTTCGGAGTATACAGCATCTCATGTCCGTTACATTTTGTGTTATTGTTGTTGCATCAATTTATATAAGCCAACTCAAATAGGGATCAATTTAATCAAGTAAATCCAAACATAATTTCAGACAAACAAGTATTTCGTCTGTATGATTCTAAAGCCTCACAAATACACCTTGACTGAAGCCTTAGTTATGAGATTTTAAAAGAACTCTAACGATTTATAAGGTAAAACCAGTTATCAAAGTCTATTTTAACACATGATTTTACCCTATTGATGGTATGCAACAAAAGATTCAAGTTTTAAATATGCAAAAGCTATAAGTTTATTGTCCTAGGTAACAAAAGATTGTCACAACACCGATACATCACATGTATGTAAAATTAGGCATAAAACAACTTTCGATAAATAAATTTAGGGTTACATGTGATTTCTCTTGTCCAACCCTACAAATGTTTCGAGATTTCACATGACATTGGCTGGCTTGGAACCAAGAGTTACTTCAACATTTTCATCTTGCAGTTTGCTGCTTTTCAATGAAAACCTTGTAACTGCAGCTTAAAATAAGCTGCAGTTACGAGGTTTTTGTTGAAAAGCGACAAGTTGCCCTGCTTCCAAAGCCATCTCACAATAAATATTGCACATATATATCACACAATTGTTTGCACAAGTAGACGACAATAATAAATTATCTTTAATAATGCTATATTACAATGAAATATTTAACAAACCATTTTTCTTGATTTTTGGATTCCTGTTGCTTCTAAGTACAGAGTATATAATTAATGACATGGTTTTTTTTGATGTTTTATAAGATTCATAGATATTATGAGCAGTGCATGTGTTTGATGCTTTAGAAAACTTTATAATTAATTCATGATTATCTAACTAAAAAGAACTTGATAGAATCAAACTTCTTTAATCATTTTTGATTTGCTGATATTCATGATGACAGTAATAAGTTACCTGTGTTAACTCAATTACTCTTCATATTCTAAAATTTCATGAATCCTGCGGGATTTCCATTTATATTTGTCAAAATATTTTTACAAAGATATTATCATTTTTTATCAAGTTTTGTAGACTACCTTTTTGATATTTATCATGACTGTGTTGCTGGTCAGTACCTACTAATTAATAAAGCATGTAGGCACAGTTTTAGATATGGTATGTACTAGAGTTGGCAACCAAGATATGTTTCTATTCCAAGAACACCCAAAGTTTGCCAAATAAAACAGATTTGTAATAAACAGGACAGGAACATTAACTGCACTTATCAAAGACAAAACAGCTTATGGACTTATCTCCCTTGCTTCAATTGACAGTTTTGATGCATTAAGCTGGGAAACAAATATATAAATACCATGTAGAAGTAACAATGGGATTTTAAGCATTATGCTTAAGCAATTAACATTGCTAATTGATCTTTGCAAGTATTATCAGAATGTGCCTTCGGTTAACGCTTTCCCACACCAGACCTGGATTTGCCGTCACAGGATCTACATGAAAAGGCTTGGGAAATAATTGAAGCTTTGTACTATAAATGATGATTATTCCTTTAACCACTTCAAATTTAATCTATAATTCTAAGGACTACAAAATGTTGCTACAAAATGACTAGCAAAATACTCATAAGATTGTCTTCAGAGATTGTGTTACATGCACACCTTAAAGGCTAAAAATATTTATCAGCTTAAAAAAGTTCGAAGTCTATGTACATAATGAAAATATCTTCTATCAACTTATTCTTAACCCATTCCAAACAAAGACCCTTATTAAGTCTCTCAACCGCCATTGTCTTGGAAAACATCATGGAAAGTGAAGAAATTGCTTGTGACAAACATTTTCTTTGTTTCCCACAATGCTGTCTTCCCTAAAAGACCAAAACATGTAAGTGAACCTTGGCCTTTAGTTTACTTGATATTGTCATCTGCAACACCATTAAAAATTGGAACAGACCAACAATCTGCAATCTAGTACTGGGTTAATAGGGTTCAATCAAATTATTTATTGACCAATCAGATGATCTATTCTTTCATTTTCAACTGAACAAAACTGTAATGCTGATCTCTATATTTTGTTTTCAAGACAAATCAGTGACTGCGAAAAATGTTTTTTTTTTATAACTATATATGAAACAAGATTGAAAAGAATAAGGTGGAACTGTCTTTTCTTCAACTATTCTTAACCCTTTCCCAAACAAGGCCTGGTTTTGACGTCCCTAATAAAGGGTTAATGCTTTGACTAGCAAAAGTAAAACATTATATTGTTGGCCTTTCTTCAGTTACAACATCTTGTTTGAAGCTGTATTTACCAGGTTTTGCAAAGAAAGCAACAATATGAATGTTCTTCCATCATTCTGTTGTAAAATTTCATTGAGATCTGCAGGACACAAATTTGTTGCTGCATCAAATTATATTGTAATAATCAAATAAACTTAGTTTTGCATGACAGGACATATTGCATATCATACAAATCACCATCACCACAAAATGCTATGCCTAATAAGCAACATGGGTTTAACCCTTTCTCAAACAGCCATGGTTTTGATGTTCCCAAGCAAGCAATCGTTTAACACTGAAATCTTTATGTTTCATCCAAACAATTTACATTATAATTCTTAATGACACATAGCTAAAAGAATAAGTAACATTAGTCAAGAGAAAATATTGGCCTTTCAACATTGTGATATTTCATTTCTCACCGTGGATAATCATGTGATACACTATTTTCAGAAAATTTTCAATAACTTTGTAAATACTGGACCCATTTCAATTCGGTTTGAAGCAAAAAAGTAGGATAGACGTCACACATTAGATGGACGTGGTTGGTTTTTGAAAAATCAACTGATAAAAAAGTTATTGAAGATAAACAGAAAAATTTTTATCAGTTGATTTTTCAAAAATTCAACATATCCAGCTCATTCCTTGCATTTTCCCTCCTTCTCTGCTTCAAACATATTCAAATTGGTCAAGTAGTAAAAAAGATATTGAAGATTATAGGAAATTCTGAGTCACGTGATTATACACCGTGTTTCTTGTCTATGAAAGAGTTAAGAATTACAACCAATTATTTGATACAAAACACTTCGGGCATCTTCGAAATCACCTGTGACAACAGACTTTGATGAGGGATACCACTGCCAACTTCTTAGCAACAAATGACGCCCAAAGATGCATGAAATGTTTTGTAGTTGGTGATAAAATCCTTGTGACACCATCTTACATTTGCTGTTTAGAAAGGGTTATAATGTACAATTCATCACCACTATATATTACAGTTGTCCCAATGTAGGTAGTTATAGGGTTCTACAGGTTAGAGGTTAGTTGTAGCAGAGCAGGAGAAAAGGTTCACAGTGGATAATCACATGATACAACAATTTCAGAAAATCTTCAATGATTTTGTTGATATGGGACGAATTTCAATCCAATTTGAAGCAGAGAAGGTAGACAAACGTAATGTATTAAATAGATGTGGTTGACTTTTTAAAAATCAGCTAATAAACAAGAGTTGTCCACGGACAACATAGCTCACCTATACGAGAGCTTGTCACAAAAACAGCAATTTTTTAAAAGTAGGTCAAACTCCAAGGTCAAGGTCACAAAGTCAAAGGTCATGGTCCAAAATGAAAGGGCTTGTCGAGATGTATCTATGTATGAAATATCATGGCTGTAACTCTAATAGTGCCTGAGATATAGGCCAGGTTAAAGTTTTTCAAAAGTAGGTCAAACTCCAAGGTCAAGGTCACAAGGTCAAATGCAATGGTCCCAAATGAAAGGTCTTGTCGAGATGTATCTATGTATGAAATATCAAGGCTGTATCTCTAATAAAGCCTGAGATATAGGCCAGGTTAAAGTTTTTCAACAGTATAGGTCAAACTCCAAGATCAAGGTCACAAGGTCAAAGGTCATCATCCCAAATGAAAGGTCTTGTTGAGATGTATCTATGTATGAAATATCAAGGCTGTATCTCTAATAGTGCCTGAGATATAGACCAGGTTAAAGTTTTTCAAGTGAAGACGGGACGGGACGGGATGCGACGCCGACGCCGACACTAGGGCTGTGACATTAGCTCCCCGGACATAAAGTCCCGGCTCACTAAAAAGTAATTGAAGATCAACCAAACTCTTTTATCAGCTAACTTTACATCACATCCAGCTTATTCTTTGCATTTTCCCACCTTCTCTGTTTCAAACTGAATTCAAATCGGTCCGGTATTAACAAAATTATTAAAGATTTTGTGAAATTCTGAGTCATGTGATAAACCATCATGAGGTTAGTGGCATCTAGCAAGGGTGCAGGTTCTAGCAGGATTAGTTCAGTTAGGTCTCGAGCGGGGTGGTAGGCTCTAGCAGGGTTAATTCAGTTATGTCTCGAGCGGGAATCTCTACGATGATGATGATGATGCTGATGACTGCTGGAGTGCCCCGAAGAGTAGCCAGAGGAATGCCGACGAGGGGTAGAAACATAACCGTAACCTGGGAAACAAGAAACAGAAGATGCAGGGTTATAAACTACACTGCTCAAAGTAATTAGAGAACGTAAAATTCTGCTTTTAAGTACAAGATATTTGTGTAGAAAAATTTCAACAGTTTGCAAAAGTTCTATCAATTCAGTTATGCTAGATCAATTTATTGTCGCTTTTCAACAAAAACCTTGTATCTACAGCTTTAAACAAGCTGAAGATATGAGGTTTTTGTAGAAAAGTATTGATATACAAGGCTTTCTATGAAAATATCTTTCAGCATTATATACTGCAATTCTTCATCTATATATGATTCTGTGATGATTAAACAACAGAAACTCGCTGCTTTTCATCAAAATCCTAGTTACTTAAGTCACTAGGATTTTTGATGAAAAGTGACAAGCTATAGTTTACAAGAACATTTGAGTAATTGACATTGTGGTATATCAGCTCTAAAAGACTGCATACACAGGCAGCTGTGTGTGTAATTCTTAACTTTTGCTTCAAAACAGTAACAATAGTCTTGACATTAAAAAGAAACAATGAATATCAAATTTAAAATTTGTTATGATCAGCTATTTTTTTTTTTTTTTTTTTTTTGAGCAGTGTATGTTAATTACGGTAACAAACAATTTCTAATCTAGTCTACAGGTAACAACTCAACAAACTAGGTTTTGGCTGCAAAATGGTGCTTTAAAGTTAGATATTAGTTAAGCTGTAATGAAGGAATGCAAGAGTGGATCTAGTGGGGGGGGGGGGGGGGGTGTCTAGTCCCCCCCTTGCATTAGCCAGAAATTGAATTTTAAATATATAACATTAGTATGCTACCTATTTAAAACATTTAAAGGCATCATTTGGGCTTGGACCCCCTGTAAACAAAATCCTGGATCCGGCCTTGGAATGGCATTTTTCTTTACCAAATAACAATTTTTAGACTATTCAAATGAAATCTTCCTAATTTCATAACCCTCTTGATGGTATAGAAAATATTGGTGTAAAATGAATAAACATTTCCAGTGAAATTTCATAGTTCCCTAAAGTTTCTTTATGAAGACCATCAACAAGACATTCAAGAGGGCCTGTACCAACAAGAGGTCCAAGAGGGCCTTATCAATCTACTAGCGTTCTCTGATGAGCCAAGCCCTTCCACGCTGCCATGTTCTGATTGATCAATAATTCACATTTCTTTTCAAAACAGACATCCAACCATCATTCTTAACAAATTGGGTAAAAATTGGCCCTATGGAGGATAAAATTTTCAAAGAATGATCTCACCAAGACTTTATTGGGCAGAAATATGGCCTCTAGAGTGAATAAAGGTTTGTTTTTTCTGAAGTCTGACCTAGTGTTTGATTCTATTTAACTCAATTTTGACCTAATTTAACAAGAGCTGTCCGAAGACAGCGCACTCGACTTTCTAAGTTGCTTAGTATAAAGCGGGCATAACTCCAAATATAGTGGAGCCAGGGTCATGGGCCCTGGTAGTAAGGTAGAGGGTGTGATGGTGAATAAGTATATTAAGTTTGGGTTGAATCCCTTTGATAGTATGGAAGTTATTGATGTTTTTTGAAAAAACTTTAACCTTTGTTGCAACGCAGACACCAACGCCGACGCCCGGGTGACAGTATAAGCTCTCATTTTTTTCGAAAAGTCCAGCTAAAAACTCTTCAAATATATTTCAGACTAATTTTCAGATTTATTGGGCAAAAAATGTTGCCTCTATAGCCCATACAAGGTTTGTACGCCACAGGCACATTTCTGCCAAATTTGGTAAAAATTTACCAAATGGTTTGAGAAAAGAAGACTTTTAAAGAAAAAATTTAAGCACCGATCCAAACAAAGACACACCCATGACAGGCACAACACCATAACAATAGCTCCATGGCCTTTGGCCAGTTGAGCTGAAAATGGGGAAGACTTGATCTAAACATAACCATAAACCACCATCATGCAGACAAACCAAACAAGAGGACCATGATGGTCCTATATCGCTCACCTGAACCAAAATGATATTAGCAACATTTTTGTTCAATTCAATTGATATTTATGACTTTAAGACTGAAAACGAACTTATGATCAATAACATTGTGAAAATCACTCATCCGAGATGTAACTGTGCCCAACATTGTGTCAAAGTTTTGCTTTGAATGATAAATAATTGTAGATTCTAGAGTATAAACAAGGTCGATAACCGCCGAAAACAGCATTTTATCAAATTCAAGGGCACATAACTCTCGACTTTCTGATCAGATCCATTTGAAAATCCAACTCATCCAAGATCTTATGGTCCCCAAGAATGTGTCCAAGATTTGTCTTGATTGGTCAATAATTGTAGATTCTAGAGTGTAAACAAGGTCGAAAACAGCCAAAAACAGCAATTTTGTCAAATTCAAGGGCACGCAACTCTCGATTTTCTAATCAGATCAGACTGGAAATCATCCTGAACAGAGATCTTATGGTCCCAAACATTGTGTCCAAGCTTTGTCTTGATTGATTGATAATTGTAGATTCTAGAGTGTAAACAAGGTCGAAAACAGCCGAAAATGGCAATATCGTCAAATTCAGGGGCACATAACTCTGGACTTTCTGATCAGATCAAACAGAAAATCAAGCTCATCCGAGATCTTATGGTCCCCAACATTGTGTCCAAGTTTTGTTTTCATTGATTGATAATTGTAGATTCTAGAGTGTAAACAAGGTCGAAAACAGCCGAAAATGGCAATTTTCAAGGGCACGTAACTCTTGACTTTCTCATCAGATCAAATAGAAAATCGAACTCATCCGAGATGTTATGGTCCCCAACATTGTGTCCAAGTTTTGTATTGATTGATATATAATTGTAGATTCTAGAGTGTAAACAAGGTCGAAAACAGCCGAAAATGACAATTTTGTCAAATTCAAGGGCACGTAACTCTGGACTTTCTGATCAGATCAGACTGAAAATCGAACTCATCCAAGATCTTATGGTCCCAAACATTATGTCTTAGTTTTGTCTTGATTGATCAATAATTGTAGATTCTATAGTGTTAACAAGGTCAAAACCAGCCGAATATGGCAATTTTGTCAAATTCAAGGGCACATAACTCTGGACTTTCTGATCAGATCATACTGAAAACCAAACTCATCCGAGATCTTATGGTCTCCAACATTGTCTCCAAGTTTTGTTTTGATTGATCAATAATTGTAGATGCTAGAATGTAAACAAAGTCAAAAACGGCTTTTTTGGACATTCAAGGGCAGATAACTCAGCACATTCTGGTCCGATCTGGCCCATAATCGAACTCATCCGAGAACTTATGACCATACTTGTTTTGACTAAGTTTGATCAAGATTGATTAATATTTGTGGATGCTAGAGCGTAAACATCAAATTGTGGACGGACAGACGGACAGACGGACAGACGGACGGACGGACAGACGGACGACGGACAAAAAGCGATCACAATAGCTCACCTTGAGCACTTTGTGCTCAGGTGAGCTAAAAAGCTTGTAATCAGCATTTTCTTCCTATTCTTCAATATTTTCTTAAGCTTTAACACTAAGTTAAACCAAAAGGCGTTACTGTTTGATGGCCTGGTTAATATACTTAAATTAAGCCACTAATTTCTGTCAAAGTGTTACCAAAGTGTGTTGATTACTTAAACAGTGACAATTCAATCATTAGCTAGACCGTAATTGGAATTTGTTTGCTACAGTAAATTGAAAAGATTCAAGTTAATATTTTTTAAAGTTGCAAATAATATTGGGTTAGAGAGTCAAACCGCTCCTTGCCAAACAACCAAATTCTTACACATTGCAAACTAATAGTTTTTTTTCCACTGATGGCAATTAGTTGAATTAAACAACAGAAACAATTGAAGTTAAAGTCAGTATTCACTTCTTTTTTGACAAATGGCCAGGTTTGTAATGTGCAAAGCGAAAAAGGTTGTCTGGTAAAAATTTAGGAGAGGTTAAAGAACTAGCAGAGAAAGGATCATGCAATGATTAATAATTTTAATGTGCTACCCCTATTCACCAAAACATTAAAATCCATTCACCAAAGACAGTATATCCCATTCACCAAATAAAGAACACCACAATGGAAATTTTGAATAAAGATCAAGACAAGAAGTCTTATGTAGGGCTATGTAGAAAAGATCAGAATTCTCATATTGTTTGGGCTGATCTTGTTCTTTGTTGCCTGTTAAAGTATTCAGTAAATCCTATGGTCACCAGAAAAAGAGGGAAGGTTAGTTAATTACTCCTTTTCTAAAACAAGACCTATTTTTGACTTCCTTCATAGATCAGGCTTGGGAAAACATTGAGGCAAAAGAAGAAAGTGCTGATTATCAGCACTTTCTCCTTTTGCCCCAATATTTTCTGGTCTATTTTGTACACTATTCCTTTCATAAGAAACATTCATTTTATTTTTTTTCAGCAGCTTTCAAACTGGACCACCCTAACAATTTGTCCTTTTGGGAAAGGGGGTTAATGGGAAATTCCAGAATTCTATGATAATACTTAGCCTAAAGTCATTCAAAATAGACTCATTACAGATAGAAAATAGGTCATAGCTTTGGGGATTTCCCCAAGTTAATCCTTTCCCAAAAGATATAGTTTTGACTGGTCCAATTCAAAGTTGTTGCAGCTGATTAATATCAAGCTTAGGTGTAATCGATAGAGTCCAGGCTTATGCATGCAAAGCACAAGTAATCAGCATTTTCTTCTATCTCTCAATGCTTTAAAGCTTCGTAAAATTGGGACATCAAAGCAAGGTCTTATTTGTGAAAGGCTTAGGTTTCAGTTTTCCTAGAATGTTATCACTTGTCATGAGCATTTTTTTCTGTCATAAGGCATTTGTTACCAACTTGTCATTTTGAACTTGACATTGAAAGCTATAACATGCTACTAAATAAATGTTGAGGGTAACCTTGACTCAAAAATAAAGTAAATGTAAAATAAGATTTCTAGAAAAAATGTAGATAATCAGATGTAAGATAGAAAAGATTTGAGTTTGAGTTTATTGGGGTTTTACGCAGTTTTCAACTACCAGGGTCATATTGCGGCGGCTGGAGCACCTACCCATGGATTCCTGTTGTTTCTCGAACCAGTACTACCACAATACCCTTACCGAGCCTCCAGCTGCTCGCCCACTTAGGTTAACGATTTCAAACCCATTGGTGGGAGACAATTTTGTCAGAAAGGGTATTAGTCGCGGCCGGGTATCGAACAGAAAAGATTTGAGAATGCCATTCAATTATCTTTGAAGAGTAAAAGATAAGTATCAGTCACAGCAATGGACAAACAAATAGCCAAATACGCAAATCATTTTCGCGTTTCTTTTCACAATATAAGACAAAATCTTTCTTCTTGCACTTAGCTGAAAAATAGTTTGGGCTAAGCTATTCATTGAGTGGATTCCTCTTATTTTCTGTGCTACATTGTACACAAAACCATTCTTAATCAACATTCATTTTGTCATCTGCAGAAGCTATTGAATTGAAGTATCATCAGAATTTGTCCTTTGGGAAAGAGTTTAAGCCACCAAGTAAATTTGATACTTAAGTTTTGCAACTGCCATATTACAATATTTTGGCAATGATTCCTCAGTTTTTTTTCTTTAACCCTTTCCCAAACAAGACCTGGTTTTGAAGTCACTAATAGAAAAGTTTTGGGAAAACATTGAAACAAAAGAAGAAACTGCTGATAACCAGCAGTTTCTCCTTTTGTCTCAATATTTTCTATGCCATATTTTACACAAATTCTATCTGTAATAACTTTCATTTTGTCATTTGTGGCAGTTTTTGAAGAGGATGACCCTAAAATTCTGCCGTTTGGGAAAGGGTAAATGAAAGATGAGATGAAACATGAGATAATATTACCAAACTAATGAGAACAGAAAACTGTTGTCAAGGTGATACAGGAGGAACAGAAAACTAATATTTGTTATTTTGTCTTTGTCTTGTGATTTAAAGGCAAACAAAAATGTATAATAACTTAATATGTGTTTGTTTGATCTTTAAGTCTAAGGGCCAACCTCAGAAAAAGGCCTAGAAACTGATTTCTCAGGTTTTTTTTGTTTTGCTTTGAGGTATTTCATTGAGATGAGATGAAACATGAGATAATATTACTAAACTAAATTAGTAATGAAGACTGTTGTCAAGGAAATATGGGAGGAACAGAAAACTAATATTTGTTATTTTGTCTTTGTCTTGTGATTTATAGGGAAACAAAAATGTATAATAACTTAATTAATATGTGTTTGTTTGATCTTTAAGTTTAAGAGCCAACCTAAGAAAAAGGCCTAGAAAATGATTCCTCGGGGGTTTTTGTTTTTTTTTTTTGCTCCGAGGTATTTCAGTGAGATAAGATGAAACATGAGATAATATTACTAAACTAATGAGAACTGTTGTCAAGGATATATGGGAGGAACAGAAAACTAATATTTGCTATTCTGTCTTTGTCTCTGTGATTTATAGGGATAGAAATGTATAATAACTTCATACTTGTGTGTTTGATCTTTTACCGTATGAGAAATTTTAACCTTTCTCATTCAGTTCATTTTCATTTACAATGACGTATGTATCTCCCGTTAATGTCCGTTGCCATGCATGATGTGACATGAGTTTCCATGACAAATACATGCAATCATATGGTTCTGCACTGAAATGTGATATCCTTGTTGCCTAATACTTGGTTTTTCATAGCTCGAACAGAAACTTGAAAGCATTTATTTGATTGGTCAGAAGAAGATCGCCCCTTACTGGTTCCTGCCATATGTGACTGTAACTATGTTATCACCAGATTTTAATCCATTACCACATGATGACGCGTTTTGACACACTGTAAGACAAAGGCTTTGGAAAACATTGTGGACAAGAGCTGTCCGAAGACAGCGCGCTCGACTTTCTAAGTTGCTTAGTATAAAGGGGGCATAACTCCAAATATAGTGGAGCCAGTGTCATGGGCCCTGATAGTAAGGTAGAGGGTGTGATGGTGAATAAGTATTCCAAGTTTGGGTTGAATCCATTTGATAGTATAGAAGTTATTGATGATTGAAAAAACTTTAACCTTGTGTTGCAACGCCAACACCAACACCAACGCCGACGCCGACGCCCGGGTGACAGTATAAGCTCTCATTTTCTTCGAAAAGTCGAGCTAAAAATGAAGAAATTGCTTGTGACAAGCAATTTCTTCATTTCCCACAATATTTACTACTCAGAAAGACCAAAAACTGTAAAATAACGCTCACTTGAAAATGTCGTCTGCAACATCTTTGAATTTGGAATGGTAAAAATTCTTTGTCGTCTTCTATTAATGCCTTATTCATGCCTTACCTCCTATGCTATCATTGTCTGTCTCATCTTGGTAGTCATCTCCGCGGCTACTCTCCGTGGCGCTCATGTGACCTTGACCATACTCCCGACTTGCCCCGCTTGACCGACTATCTCGACTGTCACGATAATTGCCACTGTAAATCTGTCCACTTTGCGTACTTGTAAAACTTATAGCATCACTCTCTGTAAATGGTTTAACAAATTTGTCCCTTTCTTAAACCCTTTCCCAAACGAAAAAATTTTAGGGTGGTCCTTTTTAAAAGCTGCTCTAGACAACAAAATTCATGTTATAAAGAAAGGGATTTGTGTAAAATATAGCACAGAAAATATTGAGACAAAAGGAGAGACTGCTGGTTATCAGCAGTTTCTTCTTTTCTCTCAATGTTTTCCAAAGCCTTTCCTATTAGAGACGTACAAACCAGGTCTTGTTTGGGAAAGAATTTTACTGTTAACTAATTTGCTGGCGACAAAAATGTCACGGGTACTCTAAATGAGATTGTAATTGATATAAGCATTATAAATTTAAGGGAAAAGGAGAAAATTCTGGTTTACAATTGCTTTTGACTAGTTTTGACTAATTTCTTGTTAAAAGGCTGCACAAATTTGTTCAAATAATTTGTAGACACATTTTTGTTTACTCCAATCAGTAAAGAGGCTTGAGAAAGCAATGCCACATAATATTTATACATATGAATTAACCAATTTGTAACACATGAAAGTGTTAAGCAGTTATAAATCATGAGTTTCTCATTGTAAAAGATTTTTGTAATTTAGCTCATGTCAGAGATACATGTCAGTGAATAAATCATTAATCATATAATTAAAATCCATGTGTTTATTGACATAACAGATTCTTCAATCAAATTACCAGTACATAAATACCTGATTCCTTGTTTCCCCTCCTCCTGCCAATACTAACTTCATCATCCGAGTCTGTCTCTGTGTCATGTTCACTACTCTCCACTGCATCTGTAATGTGTAACAAAAACATACAGGATTATTTGAGGCAATATCTAGAAAAAGGTCCCTTAAGCTTTTAAGAGCCAACATGGTTCAAGATCAGCCTGCATATACACCCGTCAAGTTGGATGTTAACAGTCAGCGCCTTTGGCAGCCACAGCGTCTTTGCTTTTCACTCTAATTTGTACCCATTTATTCACCTAATTGAAGAGGAGCAATTTCCACAGAGAAAAATTCCCATGACACTGATGGGATTTAAACCAACAAGCCTTTGGTCCCAAAGCCATGGTCCTACCACTACACCACGGTGCTCGCATATCCATGCTGATAAAGCATGAAATCTTTCTTTGTAAACCATATCATTGACCATCCTCAAAAAACCAGCGGTCATAGCTACGCTACATGTCATGTAGCGTAGCTATGACCGCTGGGTTTCCGAGGATGATCATTGACTGTTTATTTGAATAACCTTTATGATATGTTTATCATTCAAATCTGATAAACACATTATTACACAATGACCTAAAAGACAATATTTGTTGTTTATTGCAGGAAAGTGCTTGGGATATGTAAATGATATGGTTAAAAGCCTTCAAATTATTAGCTTATGTTTCAATTACTCTATTCAAAGTTAGTAAAACAACAAACCTCTACCCCTACTCCAGTTGTTATAATGTCTAAGGGACCCTGTTCTACTCTTTGGTGAATCTCTGTAGTCCCCTATACCTTTACCAGAAACCCCACCATGCTTGGAGGATACCCCCTCAAGTTTCTTTTCTGGAATCACATACTTGGGTAGTCCTTTGAAAAACCAGGCACCAGATCTCTTCCAAACCTGCAAGATATACATGTAAAAGATTGAGTCTAAGGTTAACCCATTACCACACAGTGACTCTTTTGACTCCTCACAAGATAATGGCTTTGGAAAACATTGTGTAAAACAAGAGGGCCAAGATGGCCCTGTATCGCTCCACTGGCTTTTAGACAGTTAGACTACGAACTTCTTCAAGGAATACAATAGAGGTTGATTCCAAGAAGATTCATGCTACACCAGAATGAAATCCAATAAGTGATTAAGGAGCAGAAATGTTTTTACAATTTTCTTAAAATTACACTGTTTCATATAGCGAAAAAAAACCTAGCCCACAACGGCCAAGCTTTTCATCCGATAGTGAAGGAATTTGGAAGAGATTCATGCAAGGAAGATTCCTGTGAAGTTTGGTTGAAATTGGTCCTGTAGTTTTGGAGAAGAAGATTGTTTAATATTTTTTCGAAAATTGAATTTAATTAAATTTATTAAAATTTAAGTTCAACACAGAAATTATTTTTTTTAAGGAATTTAGAGGAGAAAAGTGCAAGGAAGATTCGTGTGAAGTTTAGTTAAAATTGGTCCAGTAGTTTTGGAAAAGAAGATTTTTCGAAAATTTAATTTAATTTAATTAATCAAAATTTAAGTTCTGCATAGAATTTATTTTTTTGAAGGAATTAAGAAGAGATTAATGCAAGGAACATTTCTGTAAAGATTGGTTGAAATTGGTCCAGTTCTTTTGGAGAAGAAATTTTTTTTAAAGATTTTTCGAAAATTTAAACCAATTAAATTATTTAAAATTCAAGTTCTGGGCGGATTTTATTATTTTGAAGGAATTTAGGAGAGATTTATGCAAGGAAGATTTCTGTGAAGTTTGGTTGAAATTGGTCCAGTAGTTTTGGAGAAGAAGAATTTTTAAAGATTTTTCGAAAATTTAAATCAATTAAATGAATTGAAATTCAAGTTCTGCACATATTTTATTCTTTTGAAGGAATTTGGTAGAGATTTATGCAAGGAAGATTTCTGTGAAGTTTGGTTGAAATTGGTCCAGTAGTTTTGGAGAAGAAAATTTTTAAAGATTCTTCGAAAATTTAAATCAATTAATTTAATCAAAATTCAAGTTCTGAACGGAATTTAATTTTTTGAAGGAATTTGGAAAAGGTTCATGCAAGGAAGATTCCTGTGAAGTTTGGTTGAATTTGGTCCAGTAGTTTTGGAGAAGAAGATTTTTAAAAGATTTTTCGAAAATTTGAATTAAATAATTTAATTAAAATTCAAGTTCTACACGGAATTTAATTTTTTAAAGGAATTTGGAAAAGGTTCATGCAAGGAAGATTCCTGTGAAGTTTGGTTGAAATTGGTCCAGTAGTTTTGGAGAAGAAGATGTTTAAAGAAAAAGTTGACGCACGGACGCACGCACGGACGCACGCACGGACGCACGCACGCACGACGGACACAGGGCCATGACATAAGCCCCGCTTGCCTTCAGCCAGTGGAGCTAATGAAGAAATTGCTTTATGACAAGCAATTTCTCCATTTTCCACAATATTTTCTACCTAATAAGACAACAAAAATTTAAATTTGATTCCTTTGAAATTGTCTTCTGCAACATCTTTGAATTTGGACCAACCTAAAATTTTGTCATCTGGTAATGGATTAAAAACAAGAGGGCCAAGATGGCCCTGGATCGCTCACCTGATAGAAGTTTGAAACTTGCTCCATGCAGAACAAGACCCACCTTTTACATGACCTAGGTATCTCTAAGACAAGAACATGAAATTTAAGATGCGAGATTATGATCCAGCTGAAAACAGCATTCTTAATCTTTAATAATCAATATTTGTGGCTGTTAAAGTGAAAACCAAGTCGATAAAAAACATCTATTTTGTCATAATCCAGGGCACATAACTCTGTTCTGATAAAGATATTCTCATCAACCTTATGTCCAAGTTGTTTTTTGATTGGTCAATATTTATTAATCACTGTTTGAGTGAAATTAACAACGAAATCGGTAATTTTGTCACCATCAAGGGCACAAAACTCTGTTTTTTCTAGTCTGATCAATATGAACTAGAACTGTCGCAAAGCGGACAAATACCCCCCACTAGCGCGTTGTCACTGAAAAAGTGCTAAAGTTCAAAGTGGCATAACTCTGAAACTACTGCAGGTGCACAACTTCATATGATAGGAAACAACCTGCTAAAATTTCAGCAAAATCGGTCAAAAGCTGTGGGAGGAGAAGAGGACACAAAATTATGTCCACGGACGGACGGACGAATGGACGGACGGACAGACGGACGGACGGACAACCTGAATCCAGTATACCCCCCCATAACTTTGTTGTGGGGGGGTATAAAAATGAAAACATATAAGATCTCATGGTCACCTAAATTGTGACCAAGTTGCGTCTTGATTGGTCAATATTTGTGTTTTTTTAGAGTGAAAATAAAGTGGAAAAAAGCAATTTTGTGAAATTCAAGGGCCAATAACTCTGGGTTTTTTTGGTCCGATCAAGGTGAAAATTTAACTCATTCAGCATCTTATGGTTACCATCATTGTTGCCAAGTTTTGTCTTCATCGGTCAATAAATGTAGATGCTTAAGTGTAAACAAAGTCAAAAATGGCAAATTTGTCAAATTAAAGGGCACATAACTCAAAATTTCCTACTTCAATGACACTGAAAATCGAACTCATTCATTATTGTATGGTTACCAACATTCTAGCCAAGTTTTGTCTTGATTGGTCAATATTTGTAGATGCTAGAGTGGTAACAAAGTTGAAACTAAGCTATTTTTGATATTCAAGGGCGCATAACTCCGGACTTCCTGATCTGATCTGATCCAAAATCAAACTCGTCCAAGAGCTTATTGTCATACATGTTTTGACCAAGTTTGGTCAAGATTGGTCAATATTTGTAGATGCTAGAGTGGTAACAAAGTCAACAAGAGGGCCAAGATGGCCCTGGATCGCTCACCTGATAGAAGTTTGAAACTTGCTCCATGCAGAACAAGACCCACCTTTTACATGACCTAGGTATCTCTAAGACAAGAACACGAAATTTAAGATGCGAGATTATGATCCAGCTGAAAACAGCATTCTTAATCTTTAATAATCAATATTTGTGGCTATTAAAGTGAAAGCCAAGTCGATAAAAAACATCTATTTTGTCATAATCCAGGGCACATAACTCTGTTCTGATAAAGATATTCTCATCAACCTTATGTCCAAGTTGTTTTTTGATTGGTCAATATTTATTAATCACTGTTTGAGTGAAATTAACAACGAAATCGGTAATTTTGTCACCATCAAGGGCACAAAACTCTGTTTTTTCTAGTCTGATCAATATGAAAAATGAAAACATATAAGATCTCATGGTCACCTAAATTGTGACCAAGTTGTGTCTTGATTGGTCAATATTTGTTTTTTTTAGAGTGAAAATAAAGTGGAAAAAAGCAATTTTGTGAAATTCAAGGGCCAATAACTCTGTTTTTTTTTGTCCGATCAAGCTGAAAATTTAACTCATTCAGTATCTTATGGTTACCATCATTGTTGCCAAGTTTTGTCTTTATCGGTCAATAAATGTAGATGCTAAAGTGTAAACAAAGTCGAAAATGGCAAATTTGTCGAATTCAAGGGCACATAACTCAAAATTTCCTACTTCAATGACACTGAAAATGGAACTCATTCATTATTGTATGGTTACCAACATTCTAGCCAAGTTTTGTCTTGATTGGTCAATATTTGTAGATGCTAGAGTGGTAACGAAGTTGAAACTAAGCTATTTTTGATATTCAAGGGCGCATAACTCCGGACTTCCTGATCTGATCTGATCCAAAATCAAACTCGTCCAAGAGCTTATTGTCATACATGTTTTGACCAAGTTTGGTCAAGATTGGTCAATATTTGTAGATGCTAGAGTGGTAACGAGGTCAAAAACTAGCGATTTTTGATATTCAAGGGCGCATAACTCCGGACTTCCTGATCCGATCTGACCAAAAATCGAACTCATCCAAGAACTTATCGTCATACATGTTTTGACAAAGTTTGGTTAAGATTGGTCACTATTTGTAGATGCTAGAGTGGTAACAAAGTCAAAACTAGTCATTTTTGACGTTCAAGGGCACATAACTCTGGACTTCCTGGTCCGATCTGACTCAAAATCGAACTCATCCGAGAACTTATGGTCATACATGTTTTGACCAAGTTTGATTAAGATTGGTCAATATTTGTGGGTGCTAGAGTGGTAACAACAAATTGTGGACAGACGGACGGACGGACGGACGGACGGACGGACGGACGGACAGACGCCGACGGACAAAAAGCGACCACAATAGCTCACCTTGAGCACTTCGTGCTCAGGTGAGCTAACAATATTTCTAACACAGGAGATTTATATTTTCTAATTTCATAGAAGATTTACAATATAAATCTTGAAGGAACTATCTTAGCCATTTACCTAACACAGCTATTCTTTGATTTTGGTACGAAGTCAATTTCGAAAACCTTTCAACTCTCAAAAAAGAATTTTCTCCTTTTCTATCAATGATTCTTGCTTTGTTTAAAAAATAGCTGGAAACAATAATTATTACTATGTCATGTCTATTTTGTTGTGTATACCTCCTTGAATTTGGACAAGGCTGTAAGTTCATTGTTTTGGAAAGGGTAAAAAGTCTGCTGGAAATTCCAGAACAGTATAGAGCCCTGGTTTGCATTATTGATAAAGCAATTTGGACGGCTGCAGATTCAATATCATAAATATTGTATGAGGAATAATTAAAGAATTATGCAAGCTGATTTCCCTAATGGTGAATTGCTAAAAAAAATGGATGTCTGAGCACTTAGGATGTCTATACACTTAATTATTAAAACATCTATCAGAGTGCTGTATAGATTTAACCTTGAGCATGATTTTTTCCACAGAAATATCAAAAAAAATTACTCCATAAACTCTGTTTATAAAAAGATAGTGTAAACTTAGCACAGAAAATGTTGAGTATTTTTCGTTTTGAATAAAAAATTTGCTATTAAAGGCTACCAAGCTTGGCAGTTTATTGCACCGTATATTGGAAGAAAATCATTAAATTAATGTGTTTTTATAAAAGATCCGCCAAACTCGGTTGTTTTAAAAGTTTTATTTGCTTTTCTTTACATTGTTGAAAAACTGATTTTCGAGAAAATAAAGATCGGCAATTTCCGTAAAATTGCCACGGATCGACGTCATCAATGGCTTGACTCCGCCCCCAATCTAGAGCATGAGGTGTCTGACAAAGATTTTCCTGTCATATAGCGAAGTCTCAGTTTTTATCCATTTCTCGATCGTAAGAGTAATACAGACAAACTTAAACCGTTCTTTGGCACATTCCTTAGTTCACTTACGACATATTCTTTGACTGTTTTAACATTTTTTCTAACATTTACTGAGGACGAATACCATGTTTTGAGTATCGATTGGGGAAGTCGCTTTATAACAGAAAAGTCGGACATTTAACTTTTTCAGAAATTTCAGACTTTCCGGGAAATGACCCATGACTGCCCGTTTTTCCCGCCATGACGTCATTCAGTGGCCAATATGACGTCATAATTTCAAGTCGGAAGTTTAGCACATTTTCTTCGGCAAAGATCGGAAAAGACCAAAATATCCAATTTAAAAGACGAAATAAAAACACTTCTAATGTTGGAAAATTGTAGAAACTTTGATATTTGGTTAATAGTAAGGTGTTCTTTCGGCACAAGACTTTCATTTTGCCAATCATCGGACACTTTAAGTAATTTCTTTTAGATCTTCTTTAGGAAAAAGTTTTAACCAATATGTGACCTCAACATAAGTTTACAGCAAATTATGCACATCATACCCATAAATTCATTTTGTATCAAAAATGACCTTCATTTGCTTCACATAACTTAGCCAAGCTCAAAAGCAAATAAGATGTGGTGGAAGTGGATTATACATTAACTTTGGGTGACTAGCATGTTCTCGAAAAAGTCTAGCTCAAACCAAGTCTGGCAGATAAATGTTTGTCATTACGAATAACCTCATATGGAATAAAAAACATCACAAATATAATATTGAGAGAGTTACATTTACATCATTTTTGACACCAGACCATCATAATTCCATTCAAACACGGCCAGAGGGATGTGTTAATGAGGAACGAAGAATTAAATTTGGGAAGATAATTATCTAATCTATCTTTCCCTATTACAGAAGGGCTCCCTTGGTACAGCTAGACAATTTGTCTTTCTCCTCCTTGCCGAGTAATGGATGTCTTGTCTTAACACACAGGTCCTCTGGAAACTTATATCAATTCAAGTGAAGAAAGTTAAATTTGTTGGTGTTTTTGGCCAGAAAACAAAGTGGAAAATGAAGAAATTGCTTGATACAAGCAATTTCTTCATTTTCCACAATGTTTTTCAAAGTTTTTTCTTGAGGGGCTTCCAGAGGTGGCACTGTGTGGTAAAAGATGAGGCAAAATGAAGTCTGATAGATAAATATTAGCCAATTTGAAGGCCTGGTCACAAACACCATTCCCCGTTCACATCCCGGTCAGAGCACAACATCACAGACCGGAGCACGTTTAAAATAGGGGACTCCTGCAATATTATTCTGGACATGATGTGGATGCAATATGGACACGGAATCTTATGTTACCGGCCTTGAGTAACCCCACAAGGAACCTAAA
This sequence comes from Fragum sueziense, assembly GCA_963680895.1. Lineage (NCBI taxonomy): Eukaryota > Metazoa > Mollusca > Bivalvia > Cardiida > Cardiidae > Fragum > Fragum sueziense. The sequence continues at coordinate 26,009,521 of OY804603.1, forward strand.
ACATCACAAATATAACATTGAGACAGTTACATTTACAGCATTTTTGACACCAGACCATCATAATTCCATTCAAACACGGCCAGAGGGATGTGTTAATGAGGAACGAAGAATTAAATTTGGGAAGATAATTATCTAATCTATCTTTCCCTATTACAGAAGGGCTCCCTTGGTACAGCTAGACAATTTGTCTTTCTCCTCCTTGCCGAGTAATGAATGTCTTGTCTTGACACACAGGTCTTCTGGAAACATAGCTTTTCTATCTGTAGACTTTTTTCCAGATGAAAACCAATAGTCACACACACTTTTTATATACCCATAATGTAGGCCTACCAATTCTAGACTTGTTCAAAGACAAAGAGGCTGCATGATACAAATTCAAGTTGGTTAAATTTTGAAAAGTCTAAAAGTTCCAATTTGGGTTAGAAAACAATGTGGAAAATGAAGAAATTGAAATTTGAAAATTTGGGAGATAATTATCTAATCTATCTTTCCCTATTACAGAAGGGCTCCCTTGGTACAGCTAGACAATTTGTCTTTCTCCTCCTTGCCGAGTAATGGATGTCTTGTCTTGACACACAGGTCTTCTGGAAACATATCTTTTCTATCTGTAGGGGTTTTTTTTTCAGATGAAGACTTGGTCATACACACTTTTTATATACCCATAATGTAGGCCTACCAATTCTAGACTTGTTTAAAGGCAAAGAGGCTGCATGATACAATTTCAAGTTGGTTAAATTTTGAAAAGTCTAAAAGTTCCTAAAAGTTTGGGTTAGAAAACATTGTGGAAAATGAAGAAATTGCTTGTCACAAGCAATTTCTTCATTTTCAACAATGTTTCTCAAAGCATTTTTCTTGAGAGGCGTCAAAAGGTGTCACTGTGTTAAATAGTATAGCTCAAACCAAGTCCGGCAGATTAATGTTTGTCATGAATTACATCATAATGAATCAAAATATCACAAGTATAATATTGAGAGAGTTACATTTACATCATTTTTGACACCAGACCATCATAATTCCATTCAAACACGGCCAGAGGGATGTGTTAATGAGGAAGGAAGAATTAAATTTGGGAAGATAATTATCTAATCTATCTTTCCCTATTACAGAAGGGCTCCCTTGGTACAGCTAGACAATTTGTCTTTCTCCTCCTTGCCGAGTAATGGATGTCTTGTCTTGACACACAAGTCTATGAGAAACATATCTTTTCTATCTGTAGGGTTTTTTTTTCCAGATAAAGACTTGGTCACACACTCTTTTTATATACCCATAATGTAGGCCTACCAGTTCTAGACTTGTTCAAAGGCAAAGAGGCTGCATGATATATAATTTCAAGTTGGTTAAATTTTGAAAAGTCTAAAAGTTCCAATTTGGGTTAGAAAACATTGTGGAAAATGAAGAAATTGCTTGTCACAAGCAATTTCTTCATTTTCAACATTTTTTCCCAAAGCATTATTCTTGAGAGGCGTCAAAAGGTGTCACTGTGTTAAATAGTATAGCTAATACTAAGTACGGCAGATTAATGTTTGTCATGAATTACATCATAATGAATCAAAAACATCACAAATATAATATTAAGAGTTACATTTACAGCATTTTTGACACCAGACCATCATAATTCCATTCAAACACGGCCAGAGGGATGTGTGAATGAGGAAGGAAGAATTAAATTTGGGAAGATAATTATCTAATCTATCTTTCCCTATTACAGAAGGGCTCCCTTGGTACAGCTAGACAATTTGTCTTTCTCCTCCTTGCCGAGTAATGGATGTCTTGTCTTGACACACAGGACTGTCTTCTGGAAACTTATATCTATTCAAGTGAAGAAAGCTAAATTTTGTTAGTGTTTTTGGCCAGAAAACAATGTGGAAAATGAAGAAATTGCTTGATACAAGCAATTTCTTCATTTTCCACAATGTTTTCCAAAGTTTTTTCTTGAGGGGCTTCCAGAGGTGTCACTGTGTGGTAAAAGATGAGGTAAAATGAAGTCTGATAGATAAATATTAGCCAATTTGAAGGCCTGATCACAAACACCATTCCCCGTTCACTTCACGGTCAGAGCACAACATCACAGTCCAGAGCACGTCTAAAATAGGAGACCTGTGCAATATTATTCTGGACATGATGTGGATGCAATATGGACACAGAATCATATGTGACTGGCCTTGAGTAACCCCACACGGAACCAAAAACATCACAAATATAACATTGAGAGAGTTACTTTTACAGTATTTTTGACACCAGACCATCATAATTCCATTCAAACACGGCCAGAGGGATGTGTTAATGAGGAATGAAGAATTAAATTTGGGAAGATAATTATCTAATCTACGAGGGATGATCCAAAAGTAATGTCACAAACGTTGTTATCGGTAATTCTAAGAACGTATCGTCATGCAATCTTACATGCCGCTAGATTAACATTCGTTTAATTCATACACAAATTTTCATAAAGTTCCGCTTTATATTACAAATATATTCCGCATTTTAACATAGCGCATCGGTGTCATGCGCCGCACAACACACAACGTCATCGACGTCAAAATCTATTTCTTCTCAAAATATTGCCCTCCGTATTTAATGCAATGTTCATTGCGTTCGACCCACTTCATTAATGAATATACAAACGACTCATTTAGCAATGTCTTGAATGCATTCCTTGAATCAAAAGTTTAGTCCCAGTTTTTTAAGGTCGACGTGATTAATTCCTCTTAAATTCAGCTAAAGATGCGGAAATAACGCAAATGTCATATGGACGTTGGCGTCATTCCGCTGCTCCACACGCCAAAGGGCTCATTTTTCATCTTCAAAGGACTCATCCTCACTCCAAAAAACGCTTGCACCAACGGTAGACGAGACTCCTATTTACAATCCGTTCTTTTTGGTTGAATTTATTGTTTTTGTTGCTCCAATCGGCTTTTTTCCAAGCCTTTAGCAAAAATTCAAAAATGCGCGTTGTGGGCTTTTATCCGATTCTGCCATTTTCCTGATTGCGAGTGATGAATTCAGTGAGATTTACTTAGTATTTCAACGCACAGATTTTATTGAAACGTTCTAAAATGGCTTAGCAATATCACGACATTGTGTCATTTAAATACCAGCTTAAATGCAGCGGTATTTCTTTTTATATAATGATAGAACATAAAGTAATAATAGTCTTCAAACGAATACTTTATGGCGTGCGGCGCACATGCACGATATAGATCTTTTTAAGCATTTCATTTCCTCGGATATATAAAGAATATTGAAATAATTCAGAAAAGCATATTTCCAATAGGATAAGCTTGAATTACAAGTCTTTATTTGTACAAGAATATGTCGAATAACCAAACTATAGGCACTGTGACATTACTTTTGGATCATCCCTCGTATCTTTCCCTATTACAGAAGGGCTCCCTTGGTACAGCTAGACAATTTGTCTTTCTCCTCCTTGCCGAGTAATGGATGTCTTGTCTTGACACACAGGTCTTCTGGAAACATATCTATTCTATCTGTAGACTTTTCCCCCAGATGAAGACTTGGTCACACACACTTTTTATATACCCATAATGTAGGCCTACCAATTCTAGACTTGTTCAAAGGCAAAGAGGCTGCATGATACAATTTAAAGTTGGTTAAATTTTGAAAAGTCTAAAAGTTCCAAATTTGGTTAGAAAACATTGTGGAAAATGAAGAAATTGCTTGTCACAAGCAATTTCTTCATTTTCAACAATGTTTCCCAAAGCATTTTTCTTGAGAGGCGTCAAAAGGTGTCACTGTGTTAAATAGTATAGCTAAAACCAAGTCCGGCAGATTAATGTTTGTCATGAATTACATCATAATGAATCAAAAATATCACAAGTATAATATTACGAGAGTAACATTTACAGCATTTTTGACAGCAGACCATCATAATTCCATTCAAACACGGCCAGAGGGATGTGTTAATGAGGAAGGAAGAATTAAATTTGGGAAGATAATTATCTAATCTTTCTTTCCCTATTACAGAAGGGCTCCCTTGGTACAGCTAGACAATTTGTCTTTCTCCTCCTTGCTGAGTAATGGATGTCTTGTCTTGACACACACGTCTTCTGGAAACATATCTTTTCTATCTGTAGATTTTTTCTCAGATGAAAACCAATAGTCACACACACCTTTTTATATATAGGCCTACCAATTCTAGACTTGAAAGTCAAAGAGGCTGCAGGTAACAATTTAAAGTTGGTGAAATTGGAAAAATCTTTCCATTATGGTTTAGAAAACTTTGTGAAATATGAAGAAATTGCTTGTGTCAAGCAATTTCTTCATTTTCCACAATGTTTTCCAAAACCTTTACTTTTGTGATGTGTCAAAAGGCATCCTTGCGGCAATAGGCTTGCTAAAAACCAAGTCTGGCAGATAAATTTTTGCCAATACAAATAACCTTACATTGTGGAATCAAAAATATCACAAGTACAATATTAAGAGAGTAATATTTACAGCATTTTTGACACCAGACCATCATAATTCCATTCAAACACGGCCAGAAGGATGTGTTAATGAGGAAGGAAGAATTAAATTTGGGAAGATAATTATCTAATCTATCTTTCCCTATTACAGAAGGGCTCCCTTGGTACAGCTAGACAATTTGTCTTTCTCCTCCTTGCCGAGTAATGGATGTCTTGTCTTGACACACAGGTCTTCTGGAAACTTATCTTTTCTATCTGTAGACTTTTTTCAGATGAAGACTTGGTCACACACTCTTTTTATATACCCATAATGTAGGTCTACCAATTCTAGACTTGTTCAAAGGCAAATAGGCTGCATGATACAATTTCAAGTTGGTTAAATTTTGAAAAGTCTAGAAGTTCCAATTTGGGTTAGAAAACATTGTGGAAAATGAAGAAATTGCTTGTCACAAGCAATTTCTTCATTTTCAACAATGTTTCCCAAAGCATTTTTCTTGAGAGGCATCAAAAGGTGTCACTGTATTAAATAGTATAGCTAAAACCAAGTCCGGCAGATTAATGTTTGTCATGAATTACATCATAATGAATCAAAAATATCACAAGTATAATATTAAGAGAGTTACATTTACATCATTTTTGACACCAGACCATCATAATTCCATTCAAACACGGCCAGAGGGATGTGTTAATGAGGAACGAAGAATTAAATTTGGGAAGATAATTATCTAATCTATCTTTCCCTATTACAGAAGGGCTCCCTTGGTACAGCTAGACAATTTGTCTTTCTCCTCCTTGCTGAGTAATGGATGTCTTGTCTTGACACACAGGTCTTCTGGAAACATATCTTTTCTATCTGTAGGTTTTTCCCCAGATGAAGACTTGATCACAAAAGCTTTTTTTCCTAAAGACCTACCAATTCTAGACTTGTCCAAAATCAAAGAGGCTGTAGGAGACAATTTCAAATTAAACTTTTCATTTAGGGTAGAACACTTTGTGGAAAATGAAGAAATTACTTGTATCAAGCAATTTCTTCATTTTCCACAATGTTTTCCAAAACCTTTATTTTTGTGAGCTGTCAAAAGGCATAATTGTGGAAATAGGCTGGCTAAAACCAAGTCTGGCAGATAAATGTTTGCCAATACAAATAACCTTACATTGTGGAATCAAAAACATCGCAAGTACAATATTGAGAGAGTTACATTTACATCATTTTTGACACCAGACCATCATAATTCCATTCAAACACGGCCAGAGGGATGTGTTAATAGGAACGAAGAATTAAATTTGGGAAGATAATTATCTAATCTATCTTTCCCTATTACAGAAGGGCTCCCTTGGTACAGCTAGACAATTTGTCTTTCTCCTCCTTGCCGAGTAATGGATGTCTTGTCTTGACACACAGGTCTTCTGGAAACATATCTTTTCTATGTGTAGACTTTTTTTCAGATGAAAACCAATAGTCACACAAACTTTTTAGATATAGACCTACCAATTCTAGACTTGTCCAAAATCAAAGAAGCGGCAGGCGACAATTTTAAGTTGGTGAAATTTGATAAATCTTTCCATTATGGTTTAGAAAACTTTGTGAAATATGAAGAAATTGCTTGTGTCAAGCAATTTCTTCATTTTCCACAATGTTTTCCAAAATCTTTACTTTTGTGATGTGTCAAAAGGCATCCTTGCGGCAATAGGCTTGCTAAAACCAAGTCTGGCAGATAAATGTTTGCCAATACAAATAACCTTACATTGTGGAATCAAAAATATCACAAGTAAAATACATTTACAGCATTTATGACACCAGACCATCATAATTCCATTCAAACACGGCCAGAGGGATGTGTTAATGATGAACGAAGAATTAAATTTGGGAAGATAATTATCTAATCTATCTTTCCCTATTACAGAAGGGCTCCCTTGGTACAGCTAGACAATTTGTCTCTCTCCTCCTTGCCGAGTAATGGATGTCTTGTCTTGACACACAGGTCTTCTGGAAACATATCTTTTCTATCTGTAGACTTTTTTTCAGATAAAGACTTGGTCAAAGACACTTTTTATATATAGACCTACCAATTCTAGACTTGAAAGTCAAAGAGGCTGCAGGTGACAATTTCAAATAGGTGAAATTTTAAAAATCTTTCCATTGCGGGTTAGAAAACCTAGTGGGAAATGAAGAAATTGCATGTTTCAAGCAATTTCTTCATTTCCTGCAATGTTTTTTCCAAGTTCTGTATTGTGTGGGGCGTCAAAAAAGTGTCAATATGTGGGAATGTGTTAAATCTTGTCATCCGGAAAAGATCTGATAAAGTTATGATGTTAGATTATGTCTGTATTTCTTATTCCTCTGATATTTACTGTCAAGCATTTCTGCCTAGATTGTCAGTTTTACACATCCCTCAAGACTTCAAGAATATTAGAGGAAGAATTGTCCTGTTTATTTCCCATGATTCTGTGCTTAGAAAACATTTTTGTGCTTTAAACCTCTTCTTCTCCTTAACCACTGGGCCAATCCTCACCAAACTTGGCAGGCATGTAAGCATTAATCCAGTTTGTACCAAACTTGGTAGGAATTAATGTTTCTTTTGTGACTGTCTTCAATACATGTTCATAAATTCTTGATTCATCAAAATGTGGGCGTGACAGGGCGGGGCTTATCAGACTTAGAGAAATCACAAGGTAATTCTTCAAAAATCTTTTTCTCCTTAACCATTGGGCCAACTTTTACCAAAAATGGCAGGAATGCTACTTGGGTGAACAGTTTCTACATCAATTCTTCATATTTTGTTATTTGGTATAGGTATAATGCTAGATTCTGTCTGCTTTTACTGTTCCTCTGATACTGTCAAACGTTTCTGCTGAAATAGTCATTTTCACACCTCCCTACAGACTATAGGCTTCAGTACTGGAAGATTTTTTTCTGATTATATTTCATGATTTTGTACAAACTTATTATTGCGGAGAATGTATGGACAAGAGCGTTTGGCTCTAAAACAATTGTATTGATTGATGATTGATCTATTGATAATAAGTTTTTGATGAAAAATTGGAACTCACATGACTGTGTGCAAAATGTATAGGGGTGCTGCGTTCAAGATGCAAGTCATCATGAAAAATATTATGTCCACTCCCCTCTCTGGCACAGGATAAGAAATACATTCCCGCAATAACATGTTTCTATCTATAATGGACAGCCGAACTTACCAAACAAGTCTAAGTTTGACAGCCCAGAAGAATGTTATATCAAAGAAAATGCTGTGATAAGCCTTTTTTCATTTCCTGCCTTTAATCCTTTCCCAAACAAGGCCTGGTTTTGACGTCCCTAATAGAATTAGCTTGGGAAAACATTGAGACAAAAGGAGAAACTGCTGATAACCAGCAGTTTCTTCTTTTGTCTCCATATTTTCTGAGCTATATTCTACAAAAATTCTATCTTTAAGAATACCAATATTGTAAACTGTAGCAACATTTGAATTGGACCACCCTAAAATTTTGTCGTTTGGGAAAGGTTTAAGGTTTAACTTAGTTATCAGAATGGATCTTACAAGGGTCCCTTTCTCCAGATCCTGGCTCATATATGGTGATTCTGGTATTATTTCTGGTATTATTTCTACAAGTGATATCAATTTATGGTTCATTTGTAGAGACAACATCTGGGTCCTGTCATTGTTTCTCAGACTGACTGGAAAAATAGCTGGATAGTCAGATATATTGAGGAAAATAGCATTTTGTATGTGGGGGAACTGTCAATTAACCTTTCTTTGTATCTTTTCTGTCTCATAGTTTATTGCAGCTGTAAAGGAATTCTGTCTTTTCAAATAAAACAAGAACTGTCGCAGAGCAGTCTAATTCAAAACCGTCCCCTTTCATCCACACCTGCGCCGGTCACAATGTCAAGGTCAGGTTATCTCCCTTTGCTGACCTTGGAAATGTGAAATGTGGATGGACAGACATACAAATGAATGGATGGATGGACAGACAGACAGATAGGGTGATTCCTATATAACCCATCAAACTTTGTTTGTGGTGGTACATAATCTAGAGGCCTTTGAATGTATGAATCACTCCACATGCCTGAATTTCCTTTCATAATCAGTTTTTGTCTAGATTTATTTTGGTCAATATTTATGGTCCTAAGCACAAAAACAATGTCAAAATTCCAACAGCAATTTGGTTACAAGAGGACCATGAAAGTCCTAAATTGCTCATTTGAGCTGGTATGACACAAGTTGGAAATGAATTGAAGAAATATCTCGGGAAACAAGAATCTGATCAGGCAAAAGACAAAGCCTTCATGGACACAATCAATACAAACAAGAGCTGTCTCAGGACAGCAAAGGGCGATTATCAAGTGCTGGATAGTGAAAAGTCCGAAAAGGGTAAAAAATCCACTAAACCATACGTTAGAGTAACACATCTTTGCCTAGAGGCTGATATTATGGTCAAAGAGGCATGTGCAAAGTTTCAGAGAAATAGCATTGGTAGAAACAGAGATTTGAGAAACTTGCAAGTGAAAACTTAACCAAAGCATTAGGCCAACGCAGACACCCAGGTGACTAAGAAAAGCCACGCTATTCTACAAATAGTCACACTAAAAATCACACATTTTTTCACATCTTGTTTTGATTTTGAATATTCAATGTAGAATAATCCACTTTGATTTCTTAGAAGTGATACTGCCTAGTACTTATTTATCTGCCAGCACAAAAACAATCAAGCTAGAAGGTGTAATATTTTTCACATAAATTGACAATAATTTGTCTATCACACACAGACAGATAATAAAGAGAAAATAGAATGTTTTATTGTCTCTGAATAAAAGAATCACTTCTCCAAATACAAATGTCTAGCAAATCTGCCATGTACCAAACCAAATCAAAAACCCATTCAAACACAACTTTGCACCCACATCACTGCCGCAGCACTTCTAAAACAGGTGGCCCATGATTCCCATATTGTTAGATGTGATGTGTACATAGAGGTGTTTGTGACCAAGCCTTAAGGTTTACGAACTGAGAATAAAGTGCAGCGCCAGAGGCGAAAAAATGCCAGTAATTCCTAATCTGTGTTACAATTCTATTCCAAATACAAATATAAGCATTTTGTATGGTTTAGAATTTTGAATAAATGCATACTTATGGAAATATTTGACAAAAATTATAAATGTTCAAAATTACCTCCCTTGCATATGAAAATAGAGTAAAATAATATTTCTAAATTATTTTCTTCTTGAAGCATAATCTTGAAATCCGGCCTGGTGAATCAACTTATGTGAAGTGTATTTACAAGTGTGTGTAATTTGATGACTTTCGTATAGCTAGACAGTGGTGCTTTCATTCTCAGTTCTTAAACCTTAATGCAGTGGTACAGCAGTCAAGTACAATACCATATCCAAAGCAGTCGGCTAGGCCATGATTACTTCAACTGACAAAGCAGTCGGCTAGGCCATGATTACTTCAACTGACAATGTCGACCAAATTGTCATATGTTTTATGTTAAGTGGTTGAGGAATTGTGTGTGACCAGACCTTCAGAATAAACAAAACACTTCCAATCTCTTACACCACAAAAATTATGGTACAAAATGTAAAAAGTTTTCACTTACTTTTACAATAAAGTAAGAAAATTAATTAAGAGAAAACAGAATATTTTATTGTCCCTGACTGATTGCATGTTCCTCAAACCTCTAATGAATAATTAGTTTTGTGACTTTACCTTGTAAATAATGCAAACAGGATGTAATTACTCTTTGAACTTGTCTTTAAGTGAAGCAGCATTGATTGTGCAACAGAAACATTTAGCAGGTGTTGTTCTTTTTTCTTTTTCCTTCATGCAAATTTTGAAAATATTACTTAAGTGTAGGCTGCATAGACTAAGATAACCATGCACAAATGTGCAGTCTGATCATATTCTACACTTCCAACTGAAGTGATTACATGATCCTTAATTTTAATTAAACCTCTAATGAGTGACTGCTTTGTGATTTTAACCTTGTGAATAATGCAAACAGGACGGAATTACTCTTTGAACTTTACTTTTAATGAAGCTGCATTGATTGTGCAACAGCAACACTAATTAACCCTTTCCCAAACAAGACCTGGTTGTGACGCCCCTAATAGAAAAGGCTTGGGAAAACATTGAGACAAAAGAAGAAATTGCTGATGATCAGCAATTTCTCCTTTTGCCTCAATGTTTTCTGCGCTATTTCATGCACAAATTTTATCTTTATCAGCTTGCGTTTTGCTGTCTGTAGCCCCCTTTAAATAAAAAAAGTCTAAATTTCTGTCGTTTGGGAAAGGGTTAAACCTATGTTAAAGGAAAAGAGATAAAATCAAATACCAGGTTTGGAAAAGAAAAAAACTGTTCTGGCTTGTCAATGGTTAAAACTTTTTCATTCTACTTATTCTACTTCTTTTTCTACTTATTAAAAGTCAAAGTCTAACTTGTCCATGGAAGGCATTGGGAGTTTTTAAAAAAAACATTTTTCTTAGGGAAAGGACCCTGACTTATATGGTATGTTTAAATGAACTAGCTTGTCATTACAAGAAATTCTTAATTCTTGGTATTCCAATAAGGTTTTGTTCCAGATCAAAGTTTGCAGAATGGGTATCTTTTCTCTTAATGTTTGCAAACTTAAGGTTTTCTGTATTCAAGAATTCAAAATCAGAGATTCTAGTGGAAAGGTTTAGGGCAATGTAACAAGAAAACATTCAAATCCTGGATTACTTGACCGAAGACAGAGTATGTAAGAATTTATTCCCAAGGACTTTGTCATGCACTAAACACATCATTTATAGTATAAAATCCAGTCTGGTAGTCAATGTTAAAGATTACTTTCAAATAATGTATGGCTTATAGATAACAACCACTGTTTAGTGATGGAGGAATTTAAAATAGAAATATACCAGTCTTACAGTCTAGAATATTTTCAAAACATTTCCCCAAAGTAACAATTAAGTTTATCTTAACACTTTCCCAGACAAACTCTGATTGTGTCATACATTGAGACATCTTTTGAAAACAGTAAGAGAAACAAGAGCTGTCTCACGACAGCCAAGCCCTACTATCAAGTGCTGGAAAGTGAAAAATTCTAACACCGAAAAGGATAAAAATTCTGTTAAATCAAATGCCAGTGTAATAGTCTAGGAGCCAGCTTTTACAAAGGGGGGTAAATTAAAAGTTCTTGCAACCGGTGACCTATAAAATTTTGAGTGGTATTTTTCAATACATTAGGGTCCCACGCTTTGGTTAAGGGTGGATGACATGCTTAAAAGTGGTAGGATTTTTTTAAAATCAAGGTCAAAGGTCATTCGGTGCACTTTTCATACATACCTCCTAAAATACCCCATAACTTACTCATTTATTAAGCTAAAACAATTATTTTGGTATCAAAATAAAGCTGATAAATTGCACTTTGACTTACATGAATAATAAACAGCTTTTTGATTTTGTATTTTTGTGAATATTCATAAATATAGCAAAAATTGGCGAAAAATCACCAAAATAAGTTTTGTCTACAAGTGAAAAAAAAGTTTTTAAAATACAAAAGGTATGTTTGTGTGGTTGAAGTCATACTTAAAAATTGCCCAGAATACTGTTCTTGAGTTATATGTATTTCTTCACAGAATTAGTCTTTAGCTTAGGCTTGTAGTCATAGCTAAAAGTGGGTGGGGTAAATTTTCCCAAAAATTACAAAATATGCAAACATTGGAGTAACAAAAAAACTTACACATAAATGTGATGTTTTAGTAAAATTATGCTTTTGAAATCATATTTGCAGTGATTTGTAAAGCTTTTAATGCATATTTTTGGAAATTAATTAGAATTTTAAGAGCCACAATAACAATTCAATAAAACAGCATGTGAGATGGATACAGATTATATCAACACCATAATGTCAAAGCAATGGCTCTTAAAACGAATATTTATCAAGTATCTATGTACTAGAAATGGGCAGCTGAAAATATTCCCCAGACCCGTGCCAGATTTTTTAGGAATCAGAACAACATGGGACGGTCAGATTTTGCATTGTTGGGTAGTGTATTGCTTTTATAGAGCCAAAGGGAAAGGAATTTAGCGCTGGAACCAAATAGCTCATACACAAAATTGTGCGGTTCTATCATGTAATTTTATATATATGATGAATAACACATCACTTGAAATACAGTTTACAGTTTAAGTGAATAAAACAATATCTCTGGTATAACATACTTATAAGGGATACAGATATAGCTTTTTTTCTTTGTGTTTTGTCAAAAATGGCCAACTAAATTCAAGTTGACCCCCATAATTGTATATATGTCGAAAATTTAATATAGATAAAAATAAGACCACAAATTAGTCATTTTGATGCCCCCTATCGTTAGATCGATGGCATAATGTTTTACGTTGTCGGTCTGTCTGTCCGTACGTCCGTCCAGCCAGCCATCTGTCTGTCCGTCCATCAGTTTGAAACATGATAACTTAACATTGGCCTTTTCTCCAAAAATATTCCACATGCAAAGCTCAAATTTGGTATGTAACCTTCTTTCAATGATATTTATCTGTTCCATGCAATATGAACTTCCTCAAGGTTATCCATTAACCCTTATCAACCCTTAACATTAAAACTAATTAACGTGAAAACTTAACATTGGCCTTTTCTCCAAAAGTATTTCACACACAAAGCTCAAATTTGGTATGTAACCTTCTTTTAATAATATCTATCTGTTCCAAGCAATATGACCTTCCTCAAGCTCATCCATTAACCCTTATCAACCATTTACTTAAAAGCTTAATATGAAAACTTATCATTGGTCTTTTCAGAGGCATTCATGCTTCACAAAGCTTGTTTCAAGATTGGGCTGAATTATATATGAATTCTTGAGAGATAGCCAGTGGTGTGCATTTTAGAAAGTAAGAGCAATATAAAGAATTTAATTTGTCTAATGATGACCGAAATGTCTTCTGCATGATAGTTGCGTAAAGCAGAAGTCGTGCATAAACTCATTGTTTTGTTCATTTTATGTATCGTGTATACTTTACTAAATATAATGTTCTTATATTCAACACTATCCTCATCATCACCATCATCATCAACAGCAACAACAACAAAAACAGCAAGACACATGAAGCAATAACCAGACTTTAAATATCCATAGCTACCCTATAATAAACACTTCAATACACTTAATTCAGGCCATATATACTAATCATTATCATTGTCTAATGCACCAAGATACGTCTATTTATACACAGTTCTGACTCACAAACACATGCATCAGTGCATAAAAGATATTCTCTTTGACACTTACACCTTCGCGTGTGGCAGTTAGTTTAACACGAATATTTTGTGATGTCAATCAAAGCTAGAGGTGCAGGATCTTTACACATTCTTATAGGAACTAAATTGTTGTTGTCATTAACATTGGCATTTTCTCCAAAAGTATTCGACATAAAAAGCTCATTTGGTTTGTATGAGGGCTGTTGATAAAGTATCCGGAATTATGTCATAACTTTTTCATGTACTAACTGTTAGGATATTTTCAAAACTTAAAATTTAGGAAATTATGCTTTTGATCCAGCAACAAAATCTAAGTTTTTTGCATTATGGTGCATTCTACAGTTGTTATGGCAACGAAGGGTCATATTGAGCGGCGCAACTTAGGTCTGAGATGGATACATCAGGAACGTCTGTCTTACACATCTAATATTTACATCTTTTCTATATATTTGCCACTGCACGATATCCACATTTCCCACATATTAATTTATTCCTCAAAGAAGCGATTGACGATTTCGCCGACGTCCAGATCTATTGAGGTCAGAAGCATCATGGGTAAAATCATTTATAAATGCATTATATTATACCACTCATAAATGCTTGTTTTTTCTCATAGAAGTATTGCTGTACATGTTCATAATCATAAAGATCGTCTCGGATTTTAATTTTCCAATTTACACTCAAATCATTATTGAATACCATTGCTCTAGCACCATATTTGCTATATAAGCTAAGCGATGTATTCACCTATGGTTGTTTACGGAAATTGACTCCAAATGTCAGCTGACGATGTTACGTTTGCCGAGAAAAAAATGTCCGCTCAAAGGTAAAAGCATTTTTGACTACTGTTGAAGTGAAAAATACAAAATATGATCGCTTTAAAAGCGATTGATAAGTCATATTTTTGCAAAATATCCAAAGTTTTCCCGCTCAACTTGACCCTATGTTTCCATAGCAACTGTCGGATGCGCCCTTATCAAAACAGCAGCGTTTTTGTTGCAGGATCAAATGTATAATTCTTCAAAGCATATGTGTTTAAAATCTCATCTCTGTTGGTTTAAAAGTCAAAAACTCATGCTACTGCAAACGACAAAAATGGCAGATTTAAAAGATTTGATTTGTGTACAATATAGCCTAGAAAACATTGAGGCAAAAGAAAATGCTGATAATCATAATTTTCTCCTTTTGCATCAATTTTGCCCAAGCCTTTCGCTTAGGGACGTCAAAACAAGGTATTGTTTGGGGAAAGGTTAATGATTTCTTTGATATAGATTAAATAGATACTTACAAATGATAGATGCACAATTGATTACAACAAAAGTTATTACCAGGAATAGTTTTAGCCATGTAATAAGTAAAACACTGTCCAGATTTTTGTTGTTAGGTATATTTTCGTGGGGTTAGAGCTATAACAACCGTAGGTCCGAAGATTTCCACTATTTTTATACCAAAAGTTTCTCTGTGTCTACTCAAATATGTATTAGTCGTGAATCAATAAACAAAGTTATGTTATCATGATGGGATTGTGAAGGAAGGATCAACAACTGTGGTATCTTTATTTTCTACTATTTACTTGTAACATAATGTCACATGCAATGAATGATTTGCATAATAAAAGATATAGGGACTATTGGATTCAATTTCTTGTACAATTAAAGCTTATTGGGTCACAAAATTAATTAAAAGACCAAATACTCTGTTGTCCCTTTTGAAGGCATGTACATAAATGAATATACGTTCTAACATGTTCATGGTTACTCTTGGAGACCTTCATAACCACACATCATAACAACCAGATTCCAGACTGATGATAGTGATATGTTTTCACAATTTGCAATATTCTGTTCCTAATTACATTTTATGTATACATGTTCGAATGTTCGCTACTAGGTGTAAGCATTGTAATGACGGCAGCTTTGTAATTATCTTTAAAGAGACCCATGCTAGGTTGTCGGGCATACAAACATATATGAACTATGTTCACGAAATATTGTATGGAATGGTCGACCTGGATAGCTAGATCATTTCTGCACAAATAAATTTCAAATGAAGTTCATTTAGTTCTTCTAAATTAAGTCTGGTCTTCTAAATCAAGTGTAAATAATTAACTTACCCGCACTTTATATTCATAGTAACATTATGTGTCACTGAACCTTGATAGTGAAAAATTTAGTTCCAGCGCTAAAATTGCTTTCCTTTTGGCTCTATAAAAGCAATGCACTACACAACAAAGCAAATTCTGACTGTCCCCATGTCGTTCTGATTCCTGAAAATCTGGCATGGGTCTAATGTCATATGCCCGTAAGATAGAAAGAGGAATATGTTCAGCTGTCGATTATGCTAATTTGAGTCTTGCTTTATATAAAACAAATTGTTGATGCTTGAGAAATATTCGTTTTAAGAGTCATTGCTTTGACATTATGGTGTTGATATAATCTGTATCCATCTCACATGCTGTTTTATTGAATTGTTATTTTGGCTCTTAAAATTCTAATTAATTTCCAGGAATATGCATTAAAAGCTTTACAAATCACTGCAAATATGATTTCAAAGGCATAATTTTTACTAAACATCACATTTATGTGTAAGTTTTTTTGTTACATCAATGTTTGCATATTTTGTAATTTTTGGGAAAATTTACCCCACCCACTTTTAGCTATGACTACAAGCCTAAGCTAAAGACTAATTCTGTGAAGAAATACATATAACTCAAGAACAGGTTTTTGGGCAATTTTTAAGTATGACTTCAACCACACAAACATACCTTTTGTATTTTAAAAACTTTTTTTTCACTTGTAGACAAAACTTATTTTGGTGATTTTTCGCCAATTTTTGCTATATTTATGAATATTCACAAAAATACAAAATCAAAAAGCTGTTTATTATTCATGTAAGTCAAAGTGCAATTTATCAGCTTTATTTTGATACCAAAATAATTGTTTTAGCTTAATAAATGAGTAAGTTATGGGGTATTTTAGGAGGTATGTATGAAAAGTGCACCGAATGACCTTTGACCTTGATTTTAAAAAAATCCTACCACTTTTAAGCATGTCATCCACCCTTAACCAAAGCGTGGGACCCTAACGTATTGAAAAATACCACTCCAATTTTTATAGGGCACCGGTTGCAAGAAAAGTTCCATACCAGGACCTGGCTCCTAGACTATAACAAATTTTTGCCTGGAAGCTGATATTATGATCAGAGAAGCATGTGCAAAGTTTGAAAGCAATAGCTTTGATCTTGATACTTTCTGTGCTACATTGTACAAAAGTGTTTTGTTTATCAACATCCCTTTTGTCACAACATCAGCTTTCAATGTGGGAGAGGCTTTGCTGTTTAGGATAAGGTTAAATATCACATACAGTTACAAAATGTCTAAGGTTAGATTTTGGGTAGACCATACCATTTAGAAATATTGATGGCCTGAAAGTTTCCTTGAAACTGTCTGAACCCTTTCCCAAACGGCACAATTTTAGAGTGATCCACTCTAAACCTGTAACAAATGACAAAATGAAAGCTACTAAAGATTTTACTGAAGAATTTGTGTAAAATATGGCATAGAAAATATTGCTTATGAGCAGTTTCTTCTTTTGTCTCAATGATTCCCCAAGCTTTTTCTATTTTGGACGTCAAAACCAGGTTTTGTTTGGGAAACCGTCTGAACTTTAATGGATTTACTTCTGACATGAAAAGTGGGCGTTCTGAAGATGCACAGAATCTGCATACTGGTAACTCTTTCTCAAACGACAAAATTCTAGAAATTTTTACTTTTACAGATGCTTTCATGTTTAAGATTTTCCAATTGACAAGGAATTAGACTGTTCTAACTTGTCAACTGCTGCAGAAAATGTCATCTTTATTAACTAGAAATTGTCGTCTGCAAACCCTTTGAATTGAGACCATTTGCCTTCCTTTAATGGAATAATTTGTTTTCCTGTACTGACCCTTATAATGACCTTATAAATAGTGAGGAATCATGTGAAGCAAAAGTGTAAAATGCCAGTGATTTTCTGGATGTGATGGATCTTTTAAACAGCATTGGATAAACAAGCGGGCCATGCTGGCCCTAGGCCTCTCACCTTATCTTGTTAAAATTAAACATTTTTACCTGTTAAGTAGTATGTTTTTACGATTGCTCTATATTTCCCTTTAATGGTGCCAGGACAAGCAGAAATTTTGACATAACAAAACTTTTAAAACAGCTTAGAAAACTTATAACCCATGGTCCATTTCTGTCAAGTTTCAGGAAGATTGGTCTGCTGGTTTCGGAGTAGAATCTTTTTGTTTATCATTTAACTATTTTGGGCCCACTTCTTTGGTGCCATGACAGTCAAAAGTATTGGCAATGTTCAAAGCCATTAACACAATAAAAATTCTTGCCAAGTTTGAAGAAGATTGGATGGCTGGTTTGGCAGAATAAGTGTTATTAAAAGTTTTTGCAATTCTGCCCTTTTTCTTGTGCCATGGCACCAATTTTGAGCGAATCAAATCCTTTAAATAACTTTCAAAGCCCTTCATCCAAGGATCATTTCTGTAAAGTTTCAAGGATATTCTTCATATGGTTTGGGAGAAGAAGATTTTTAAATTTTTGGCTATTTCCTCCCCTTTTTTCTCATGCCACGGCAGCCAGAGTATTTGATGTAATCAAATTCCTTTTAAAGCCTTTCCTGACAGAATCATTCCTGCCAAGTTTCAAGAAGATTAGTCTACTGGTTTAAGAGCAGAAGCTTTTTGTTTATCATTTAGCTATTGCGGGCCCCCTTTTCCTGTGCTGCAGTGGCAGCCACAGTTTTTATAAGAATCAAATTCTTTAAGCAAATTTCAAAGCCATTGACCAAATAATAATTATGCCATGTTTCAAGAAGATTGGACAGCTGAGTTGGCAAAAGAAGCGGTTCAAAAGTTTTTGCAATTTTGCCCCTTTTCTTGTGCCGTGGCACCTAGAGTTTGTAAGAGAATAAAATTCTTTTCACAAATTTAAAAACCTTCGTCGAAGGATCATTCCTGTGAAGTTTCAAGGCTATTGACCGAATAGTTTGTGAGAAGAAGATTTTTTAAGATTTGGCTATTTTCCCCTTTTCTCATGCCGCGACAGCCAGAGTCTGCGATGGAATTAAATTCTTTTAACAACTTTGAAAACCTTTAACCCAAAGATCATTCCTGCCAAGTTTCATGGAGATTGGCCTACTGGTTTGGGAGGAGAAGATCTTTAAGGAAATTGTGGACAGACGACTGGCCAACTTGACTGACAGACGGATGAACAACGACCGATCACAATACCTCACCTTGAGCACTCTGTGCTCAAGTGAGCTAAAAAGTTGTTGACAAGATTGTTTGCTCATCATTTTTTTGATCAGAAATTATTTAAAAGATCCATCTAATCAATCCATCTATGTATCTGGTTGACTGCAGTTGGACTTTCTTTGCTATGACTCTCTTTCGCCACCCTTCTCTGTTTTCTAAATATTCCCTGGGAATTCCTGCATCTGACTCCAATTGGATGTATGTTCTTAATTGGCCTCCTACACTTCTGCTACTATGCTTGGGTTCCTACAAGATCAATTGGTGTATGACTTCTTCTTTGCTTGTAAATACTCCCTGGGAATTCCTGCATCTGACTCCCAATTGGATGTATGTTCTTAATTGGCCTCCTACACTTCTGCTACTATGCTTGGGTTCCTACATGATCAATTGGTGTATGACTTCTTCTTTGCTTGTAAAACAGTGACAACTAAATCTGAGGCGTCTTTTTTATAATTGTTGTGATACTTGGTAGTTTTCCGTATAAAAATCTGTTTGATATGGGCTGTTTTATCACACATTGATTAAAAGATCAATCTTATCAAACAAATCAGACATATTCAAATCTTCTCTACATCAAACCAAATTCTAATTGCTCATGACTGTGTACTCTCTTATGAACAGAGCACATTATCTCTACATTCCATTTCGATAGAATGAGCTCTGTTCTCGCGGAGTCATTTCACGTCTAATCTCGGGGCCTTGGCGAGATTTCAGTATCCAATCGATGGCGATACACAACAAAACAATTCAAAAAGCTGATACAAACTTTCATTGGCTGACGCTTCAAATTACCGGCTTCAGCCAAAAATAGAAGCGACGTAATGTATACGTAATGATCATGCAAGATAAAACTGAATGATTTTGATTCGATAATTCAAATGATGTGCTATAATTAGATTATGAAGACCAAATAGCCTGTTGGCGTACCGAAAACTGCAGAGGTCATATTTGATGGTTTAATCAATAGAGCTCGGCAATGGAGAGTAATGACTGTGTAAATACATCTATTGTAGATTTTCCGCAATTATTATTGTTGGCTCACAATGTATAAAAGGAGCAATTTGTGAATAACAAAGCATAGAAAACATTGAGACAATAGGAGAAAATGCTGATTATCAGCATTTTCTTCTTTTGCCTACATCTAAATATTTTCCCAAGCCAATTCTCTTATTGACTTCAAAACCAAAAAAATTTAAAAGCTAGTTTGGGAAAGGATTAAAGCAAGCTAGTTTCAAACAAATGGTGATTACAAATGACCTTTAACACAGAGGCAAGCCATCAATTTTAGTTAGAGACAATAATGGATGATCAAAGACACATTATATAATTAGATTTCTTGCTCATTCTCATTCTAAATCACATACTATCCTTAACTCTTTCCAAGGATTGGCCAGATAAGAGGGGTCTGCAAGTCAGAGAATCCTTAAAATTGTTTGCACAAACCCAGGCAGTCTGTACAACTCTCTTAAGAAGTTTGCTGTTCATGGAAGGAAAGAAAAGAATTGTCCCAAAGCAGACAAATACCATTAACCACTAGCGCATTGTCACTGAAAAAGTGCTATAGGTATATTCCTTCTTTGCTTTGAGCACTGAAACACTTTTGAAACAAAGTCCAATTGACCAAACGCCAATCGACAGATTGCTTCGCCCAACATAGAATTTAGGCCAAACAATGGGCATGTGGTCGTTAATAGGGAACGATTTTATCAAGTTAATCGTGACGTAAATTCAGACAAACAAAATAGTATTTGGTAGTTGCTGTTATAAAATCTCGTAACTACCGCTTGATTTAAGCCATAATTACGAGATTTTATAACAACACCGACGGTTTATCAAAACATAACGTTAAACCTAGTCTATTGTTAGCATAAAATTCTTTGCCATTGGCATGTCGATTGTTTTGATTGTCAGTCGACAAATCGATACAATAACACGTGCAAGGATGAACAATTGGGGCATGATATTTTTGTGATCGTCCATTGGCTAATCGATGTTTTTGATTGACAGTTGGCGTTTGGTCATTTGTGACCTTATCCTTTGACCTGCATGACCCCAATACAATAGGGAACCTCCTTGGGTCAAGGGCGACAACTCTGTAAAATTTCATAATCCCAAGTCAAATGGTTCTCAAGTAAGAGCATGGAAAGAGATTTTAAAACAAGTTCAGTTGTGACATTGACTGTTGACCTACATGATTAAACAAGAGGGCCAGAATGGCCCTATATCGCTCACCTGAAAGAAGTTTAAGACAAAGAGTCACCCAAGGAACATTTCTGCCAAGTGTGGTTCAAATTGGGCAAATGGTTGATTTTTAAAGAATTTTCTTAGAATTTTTCTAAGTCCAATAAGTCATGCCCTGCCACACCCACTTTTTCAGCGAAACAAAAATTCACATTTTTTTTAAAGACTCACCTAAGGAACATTCCTGCCAAATTTGGTTCTAATTGGCCCAATCGTTAAGGAGAAGAAGATTTATGAAGAATTTTTTAACAATTTCTCTTGGTTAGATAAGCCCCGCCCTGCCACACCCACATTTTTTGAGGAAACTATTAATTTATGAACAAATGTTGAAAAGTGTCACTCAAGAAACAATTCTGCAAAGTTTGGTTCAAATTGGCCCATTGGTTGATTTTTAAATAATTTTCTTAGGATTTCTCTATGGCCAAAAAGCCCCTTCCTCCCTGCCACACCCTCATTTTTTGACGAATGTAAAAATTTGTGAATCAATTTTGAAAAGAGAGACTAAAAGAACATTCCTGCAAAGTCTGCTTCAAATTGGCCCAATGATTAATTTTTAAAGAATTTTCTTATGATTTCTTTAAGTCTGATAAGCCCCTTTCTCCCTGCCACGGCCACAACTTTTTACAAATGAAAATATTTGTGAACAAATTTTAAAAAGAAAGGCTTAAGGCACATCCCTACAAAGTCTGGTTCAAATTGGCCCAATAGTTGATTTTTAAAGAATTTTCTTATGATTTATCTAAGTCTGATAAGCCCCTTTCTCCCTGCCACGGCCACGTTTTTTGACGAATCAAAAATCTGCAAACAAGTTTTGAGAAGGGTCACTCAAGGAACAATTCTGCCAAGTTTGGTTCAAATTGGCCCAATGGTTGATTTTTAAAGAATTTTCTTATGATTTCTTTAAGTCTGATAAGCCCTTTTCTCCCTGCCACGGCCACGTTTTTTGACGAATCAAAAATCTGCAAACAAGTTTTGAGAAGGGTCACTCAAGGAACAATTCTGCCAAGTTTGGTTCAAATTGGCCCAATGGTTGATTTTTAAAGAATTTTCTTATGATTTCTCTAAGTCTGATAAGCCCCTTTCTCCCTGCCACGGCCAAGTTTTTTGACAAATCAAAAAATCTGCAAACAGGTTTTGAGAAGGGTCACTCAAAGAACAATTCTGCCAAGTTTGGTTCAAATTGGCCCAATGGTTGATTTGTAAAGAATTTTCTTATGATTTCTCTAAGTCTGATAAGCCCCTTTCTCCCTGCCACGGCCACGTTTTTTTGACGAATCAAAAATCTGGGAGCAAGTTTTGAGAAGGGTCACTCAAGGAACAATTCTACCAAGTTTGGATCAAATTGGCCCAATGGTTGATTTTTAAAGAATTTTCTTAGGATTTCTCTAAGTCCGATAAGCCCCGCCCTGCCACGCCCACATTTTTTGACGAATCAAAAATCCGCGAACAAGTTTTGAGAAGGGTCACTCAAGGAACATTCCTGCAAAGTTTGGTCAAAATTGGCCTGTTGGTTTCGGAGAAGAAGATGTTTGAAGAAATTGTGAACGGACAGACGGACAGACGGACGACGGACGGTGAGTGACCACAATAGCTCACCGAGCACTTCGTGCTCAGGTGAGCTAAAAATAATAAGGCACCTCCTTGGGTCAAAAAGCAAAAACTGTGTTTAGTTTCATGGTCCTAGATCAAATTAGACATAGGAAACTAGCAAGTCTATATGGGTGGATGGATGGATCACTGGACATTTTCTGTGCTAAATTTTACACAAACCCTATCCATATTATCGTCGGTGCTATGACAAAATGGCGTAATAGAAATTTTGCTCGCAAACCATTTTTTTCAGGAGAGCCAAAAACGTTTTTGCCGTTTTAAAAAATGTTAAAAAATATGCCGGCAAAATTGCGTAACTCAATATTACTCTCGTGTAAATTTGTCTACGTATAACGCATTTTTGTCAGCTAAATCGAGTTACGCAATTTTGTCACATGATAATTGAAAGGGTTCTAATAGGTGTAGAAAAACGCCGTTTTGACAGGATATGCGCTCCTACATACTTAGTAGAAAGCATTTATAAAAAAAAATTGACAAAATTGCGTAACTAATTTGTTACGCCATTTCGTCATAGCACCGACGTTATTATCATTGTCATCTGCAGCAGCTTTCAAATAGGAGCAGTCATTTTTTTCCATTTGTGAAATGCAAGTTACTTTATTCACAGAGACAAGAGTTAACTACAAAGAAATTTAAATCAATATCTAGAATCTGATGAAACAATTCATGATGACAGCGAGGCCTCATTTCTGTAATTAATTTCCCAAAGATGTCATTTTCAGAGCTAGAAACCTTCATTTATTGTTTTCAGTTTTTTCGTTTTTTCTCTCGTTTTTTCTCTTGTTTTTTTCTGAAATGCATTTTAATTCTGGTGTCTTGTAATCCTTTTAAACAGGTTTTTTTTAGGTTTTTTTCTGTCTTTTTTTCTGAAACACATTTAATTCTGTAGTATTGTAATCCATTTATAATCTTGTGCAAAAACACAGATTAGTGTATGAAGGAACAAAATGTCGCTTTTCTTCAAAGCCTTGTAACTGCAGCTTAAAACAAGTTGCAGTTTCAAGGTTTTTGTTGAAAAGTAACAAGACATATTGGAAGCACTTAAATTGGTGAAATTGCTTTTCAATGCTGTTCACAATTCATCATTGAAGAAACGAAGATCAGCGTATTCTCCTTTCATCACAATGTATTCCAAAGCAGAGCTTGTTTTGGAGAAGGGACAGAATGTTTTAAAAGTCTGTAAGGAAAATGTTCAAAAGATTCTAGACTAAAGAACTGGCATATTTTCGATTTAAAACCCCTCCATCAATAACCAGTGGGTATTAGCTAAGCCATAAATTGTTTGAAAGTAATCTTTAAAGTTGACTACCAGACTCATTTTATACTATAAATGATGAGTTTATTGCATGACAAAATCCTTGTGGATAAATCAGGGGTTTTTTCCCTTCTTTAACAATAATCTTTAAACACTGTTCGTCAATAACCAGTGGGTGTTAGCTAAATATGTTATTTGAAAGTAATCTTTAATGTTGACTTCCAGACTCCATTTTATACTATAAATGATGAGTTTATTGGATGACAAAATCCTTGTAGATAAATCAGGGTTTTTTCTCCTTCTTTAACAATGATCTTTAAATCCTGTCCTTCATCAATAAACAGTGGGAGCTAGCTAAACCATACATTATTTGAAAGAAAACTTTAATGTTGTCTTCCTGACTGGATTCTATTCTATAAGTGACATGTTTATTGCATGACAAAGTCCTTGTAATGGATAAAACAGGGCTTTCTGTCCTTCTTTGAAAAATAATCTTTCAATCGTCCTTCATCAATAAACAGTGGGTGTTAGCTAAACCATATATTATTTGAAAGTAATCTTTAATGTTGACTTCCAGACTCCATTTTATACTATAAATGATGTGTTTATTGCATGACAAAGTCTTAGGGAATAAACCCTTATATTGACTTTTCTTTTGGCGTTTTTCAAAGCTTTCTTTTTTATTATCAAGGCCACCATATTCTGGACTTGTTTAGGAAAGGATTAACCCTTTCTACAATGGCAAGAATTCAGACTGATCCAATTCTACAGCTGCTGCTGACAATGAAATGAAAGAAAATAGCAAAGAAAATATTGAGGCAAAAGAAGAAAATGCTGATTATCTGCATTTTCTTCTTTCATCTAAATGTTTTCCTGGGCCTAATAATTTCAGGGAAGTTAAAAGTAGGTCTTGTTTAGAAATTGGTTAAACACTGTGGATAATAACATGACTCAGAATTTCAGAAAATCATCATTATTTTTGATAATGCTTGACAAATTTGAATTTGATTTGAAGCAGAGAAAATGCCATAAATAAGCTGGACTTTGGTTGATCTTCTATAACTTATTCATCTGCTGATATTTCAAAAATCCACCTAGTCCAACTAAGTTGTACATATGTGTAACTTCTCAATGTCAAACACAATTCAAATTAGCTGCGTATTAGAAATATTATTGATGATTTTCTCAAGTTGTTGTATCACATGATTATCCACTGTGTTAAAACCTCTCTATTTTCACTACATATTTTACACAGCCATAATGGTTGTCTGTTACAGTTTAGGGTATCTACACCACATTTTGTACAAACAGTTTGTACTTGGAAATGGTAGAAAATAAAGCACTGGTAAATGTCTTACCTCTCTATTTTCACTACATATTTTACACAGCCATAATGGTTGTCTGTTACAGTTTAGGCCACATTTTGTACAAACAGTCTGTACTTGGAAATGGTAGAAAATAAAGCACTGGTAGATGTCTTACCTCTCTATTTTCACTACATATTTTACACAGCCATAATGGTTGTCTGTTACAGTTTAGGGTATCTACACCACATTTTGTACACACAGCCTGGAAAATTACAAATATTGTTTAACCCATTACCGAACGATAAAATTTTGGGCTGTTCCAAATTCAAAGGAGCTGCAGACGACAACGTCATGTGTATGAAAGTTTACATTTTTCGGCCTCTTCGGGTAGTAAACATTGTGGAAAATGAAGAAATTGCTTGTCACAAGCAATTTCTTCATTTTCCACAATGTTTTCCCAAGCCTTTTCTTGTGAGAGAATCAAAAGGCGTCACTGTTCAGTAATGGGTTAAACCCTTTCCCAAGCAGCAAAACTTTAAACTAACCTAAATGTTGCTGATGACAATTGCATGAATTAAATTTTACATTTTAAGGTCTCTCTGGGAAGACATTATTGTGAGAAAGGAGGAAATTGCTTGTCGCAAGCAATAATTTCTGCATTTTCTATAGTGATTTCCCCGGCCTTTTCTAATAGGACCATCAAAAGCCGTCATTGTGGTGTAACTGCTTAAAGGCCATGATATGATAAGCTAAACAAATCTGTTCTCTTTTCTACAGAATACCAAGAAATTTTGAAATTATATTGTGAGCACATTTTTTGGGGTTTTTCTTTTTTATCTTTTTGTATTAAACCAAGCAATGTTTCAGCAAAACAAAGTCCAAGAACAATTTGTTTCTAATTAATAATCATTAATGCAGCATATCTGACACTAAAATATAATATCAATATTCTGATATCACATTATTGATATTTTCTAATAATTGTCTCCTGTTTGCATTGACAACAATAGATGGAATAAAATAACTATTGAAAATCCATATAACTGGCTATTAAGGATCCATAGAAAGTAAACATTCAACCTTTCACAAACAAGACTTATCTTCGACATGTCTGATAGAAATTGCTTTGGAAAACATTCAGGCAAAAGAAGAAGATGCTGATAACCAGCATTTTCTCCATTTGACTCAATATTTTCTGTGCTATAACATACACATTTTCTAGTTTTGATACCAAATATTATGTGGTCTGCAAAAAATTCTAATTAGAGCAGTTTTGGGAAAGCGTTAATTAGAAGTCATTTCTATCCGAAATAATCAATTGATTGAATGGGGTTTAAAGTTCCCCTCAGAATCTAAGGACATACAGAGTTGGAAAATCAGTGGAGAATCTCATACCAAAGACTGGTGAGGCCGGAGATCCAACTAGTGACCCCTGTGTTTCAAATCTAGAGCATTACCATTGCACATAATCTACACATCTTAGTTAGAAAATTCTTAATCCTTTCTAAAACGGCAAAATTTTTACTACTAGTTCAATTTAGAAGCTGCTGCAAATGACAAAACTTAGCCCTTTCCCAAACGGCAAAATTTTAGGGTGGTCCACTTCAAAAACTGCCACAAATGACAAAATGGATGTTATTAAAGATAGAATTAGTGTATAATATGGCACAGAAAATATTGAGACAAAAGGAGAAGCTGCTGGTTATCAGCAGTTTCTTCTTTTGTTTCAATATTTTCCCAAGCCTTTTCTATCAGGGATGTCAAAACCAGGTCTTGTTTGGGAAAGGGTTAAAGGAAGTTGAAAAAGAAGAGATTTTTGTCAAAATATCAGCATTTTCTTCTTTTGTCTCAGTGTTTCCCAAAATTTTCTACATGGGATGTCAAAACCAATTTTGTTTAATAAAAGATTGAGGAGAAAAGAAGTTACCCACCTTTCTACAGTCATCACAGAATGTGGGCGAAGCACCAAGGAGCCCAAACGCTGGTTATCAGCATTTTCTTCTTTTGCCTCAATGTTTTCCCAAGCCTACTCTTTCAGGGACCTAAAAACCAAGGGCCCTTATTATCAACAATCATATGACCAAGCTGAAGAGAAATCATACTTGTAATTAATATGCCATATTCTCATTGAAACTTTGGGCCCCAATGAGGGAAAGGGTTATAAAACTACCCACCTTTCTACAGTCATCACAGAATGTGGGCGAAGCACCAAGGAGCCCAAACTCATCCCCACACAGAACACATTGGGTGGTTCCATTTCCCATAGCATTCTTCTTCATGTTGTCCAACTTCTCTACAAGACGTCTGCAAATAACATAAATTGTATCAGTTAATTAACATAATGAACTCCCACTGGCGGATCAGAGGAGGTTCAAACAAACCCCCTTCTGTACCCTAGTTCTTTAATTTTCATATATGGACATTCAGTCAAAAATGTGATCATAGTAAAACGACTCTTAGTGTGTTCAAATCCCCCTTACATAAATCCTGGATCCGCCATAGACTCCCTCTACCAAGGTTCATCCACATTAGTTGGTTCCATTCATAATTGCATTGATTTGTCTTCATTTTGTCTCATACTATGCTACATTACAATGCTAGCCATTATTTGTTTCAGAATTGTCTTAACCCATTATCTCACAGTAACGCCTTTTGATGTCCAACAAGATAAAGCAGTGCTTCTGAAATAAGTTGCCTGAGTTGTCCGACTTGTCCGTTTACCTGTATGGACAAGCAGAAAAAATCCGCTTAAAATAAAAAGTTTTTTTTCTTTTTCTCACAATTTTTTCATACAATGTATTTACTGATAGTTAAATGTACAAATTTTGTTGTAGACAATAGTAAGACAGTCAGAATAGAAATGCAATAAACAAATGAAGCTATTAAAAAGTATATGGGTTTTGTACGGACAAGTTGATTTTTGGTACGGACAAGTAATTTTGGATCAACACTTGTCCATGGACAAGCAGATTTTCAAAATATTTCAGAAGCACTGGATAAAGGCTTTAGAAAACATAGTAGAAAATGAAGATATTGCTTGTGACAAGCAATTTCTTCATTTCCAATAATGTTTTCTACCCAAAAAGTCCAAAAGGTTTTAAAATTCATTCACATGAAATTGTCATCAGCAACATCTTTGAATTTGGAACAGCCCGAAATATTGTCGTTTGGTTATGGGTTAACCCAAACGACAAAAATTTGGACTGTTCCAATATGAAAAGTGTTGCAGACGACAACTTCAAGTGCTTGGAATTTTACATTTTTAGGTATTTTTGTTTAAAAACATCGTGGGAAATAAAAACAAGAGCTGTCCGAAGACAGAGCGCTCGACTTTCTAAGTTGCTTAGTATAAAGGGGGCATAACTCCAAATATAGTGGAGCCAGGATTATGGGCCCTGATAGTAAGGTAGAGGGTGTGATGGTAAATAAGTATTCCAAGTTTGGGTTGAATCCCTTTGATAGTATGGAAGTTATTGATGTTTGAAAAAACTTTAACCTTGGTTGCAACGCCAACGCCGACGCCCAGGTGACAGTATAAGCTCTCATTTTCTTCGAAAAGTCGAGCTAAAAATTGTTTGTCACAAACAATTTATTCATTTTCCACGATGTTTCTAAAGCATATTTCTTTAGGGGCGTCAAAAGACTGGTGTCAACGTTTGGTAATGGGTTAAAGGATTTATTTATTTATTTATTTATTTATTGACTAATTGATTGATTAGGGTTTAACACCACTATTATCTACTATTGTCATATCAATGCAGCTAGAGCACCTAACCATGAATTCCTGTTATTTCTCTCATCAGTACTACCACAATATCCAAACCAACCCTCCAGCTGCTCTCTAGTGAGCTATCAGGGCTTGGCACTTTAAGGTGCAATGAATAGTATCAAAATTGTACATGTTCACTACTTATGAGCAGAGAAATTTCACTCAGCCACTTTAAGTTATAAGTTCAGAATCTAGGAGAAGGCATTCAGAGGAATCATTATTTACCATCATTTTCTACCTAAATTTGATTTGTGTGGTTTTCCAAACCTTTTGAATGAATTTGTTCTGTATATTTTGTACACAAGGGAATTCTGTATGGCAAAAATGAGAATATTCATGTTCTAAGAGAGGGGTTGCTTTTATCTATAGAATGTATCTCTATACTTTAAGGAGTTATTTGATTTTAGCTCTAGTAAATGTTTGGCTATTTTTGATGTTATACTCATCCATGAATAATCTTGAGACTCGCAGAATTACACACTCAGGCTTATCTAAGAATGAGCCAATAGCAAGTCCTAAAGGCATACATTGAACACAAGTATCATGATTTTTGTCCTGATCCACCTCAATTGACACCTACACTATCATCATACTTGCTTAGATACCTGGGCCGTTTAAAATGATTAAGCCAAATATGTGACACAATGAAGTGCGTTTAAGAAGGAAATATTTCAAAATGCCTACTTTCCAGCATTTTCAAATGGAATATCATCAAGTAAATAGCCATTATAGGTATCTTCAATGTCTCAAAACAAACATTTACAGCAACATCGTCAAAGATTGTACAAAAGTGTCTTGGTGAGATAATGCCCCTTTTCCTCTTAAAGGACACAAATCTAAATAGGACACTTGCTCAGGCCTCGAAAAAGATTCACGGCATTGCATTAGAGTTGACTGCATGTACCGTATTTCACCTAATAGACTTGCCCCGGCGCGATGCAAAACACCGTGGGGCGCGCTTATTTCATACCATTTTTCCTGAATTTTAAAGTGCTTCGCTGAATGTAGAAAATCAACCTACCGTAAATTATCGATCAAGATATGTCACTTTATCAGTAGATGACGTATCTTATAAATACACACCGGTTACATGTATAAATCGGCGGAGACGAAGCGACGTAACTGTCATCCAGTCTACAGTTATGTGCCAGTCTAGTCCTTTGTCTCGAAAAGGCGGGTGTGTTTTACTTTCGTTTTCGGAATGTTTTGATTTCTTCTTCTTCTTCACTTTACAAAATAATAAAACATACTTCCCGTGGTGTCTTTTCAGGTCTTGGATAATGTGGAGCATGTCATGACGATTGTTACGATATGTATTTTAAGACACTCAGAGCACTTTCAGATCAACACTAATCTTCTCTACCCTGCATTGCATTATGGGATTGTATTGTTGTTGTTGACTAAATCCATCTCGAAACTCTGATGGCGAGTCAAATTCAATCTATAGTTAATAAAGTTTGGTGGAGTTTGAGTTTGGAATTTGTCATTACCGTCTACTCTACAGTCTACTCTACAGTCAAGGTTAGGTCGGGTGAAGGTAGGAGGGGTGTCCCATGGCTTCCGAGATTGTTAATATAGCGGGGGGCGCGTCTATTAGGGAGGGCGCGTCTATAAGGTGAAATACAGTAAGTTGTACTATTTTTCCAAGAAAATTGTCAATAAACCTTCAAGTACAGTGTGTAAATTGGATAATGGAATCAGCATTTTAAAGAGTTTTTTCAACGAACTCATGTCCCCTTACCCAAAGAGATATTCTTAAAATCACATTATTTGTAAGCTAGATACGCCCCTGCCAACTTCAACCCTAACTACATGTAAGTTGTACTATTTTTCCTAGAAAATTGTCAATAAATGGTCAAGTACTGTGTAAATTGGACAGTGGGAGTCTATTAAATGCCACTGATACTCAATTGTTATGGATTTTCTATCAACAACATGACATTATTAGGACTGACAATGTTCCCGCCTTATTAGTTTATTGATAGAACACTTTTTGTGGCTCTATTAACCTACATGGTCCTTTCCCCTACCAATGTTTTATATAAGATTTAATGTAATTTTCATCAAATTTTTTAATTCTATTACTCTTGCCAAATTTTGATTCAGAATTATCAATGAAACCAAGTGAATAATTCAGCTGGCTAGTGAAGAGAGAATTTGGACGATTTGATACTTTAAAATTTGGAAGCTGCTTCTGACCTAAAAAATACTTTAAGTTACTGAATTTGTGTATATCAGAGTAGAAAAAATATTTTGGCAAAAGGAGAGAATGTTCCTTTTGCCTAATTTTTTTTCTGTGTCTAAGAATCAGATGTCAAAAACCAGTTATTGTTTGGAAACAGATTAGAGACAGTCAATTTTCATTTTCATGGATCATAGAAAGTGATTCACCATCATTTTAACCCTTTCCCAAACGGCAAAATTGTAGGGTGATCCACTTCAAAAACTGACACAAATGACAAAATGGATGTTATGAACGATGGAATTTGTGTAAAATATGGCACAGAAAATATTGAGACAAAAGGAGAAACTGCTGGTTATCAGCAGTTTCTTCTTTTGTTTCAATGTTTTCCCAAGCCTTTACTACTAGGGACGTCAAAACAAGGTCTTATTTGGGAAAGGGTTAACCTACACAGTCCTTTCCCCTCCCCCATGTTTTATATCAGATTTTATGTTCATAGTTTTCATCATTTTTTTTAATTCTATCAGAACTTTATAAATATTGCCAGATTTTGCTTCATATTTGTCAATGAAACAAAGTGAATTAATTCATCTGGCTTAGTGAAAAGGGAATTTGGACGATTTAATATTTTCCAAAAAGGCGAAGTTTAAAGGTGGTTCAATTCGGAAGCTGCTTCTGACCTAAAAAATACTTTAAGTTACTGAATTTGTGTATATCAGAGCAGAAAAAATATTTTGGCAAAAGGAGAGAATGTTCCTTTTGCCTTATTATTTTTCTGTGTCAAAGAATCAGATGTCAAAACCAGTTCTTGTTTGGGAACAGGTTCGAGACAGTCAATTTTCATATTTCTGAATCATAGAAACTGATTCACCATCATTTTAACCCTTTCCCAAACGGCAAAATTGTAGGGTGATCCACTTCAAAAACTGACACAAATGACAAAATGGATGTTATGAACGATGGAATTTGTGTAAAATATGGCACAGAAAATATTGAGACAAAAGGAGAAACTGCTGGTTATCAGCAGTTTCTTCTTTTGTTTCAATGTTTTCCCAAGCCTTTACTACTAGGGACGTCAAAACAAGGTCTTATTTGGGAAAGGGTTAACCTACACAGTCCTTTCCCCTCCCCCATGTTTTATATCAGATTTTATGTTCATAGTTTTCATCATTTTTTTTAATTCTATCAGAACTTTATAAATATTGCCAGATTTTGATTCAGATTTGTCAATGAAACAAAGTGAATTAATTCATCTGGCTAGTGGAGAGGGAATTTGGACGATTTAATACTTTCAAAAAAGGCAAAAGTTTAAAGGTGGTCCAATTTGAAAGATGATGCTGACCAAAAAATGCTGTAAGTTAATATTGAATTTGTGTTTATCAGAGCACAGAAAATATTGAGGCAAATGGAGAAAATGCTGGTTATCAGCATTTTCATTTTTTGTCTCGATGATTTCCCAACCTTTTTCTGTAAGTATCACTATTTCGTAATGGGAAAATTTTTCATGAATCATAGAAAGTGATTCACCATCATTTTATACAAAGCGGCAACTAGGATAGACTGCACTCTCTATGAATTATTGCGTTCCTACAAAATAGCTGCATAATTGTCTGGTTTTGGTAAAAGGCAACCATTCCTCGCTTTTCAACTGAAACCTCGTAACTGCAGCTTGTTTTAACCCTTTCCCAAACGACACATTTAAGGGTGATCCACCTAAAAAAGTGACACAAATGACAAAATGGATGTTATGAACGATGGAATTTGTGTAAAATATGGCACAGAAAATATTGAGACAAAAGGAGAAACTGCTGGTTATCAGCAGTTTCTTCTTTTGTTTCAATGTTTTCCTAAACAGTTTCTACTAGGCTCGTCAAAACCAGGTCTTATTTGGGAAAGGGTTAACCTACACTGTCCTTTCCCCTCCCATGTTTTATATAAGATTTTATGTTCATAGTTTTCATCAATGTTTTTAATTCTATCAGAATTCTATAAATCTTGCCAAATTTTGATTCAGATTTGTCAATGAAACCAAGTGAATAATTCATCTGGCTAGTGAAAAGGGAATTTGGACAATTTAATATTTTCCAAAAAGGCAAAGTTTAAAGGTGGTCCAATTTGAAATCTGCTGCTGACCAAAAAATGCTGTAAGTTAATATTGAATTTGTGTATATCAGATCACAGAAAATATTGAGGCAAATGGAGAAAATGCTGCTTATCAGCATTTTCTCCTTTTGTCTCGATGATTTCCAAACCTTTTCCTGTAAGCATCACTATTTCTTAATGGGAAAATTTTTCATGAATCATAGAAAGTGATTCACCATCATTTATACAAAACCCTAACTCATACCTGTCAACTTTCACGAAAAAATCGTGACTAACACGATTTCAAGTGCAGGAGTTCATCACACGCACAAATGGTCGAAAATCGCTAAAAAACACGATTTTCCAGCAATCACACGCTTGCAATTTCCGTCTGCCTATATTGTTTATCATTGTGAAATTGCACCCTTACTGGCTCAATTAGCGATTATATTCTATATCTTGTTTATTGTCACCTTCCTTGATTGACAATCAAAGCGCGCCGATGCGTTAACTCGACGATCTCGGGTATCGACTTATTACAAATGAGGTAAGTGTAAGGCGTGGCTAATATCGACTAGTCAACCAATCAAAATGCGCGATATGTTATCGAGGGGGCAGTTTTCCGATAATCTGTCGATGACAATTAGTGCTTGCCCATTCAGTAGTAAACAAACTGTTATTATCGAGTTTATCTTCGCAATTCTATCATTTAACAAGATTTAATGGATGATGATCAACTAGTATAACAGCCTGCACTGAGAATATCGGATCGATCGTGGGCCACCGCTTCGATAAGATTCTTTACCTTCCAGAAAATCGGTATTTCGCACTCGTACGTTGTTTCGCCCCATTATGTTTTGCGGTTTACCTTATATTGATCTATAGATATTGCACTTCTAATGGTTTTCTTATACGCAAAATAACCGCGATATGGTTGCACAGGTATTATTTTGCATCATTTACCAGACTAACAGAAAATTAAAAAAAGGGAAGGAACTTGGCAATTGCTAAACTGTGAACAGGTTACAGATTAAAAAAAAACAGAAAGTTAGAGATAAAGTTTGAACAAATTGGTTGGTGAGAATTGTTTGGAACAAAGGATGTCTTGTTTCCTACAATAATTATCCTTTATGAACTTTGCTACTTAACTTTTCTGCTTTTGTAAAGAAATAAAATGATAAATATAAGACCTAGAGAACAAGCTACTGTCTTTGTTTAAAGACTCAAGTTGAAGAAACACTGCAAAAAAAATCTCACTCCTAAAAGTTGAGGTTAAATCACTCCGCGCGAAAAATACCCGCGAAAACTCCTCATTTAAGGTTGTCGCGCGCAATCTCACTCTTTAAAATTTCCAAAAGTTGACAGGTATGCCCTAACTAGGATAGGCTGCATTCTCTTTAACCCTTTCCCAAACAGCAAATTTGAGGGTTATCCACTTCAAAAACTGCCACAAATGACAAAATTGAAGTTATTAAAGACATAATTTGTGTAAAATATGGCACAGAAAATATTAAGACAAAAGGAGAAACTGCTGGTTATCAGCAGTTTCTTCCTTTGTTTCAATGTTTTCCCAAGCCTTTTCTATTTGGGACGTCAAAACCATGTCTTGTTTGGGAAAGGGTTAAATTATTGCGTTCCTACAAAATAGCTGCATAATTGTCTGGTTTTGGTAAAAGGCAACCATTCCTCGATTTTCAACTAAAACCTCGTAACTGCAACTTGTTTTAACCCTTTCCCAAACGACATAATTTTAGGGTGATCCACTCCAAAAACTGCTACAAATGACAAAATTGATGTTATTAAAGAGAGGATTTATGTAAAA
This sequence comes from Fragum sueziense, assembly GCA_963680895.1. Classification (NCBI taxonomy): domain Eukaryota; kingdom Metazoa; phylum Mollusca; class Bivalvia; order Cardiida; family Cardiidae; genus Fragum; species Fragum sueziense. Next base: position 26,044,773 of record OY804603.1, read on the forward strand.
TATGGCACAGAAAATATAGAGACAAAAGGAGAAACTGCTGGTTGTCAGCAGTTTCTTCTTTTGTTTCAATGTTTTCCCAAGGCATATCTATTAGGGACGTCAAAACCAGGTCTTGTTTGTGAAAGGGTTAAGCTGCAGTTACGAGGTTTATGTTGGAAAGCAGCTCATTTCTCTCCAATTTCATGATAATGTATTGGGTAAAACACTCCTTTCTGTCTTGGTTTTTTTGTTCCAAGTCTCTAAATTTTAGACAATTTTGGAAAATTTAATAACATATAGCATGCCATTTCAAGAAGAAAGTATAATTCAACTTGATTGAAATCTACATTCTTTGCCTAGAATTTTAATGGTTTTTAGCCTCTTCTTTACGATAAGATAAAACAAAATCCATCTTTCCTTAACCCTTTCCCAAACAAGACCTGGTTTTGGTGTCCCTCACAAAAAAGGCTTGCGAAACCTTTGAGGCAAAGGAAGAAAATGCTGATAACCAGCACTTTCTCCTATATTCTCAACATTTTCTTGATTTTGTTATACACACTTCCAATCTTTATCAACATCCAGTTTTTTTGTCTGGAGCAGCTTTTTAATAGAAATGAATTTTGTGCTTAAAATAGACTATGTTTAACATTTTGTTTTGATAAACAGTCGGTGTTGTAATAAAATCTCGTAACTACGGCTTGAATCAAGCCGTAGTTGCAAGATTTTATAACAACACCTACAGAATACTACTGTTTGTCCAAAATTACATCACAAAATACTTGATAAAATCGTTACCTATTGAATCAGTCAAAATTTTTGTTTTTCGGTAAAAGAGCTTTAAATCTTAACCAGAGCTAAAGGGTACAGATAAGAGGGATGAAAGATTTTTTTAACAAGAGCTGTCCGAAGACAGCGCGCTCGACTTTTTAAGTGCTTAGTATAAAGGGGGCATAACTCCAAATAAAGTGGAGCCAGGGTCATGGGCCCTGGTAGTAAGGTAGAGGGTGTGATGGTGAATAAGTATTCAAAGTTTGGGTTGAATCCCTTCGATAGTATGGGAGTTATTGATGTTTGAAAAAACTTAAACCTTTGTTGCAACGCCGACGCCCGGGTGACAGTATAAGCTCTCATTTTCTTCGAAAAGTCGAGCTAAAAATGCAAAATATCTATAACTGTTTATCAACCCCTATATTGTTGGTACTCATTTGATTCATCTTCTCAAGTTGATTCAAATGGGTACCAACAACATAGGGTTTAGAAACCTTACTATTTTAACACACTCCCACACAGAGACTCCTTTTGACTCCCAAAAGATAATAGATTTGGAAAACATTGCAGAAAAGGACGAAATTGATTGTGGCAAGCAATTCCTAAATTTTTCAAAATGTTTTCTTCTACGAAAGACCAACAAATATGAAATTTTATTCACTTGATTAAAATTGAAATTGGTCTCTGAAACATTTACTTTGACTTACCCAATTCTTTCTTGCTCTACCATTTCTAGGAAGTCTGCCTTTTGTATGACATTCATGATCTGTTCTTGCTCTTCCGCGCTCAAATGTTGGGACTTCTGAAACGAGCTGAACTTGTTGGTGTGCACAGACCATCCTGCACCGAGTCTACAATGTAGGAAAACAAGAAATCATAAGCAGGTCTCCTAGAGTCATTACATGGGAATGGGTAAAATCCTTTCCTACACATAAGAGGTCAGAAAGTAACAGCTTCTTGACAAGAAATCTAATGAAACATTTAGCAAATGAAGAAAATACTGATAGCCTAAGCCAGTATAATTGTCCTATTACTTAAATATATTTTGCCCTGCATATGAGGAACTAAAACATCTAATGCTATTGGCGGAATTCATTTCCTTGTTAGTATCTTATTTGGGAAAGGGTTCATTATATCATGGTATTTCCTGAAACCCTATATGGTTATCAAACCATTTATTAGCAAGGTCCAAATAGTGATATAGAATCTATTAGCAGTTTAGTTTAGAAGATACAGTGCAAATGAAATAATCCCTACAATACTTGGGAATAACAAATCTCAATCTGTCTATTAATGCATCGTAATCGACTAAAACTCCTTTTGGAAAGCATACATCTAAAGATCTTGTTCAATCAAAATTATTGAAACCTTTCCAAAACAATATGTACTTAACTTTGCACCAGTTAGAATTCAAAGTAGTTGAAAACAGCCTAAAAGCATGATTTTTCATGTCATCCTATAGAAATATTTTGAGAGAAAAAATATATATTGCTATTTTTACAGTATCTTTGATTGAGAATTATATAAAACCTCTGTACTGTTTGGGAAATCATTTCAACAAACTACAGTATAACAATATTAACCCTTTCCGTAACAAGACCTGGTTTTGACGTCCCTATTAGAAGAGGCTTGGGAAAACATTGAGACAAAAGAAGAAACTGCTGATAACCAGCAGTTTCTTCTTTTGTCTCAATATTTTCTATGCCATATTTTACACAAATTCTATCTTTTATACCTTCCATTTTGTCATTTTTCGCAGTTTTTAGAGTGGATCACCCTAAAATTTTGCCGTTTGGGAAAGGATTAAATAAAGATAATTATATAAATCACTTACTTAGCTCTGAGTGCTAGCTGTCTGTCGTTTGGGCAAACCCACCTATCCATGCCTGCATCTGTGGAAATTTCCCCCATAAGGTGAACAAATCCCCTCTAATATAGATTCAGGGGACACAATCTATCATAGACCAGTTATTGTCAATAACACTGGAAAGTCCCAAAACACAATGCACGATGCCAGCACTATCACACAGTTACTGTTAGTCCTCTGTTATTACAGTCAAAGGCTGCGAACTATCATAGACAATTATTTATTCAGCACTGTAAAGTCACGCAAAACAACACAGCACAATATCTGCACTAGGGCACAACTCTAAGTCCTCTGTTTTTATAGATTCAAGGACGGCAATATATCAAACCAATATTTTCAAAACAGCACAAATGTCTGTTCTCTGTCCTTGGATAAAGTTTTTGTGATGTCTGTCAATGATAGTTCAAGAACATTGTTCAATGTTTACACCAGTACTATAAATCCCCTATAGTATTGAGCTGTAACCATAATCAATCATAGACAATAGTTCCTAATATTGTCCTCAATACACCACTGTTTACACTGTCACAAAACTTGATATCCTCTGTTCTGTTAGTGACTATAACAAGTCATATAAACACTGTCCAGATACAATAGATTGTCCTTATAAATGTCAACAACACTGGAAAATAATTCTCTCTAGTAGAAATTCTGGGGCTTGGATTAATTCAAAGCCACTAATTATTGTCAATATTGTCCCCAACATGGATCTATTTACAACGCCACAAAGCTATTTGGTTTGTTACTGACACATTGTACTGTTTCACTATTGGATGAGGTCTAGATCTAGTAGATTGCCTATAATAGAAATGTTCTTTAACCCTTTGGCAAACGGCAAATTTTTAACTTGTCCAATTTGAATGGAGTTGCAGACAACAACAAGAGCTGTCCGAAGACAGCGCGCTCGACTTTCTAAGTTGCTTAGTATAAAGGGGGCATAACTCCAATAAGAGTGGTCCCAGGGTCATGGGCCCTGATAGTAAGGTAGAGGGTGTGATGGTGAATAAGTATACCAAGTTTGGGTTGAATCCCTTTGATAGTATGGAAGTTATTGATGTTTGAAAAAACTTTAGCCTTGGTTGCAACGCCAACGCCGACGCCGACGCCGACGCCAACGTCGACCCCCGGGTGACAGTATAAGCTCTCATTTTCTTCCAAAAGTCGAGCTAAAAATCATGCTTATAAAGATAGGATTTGTGTATAATGAAGCCCCAGAAAATATTGAGGCAAAAGGAGAAACTGCTGGTGATCAGCAGTTTCTTCTTTTGTCTTAATATTTTCCCAAGCCATGGCTATTAGGGACGTCAAAACCCGGTCTTGTTTGGGAAAGGGTTAACTCTTTCCCAAATGACAAAATGTTAGGGTTGTCTGCAACTTATAAGATGCAGATGCAGCAGATGACAAAATGGACATTAATAAAGATAGGTTTAGTGTACAATATAGCCCAGATAATATTTAGACAAAAGGAGAAACTTCTGGTTCTCAGCAGTTTCTTCTTTCGTCTCCAAGTTTTCCCAAGCCTTTTCTATAGAAAATTGCATATATAATAGATAATAGCCGGAATCTGGAAAAATGTCCCTTATAGGATTTTTAAAAATTGAGTTTGAAGATCAGCCTGTTGTCAAATGCAGTCTAATATGCATCCGTGCTGCTCTCTTTAAGTTACTAAAGGTCACAAAGAAGCTATTAGAGAACAATGTGGATCCTGATCAGACTGTGTGTATGCACAGGCTGATCTGGATCTATGTTGGGCTCAAAAGCCTTAAGGGATGTTTTTCCAGATCCTGGCTCATATTATGTTCTTCAATACCCACAATACGAGAATGGTAACCACTAGGATCAATTTCTTCTTATATAAATCCAGCACTCTTGTGATCTGTTGTAGACAAAGATTGTCAATTTTGACCCCAACAACACATTTTATACAGAACTTGATTTACTCTGCATTTGATTAGTAACTGACACCAGTACTGTACAACAGTGTTTCACTATTGGATGAGGTCTAGATCTAGTAGATTGCCTATTATGGAGTGTCCTTCAATATTCACAGCTCTGGAACAAAATGTTACAGATAAAGAGATGGTATTAGAAATCCTCATTAATGTCATTGACCATCTGCTTTGAATGAGCTTTTTGTATTAACCTTTTCTTAAATAGAGAAACTTAAACAGCCGCTTCACTATTGGATGAAATCTAGACCTAGTAAACTTATTATGAATAAGATTTTTGCTATTTGCTGTAGCAAATAAGCAAAGATCAAATCATAAAAATTAACTCATAATGTTTGGTATCAAATTATAGAACATGTTGTACATAATTTCAATAATGACTTAAAATTTAGCTATTTAGTATATTTTGTGATGTTTGTCATTTTTAAAGGTTCTTAGACATTTCCACAATTTTGTCAAATATTGCCAAGATCTTTAATTAACCAGGATTGATAATTTTTGGTCTTGACTAATTGACACTAAGACATCACATCCTTCAATTTGTATATTTTAGCTAGCAAAAGGAAGTATTAATCTTCTTTTCTATGTAACTAAACCTCTAAAGATTCTCTTAATTGTCACTATAGGACCAACAAAATAAAAAGGATAGTAACTTACGCAAATAGACTGATCTTTCTAGCAGGGACTAAACCCTTCTATAATACTGATTTATTAACTTTTTGATTGATTTTAGAAATTCAATCAAATAGTTAATAATTAGGCTCATTTGAATCTTGATTCTAAAACTTTGATTTTTGGGAAAGGTAAAATGTTCTATATTGCACTTTGTCTTTGTTTGATGATTTTATCTAAGCCTTAATGAACATCAACATTTTGGTACCGGTTAGACTCTTATCAAAGGGACATTAGTGGAACTTTATGACTTAATCCCTTATGTTTATCTTGTCACAGTAATTTTTGTACATAGATGCTAATTTGTTTGATCTTTACCTTCTTGGTTTAGGAGGCGGGTTCTATGCCTGACCAATAAGAATTTTATCAAATCAAGCTCTTAGAAGCCAAAACTTTGACCAATCAGAATTGATTGTGCAGACTTGGATTAGACCAATCGCTGGAAGCTGCAGAGAACTATAAAACCCACGTTTTTGCTGTCTGAGGCATCTGAGAGCTAGTTAGAATAAAAACATGTTGTTTTAATAGGAGTTGTCTCTCTGCTTTCCAGGTAAGAATTATCACTTTACATTTTTGACTTTGTAACTTTGTAAAATGATTAATATTTGAATTTGTCTCTAAATCTATAATTTTTGGCTTAAACATGTATTTCTGTTTAAAAAGTAGGATTGAATGTATACAGTGGCTTGAAAAGTAGTTCTTAGAGAAATGTTTTCAAGTGAACTGTCATTCAAAATAGTACATTCTAGTTTGCAAGAATATTGAAATTTTGTCTAAAGATTATAACGTTGACATGGTTTAAACCCTCACTGCAAGCGAGTCGTTATAGCAAATTTTGGATAAGGATCCATCTTTTGTCATGATATTTGTTCTACAATATTGTATTATCATTTTTCATGAGTGATCTTCTACATTGTAATGTGATAATCTCTCATAATGATATTTAGTTTTATTCCCCATTTCATTGTTAAAAAGAGATAATAGATTTTTGCAACAATGTTTGCTTTAAGCATTTAGAAAATGTTTATTCTGTTATAGCAGTCTTTTATTTAGCAAATAATACTTATTCCCCATGTGGAAAGAGCTTTATGCAGAAAACCCATGATTTCTGTATACAGTTTTTCTCACAATGTTTGTTTTAGAGAAGTCAAAGCCTTAGTGTGCAATTCTAAGTGGAATATAGTAAATCAGGGTCATTTACGCACTCATTAAGACTTTAATTTGACATTCGAATCTTAGTTTGATTATTTATATTGAATTGTACCATCTGAGAGCTAGTTAGAATAAAAACGCGTTGTTTTAATAGGAGTTGTCTCTCTGCTTTCCAGGCCACACCCTTCGGTAAATGTCCATCCACTAGTGAACTGGTCATACTACATTAGTCCTTAAATTATGAATCGGCTGTAAGAGTACAGAAAAAACCTAATTCATAATAAACTGACTATAATGGAGTGTCCTTCAATATTCACAGCTCTAGAACAAAATGTTACAGATTAAGAGATGGTATTAGAAATCCTCATTACTGTCCCTGACCATATGCTTTAACCCTTTTCCAAACAAGACCTGGTTTTCACGTCCCTGATAGAAAAGGCTTGGGAAAACATTGAAACAAAAGAAGAAACTGCTGATAACCAGCAGTTTCTCCTTTTGTCTCAATATTTTCTGTGCCATATTTTACACAAATCCTATCTTTTATAAAATCTATTTTGCCATTTGTGACAGTTTTTGAAGTAGATCACCATAAAATTTTGTCGTTTGGGAAAGGGTTAAATGAGCTTTTTGTATTAGCCCTTTCCTAAAAGGAGAAGTTAAAACATTTTAACTTGTTAATTATGTGATTGCTGATAATAAGCATTCTCTCCTTTTGCCTCAATATTATCTTTGATATATTGTACACAAATCATTTCTTAACCCTTTCCCAAACAAGACCTGGTTTTGACGTCCCTAATAGAAATGGCTTTGGAAAACATTGAGGCAAAAGAAGAAACTGCTAAGATAACCAGCAGTTTCTCCTTTTGTCTCAATATTTTCTATGCCATATTTTACACAAATCCTATCTTTGATAACACCAAATTTGTCGTTTGTAGTAGTTTTTGAAGCTGATCATCCGAAAATTTTGCCGTTTGGGAAAGGGTTAATCAACATCAACTTGATCATCTGTAGAGGATTTTAATGTGGAAAAGAACACAGTTTTGCTTTTGGGGAAGGAAATTTCAACTGATACAGTGATATTGTGAGCACAACTGTATATTAAGCTCTACTAATATCAAGTTCATTAACCCTTTCCAGCAGGACATATGCATGATCAAATAATGAAAGATGCAAAATGAATGTTAATAAAGATGTTTGTACAAAAATAAAGCGTAGAAAATGTTGAGTCAAATTAAGAAAATGCTGATCATCAGCATTTTCTTCTTTGCCTCAATATTTTCCCAAGTAATTTCTTCAGAGATGTTAAAAGGGGGTCTGTTTGGGAAAGGGTTAAAGGATACAGAGGCCAGTAAATGCCAGTAGTTGCACTCCAGCACAAAACCACAATGGAATTGAACCATCTTCATGAATTCTCTTTGACACCTCTTTCTATCATTGCTTAATTTCTCATAATCTTTTGGAAACAAGAGGACCATGATGCTGATGGGTCCTACATCCCGGTCTTGTTTGGGAAAGGGTTAAAGGATACAGACTGTAAAGTCAATATTTGCCAGTGGCACTCAACTGTCCAGCATAAAGCCACAATGGAATTGTAGCATCTTCAACCCATTCCCAAACGGCAAAATTTTATGGGGATCCACTTCAAAAACTGCCACAAATGTCAAAATGGAAGTTATCAGCAGTTTCTTCTTTTGTCTCAATGTTTTCCCAAGCTAATTCTAATAAGGACGTCAAAACCAGGTCTTGTTTGAGAAAGGGGTATCTTCATCAATTCTCTTTGACACCTCTTTCTATCATTGCTTAATTTCTCCTTACCATTTCCAAAACAAGAGGACCATGAAGGTCCTAAATCGCTCACCTGAACCAGGTCTTGTTTGGGGAAAGGTTAAAGGATACAGAGGCAGTAAAGTCAATATTTGCTATATCAGCAGTCCAGCACAAAACCACAATGGAATTGAACCATCTTCATCAATTCTCTTTGACACCTCTATCTATGATTGCTTAATTTCTCCTTACCCTTTCCAAAACAAGTATATTATTGGTTTGAAGTCTATAATTATGAAAACCAATTAATCTATAGCATTTTCTCCTTTTCTCCAAATGCTTTCCATGCTGTCACATGCATATTTGGAACACAATAAACCCATTTCCAAACAGCAACATTTTAGACTGACCTTTAATTTCAAAGATGTTGCAGACAACAATGTCAAGAGAACGAAATTAAGATTGTTTGTTTTTTAGGGTACGAAACATTGGGGAAAAAAAAGAAGAAAGTCCCTGTCAAAAGGTATCACTGTGCGGTAACGGGTGAAGACAGTACATTTTATTTCATTTTCTGTTTCCACTTTCAGATTAGAACAATCCAACTTTTTGCAGTTTGGGAAAGGGTGGCTTACTTGTATTCTGCTGATATATTTCCATATACCCCTACTACTTTCCACAAAGCTTATATTTATTATCCTCTTGTCTGTTTTTCTGTATTCTTGGTCTGTGAAAGAGAATAAAATGTTTATTTAAATTTACGTACTTTCATTGAAAAAGCACCCTAGAGTTTTTAATTTAGCCAGGTCAAATTGCAACTACCCTGATAAGTAGTTGTTTGGGAACAGGCCCTTTCCCAAACAAGACTTTGTTTTGACGTCCTTAATCGAATAGGCTTGGGAAAACATTGAGGCAAAAGAAGAAACTGCTGATAACCAACAGTTTCTCCTTTTGTCTCAATGTTTTCTATGCTATATCATACATAAATTTAATCATTATATAGATCGATTTGCCATCTTAAGCAGTTTTTTAATTGGACCTCCCTAAAATTTTGTTATGTGTTAACCAATACCATTAGTTTTTATCCGAACACCCCCCCCCCCCCTCCCTTGTCCATCTTTGACAACCTAGCATGGTCTCTGTTTTATCAACATCCATTTGTAAGTCTGTGTCAGCTTTATGTCTAATTTTTTGCTGTTTAAGAAAGGCTTAACAATATATCTGTGAAACAGTAGGCCTATTTCTGAGTGACACTGGGGGGAAAGACAACTTCTGGTTTGTCTGATCAGATATTGAGATAAACATGTTGGTATCACAAAATCTAGTATCTATTACTGACCTAATGTATTGCTATCAGAATCAATAGACAACAATTCTGTATAGTGTGTCCTCTCAATACAGCAAAATAATGCTTGTGAAATAGTTCCTTTCTGACATTTAGAAGCAAAAATTAGACATTTTTTTCCCGACTCTGAAGCCACATGGGCGGATCTGGAGGAGGGTTGGGTAGTGGGGGTCTGGACCCCCCCCCCCCCCCTGGCATTGGCCGAAAATTAAATTTTGACCATATAAATTTAGTGTAACTTAAAGGGACATTTCATTCCAATTTCATTTTTTTAAAGTGTGTCTTGATGCCAAGATTGGTTATTCTAATGAGTATAAAAACTATTCGTTTTTTGAAGTTGTTGCCAATAAGCGAGAAACACGCATGTAAAGTTGAGACATAATCGATAAATTGCATATAAATCCGAACTGTTGTCCACAACAATTTGTTCAATTTTAACACAAAAATATAAATTTCTCGTAAACGGCGCAATATTTTGGCTTGAAATTTTCATAATTTTCATAAGGAATTATGCTCTTTCAGATAAAAATAAAAGTAAAATTTATGACAAAAAATTCTGAAATGTCACTTTAACATATTTACTACATTTTAAACCATAATTTGGGCTTGGACCCCCCCCCCCCCAATCCCTGGAAAAAAATCCTATATCCACCCTTGAGCCCGGTCTAAGTTGAAATTTGAAAGCTGACACAGAGGATAAAAATACATGTGAAGTACTACATGCTAAACTAGAAGCTCTTGTAAGCAAGTGCTGCTAGCTTGCACGATAAGCTTGCATTTGGAAAGCTCACTCAGGTCTGTTGCAAACTTGCCACATGTTTAAAATAGGTATACAAATTATTATAAAATTCCAGCGTTCAATAGTACATGTGCAACTTCGGGTGTCATTCATAGCAACAGAAATTAACAATGGTAAAACCTTGTCAAAGTCTGCTCAAATCTAATGATGGATGGAATAGCTTGTATTCATTTCAAATTTTTGTCATCCAGGTATGCTCTGATATTGTACCAGCTAGTAAAAGTGTAGCCTGAGAGGTGATTATTTCTTGGTTTCCTGATGAAAAATCATTCACAGACCAGACAGATTGGTTGTAACAAAATGGATGATCCCCTGTAGGACCTTGTCAATAGATTTGTTTATAGCCATGTGAAAACACTCAGCTAAACTGTCAATAACACCCCAGTTACACATACGATGAGACTGAAATCGGTCCTTAATCGGTGAATTATTTCTCTCATATGATCGGTTGTCATCGGTGTCAGCATTTCAGACTTTATGTGTAACAGGGTATCGGCGATAAATAGCTTATTGATCGGTAAAATACAAAGTAGATCGGTTGTCCGTAGGCGACAAATAGCTGGCCAGTAGGAGCTTGGTCGGTGATGATCGCTTATTTGCTTAATTTACCATAGGCTGTCGTCGCTTTTACAACGGTTGTCAATCGGGCAGTCGGTGATTGATCTGTGTTCGACCATAGGTCTATCGCTTTCCGTCGGATACAATCGGTGATCCGTGTGTATTCACCGGTCAAAGATCGGTGATGTCGGTGATGAATAGCTGCCAAATCTTTGTTCAGCAGACTGCCGTCGGTATTTTCATTAAAATGACATATAAGCGATGAAAACCAATAAATTTTAATTCAGTGTATGATATAATATATGATATATACTAACGGAAAAAAGTAACTCTGCACATTTCCTTTCTATATACCGGTAACATTTTAAATACATTAAATGAATCAAATTTTACAATTTTGGAAAAAGAACGATTAACCTTTAAATTTCAGCGAGTGTCAGTTTGCTTCCCCACTCGTTATTACCGTAACAAGCCTGGAAAAAGGGTAGTGGTAAAATTCAAGTTCACAAGCCATTTTCGAGTGTGAACACTATTGACACCGATAATATGCTCTGCAGCAACGAGACATATTAACTGTCACAAACGGTTCTTTAAAACTTCTTCTTGAGATGTTGACCAATAACGGAGCCAACTAGTCAAACGCTGACGTTGAATAAAGCACGAATCCATATGACGTCCCCCACCTCGTTTATGAATGCAAGCTCGAACATCGAACTGTACAGGTGTAATCGAGGCGCGCCAATAAGCTATTCCTTGTTCAAATTGACCTTACGAAAGGGTAGATGTTGTCTAAGCCACTGTAGACGATGTCATCGACGACGCCATAGCAAGACTAGACGTATGAGTGTACGTCTAAGACGGATGTAGCGCTCCATTAACCGATCTCTAACAGGCTTTCTGCTGATAGAACTCAACTCTGGAATCAACATAGCCGTAACCTTTGCCGACAACAACCGATTTCACTGATGGTTGTTCTGATTATGGTTGACTTGTCTGAATGACGTCACGTGTCGACGTATCGAATGTGGTAAGTTGCGTGTGTTTCTAAATTGTTGAAGTTGTCTCAAACGTGCCTATATGATGTTTCTATGCAAACCAAAGCGCTTGGTGACCTTTTGCTTTTGCATTAGGGGGCTACTGTCTAAAGCATGCATTAACGTGCATCTTTGGATAAGCGTATCGCGTTGTTTTCTGTTCAATTAAACAAATTAACATGCTTTTCAGAACAAAAAGCAAGTGAACGACAGTTTCACAATAAAAACAAATTTCAACGTCACTTAGGAATAACGCAGTGCAACAAAACACTCAAACGAAAGGGGACGTAACGTCGAACGTCCTTGCATGTGCAGTTGGTGACGTTCGACATTTCGTTAACAAACGTCTCTTATGGAGAATCGCGAGACATGTTTCTTGTCAATAGGTCGTATATTTACATAATGAATAAGAAAATAAGCATGCATAGTTACTGATTTCCATTAGTAAAGGCAATCTGGCAGTTTGGTCTATTGCTGCAACAGCAAGCTCTCTTACACCTCGGACATGGTATTCACTTGGATCCCCGATGCGGAAATAGTCGCTGCCGTAGGAGACAAAGAGGATGGTGGAAGAAGCAATGGCTAACGCCAGAAAGAAGACTTCAGTTTGGGCAATACAGCACTATCCTAGCCAAATTCAGAGTGGGTGACATCAGTGCGTTCCAAAACCATCTGAGGTAGAATCCCCAAAACGCGCCATTTTAATTGTCTCGTTTGAAAGTTTTATCAAGAATGGATACTCGGCTGGAAAATACCTCATCTTTTCCCATCGCTAATAGATATTTGTTAATCGGTTGCTTATCTCTGACCGATCGGTGATATCGGTTATAAATAGCTTGTCAATCGCTTATTCGTTTGAAATTTTCACCGATCGAGAATTTTAAACAGTTTAAAAATTCCGATCGGTAAGTTTTCGCCGATGAAACTCATCTTTTCCAAATAGTTTCTGGTGAGTGACAAATCGTCTGCCAATCGGAGACATCGGTTGTATATCGGTTTTGGTCGGTTCCGTCCTTACCTGGATAAAATGAACAACCGATCTATCACCGATTGCCATGTGTAACTGCCCCATAACACTACATCAATTCTTATAATGTATACACAGTCTCCATTATAGACTTGTCCTTGGAGAATGGCTTCAGGACAAGAAATTATCAGAACAAGAAAAATCAAGGCATTAAAGTGATTACAGCAAAAAATATTAAAGTGGCATTGTGAAAAATGTGTTTACAGTAGTTTTGTATGTACCCCTTGAAATGTGATACATGGACGGTGGACCTATCTTGTAAAAATCTATGATTTTTATAAAAAAATTTCCTTTCTCTCTGCATTTTCTTCCATGATTCGATGCCCACTGCAGAAAACCACATTTTGTCACATTTGTCTTCAGGCAATCATGGTTGGATAATCATGCATAATCCTATGTGGGCAAGCAGCTGGAGGTCCATAAAGATGTTGTGAAAGTACTGGTGAGAGAACCATCAGGAATCTATGGTTAGCTGCCGAAGGCACCATAGCATTTAAAGAGGCATAAAGCCCATTAAGTCTGTGTTTTCTAAACCTTATACAGTAATTCTCTATTTAAAAAGAATGTCGAAACAAGAAATTATTTGAAAAAGGGTAGATTATAAATTACAAATTTTGTACCACAAAAAGCAACTTTTCTAAAGATTTAATTTTCAGCACATTCAAATTAAATCATGCACAGCATTACTTCAAAGGCTGTACTTTTACAATCCAATTACATCTTCTTGTGATATGTTCATTTTCCAATTGCAATATATCTCTTGACCTCTGCTGAGTCTGATCCGTTTCTCATGTATTAGTTTTATACAGGCCCGTAGGAACAGGGGGGCTAGGGGGGCTTAGCCCCCCCAATGTTGGCCAAAAATGCCGAATTTTCTTAATTTTACACTGAAAATTTTGGGAAAATCCAAATTAGCCCCCCCAATATTCAGGTCAAGGGCTTTAGCCCCCCCAATATGAAATTGCTTCCTACGGGCCTGTTATAGACTTCCCAGGTCACATAATATAGCATGACAGGTCATATATATTTGATTAATTTCAGACACAGCAATATCATTTCATATGGGTCTATCATGACTGATACTGCAAAATCTTACAATACATCTTGTTCTTACTAGACCAAGCTATATAGATATCCTAGGGAAAACTTGAAAGACCTGAAGGTCTTGAGTCGCTCCACAGGCCTGAATTTCTTTTAATATCAAATCCAAGTTTTGACTAGATTTTTGAATACTTATGGTTCTTACAGCAAAAACAAATTCAAAAGCAGCAATCATGTGGTCAATGCAAAAAGAAAGTAAATGATTGACTAATATTTTAGAGATGTTAGAGCGATAATAAAATTGAAAACTGTGATTTTGCCAAATTCAAAGACAAATAATTCAGTATGTATATTTAAAATCAAATCGAAAATTAAACACATGCAAGATGTTATGGTCACTATCATTCTGTTCAAATTTTGTCTACATTAGTCAATATTTGTGGCTTCAAGAGTGGAAAAAGTGTCGAAAAAATGAAATTTTGTCAATTTCAAGGGCACATAACTCAGAATGTAACAGTGTGATAATGTTGAAAATTACACATAAGCAAGACCTTGTTGTCAACAAGATTCTTTCCAAGTATCATCTTGATTGGTTAACATTAATTTTGTGGTTGTTAGAGTGAAAACAAAGTCGAAAATGGCAATTTTGTCAAAATCAAGGGCACATAACTCATGATGTAAGATTTCGATCACGCTGAAAATTTCACCCAGGCAGCATATAATGCTTATATATATTCTGTCCAAGTTTCGTCTTGATTGGTTAATATTTGTAGATTTTAGAGTAAAAATAAAGTCAAAACCAGCAAAATAGAGCCGAAAATGGCAATTTTTGGCAATTTCAAGGGCACATAACTCAGAATGTAACAGTGTGATAATGTTGAAAATTACACATAAGCAAGACCTTGTTGTCAACAAGATTCTTTCCAAGTATCATCTTGATTGGTTAACATTAATTTTGTGGTTGTTAGAGTGAAAACAAAGTCAAAAATGGCAATTTTGTCAAAATCAAGGGCACATAACTCATGATGTAAGATTTCGATCAAGCTGAAAATTACACCCAGGCAGCATATAATGCTTATATAATATTCTGTCCAAGTTTCGTCTTGATTGGTTAATATTTGTAGATTTTAGAGTAAAAATAAAGTCAAAACCAGCAAAATAGAGCCGAAAATGGCAATTATTGGCAATTTCAAGGGCACATAACTCATGCTATAAAATTCAGATCAAGCTGAAAATTGTACCAAGGCAAGATCTTATATTCAGTATTATTCTGCCAAAGTTTTGTCTTGTTTTGTCAATATTTGTAGTTGCTAGAGTGAAAACAAAGTCAAAATACAGCTGAAAATGGCAATTTTGTCAATTTCAAGGGCACATAACTCATGATGTAAAATTCAGATCAAGCTGACAATTTTACCAAGGCAAGATCTTGTAGTCAGCATGATTCTGTCAAAGTTTTGTCTTGATTGTTCAATATTTGTAGATTTTAGAAGAAAACTAATCAAAACCTGCTATTTTTGAAATTCAAGGGCAGATAACTCAGGTTATACTGATTCAATCCATATTCTTTGAAGGAATCTGAGAAAGGGTCACCCAGGGATCATTCCTGTGAAGTTTGGTTGAAATCCATCCAGTAGTTTTTGAGAAGAAGATTTTTAAAGAAAAAGTTTACGGACGCACGCACGGACGGACAGACGGACGCACGACGGACACACCGCCATGACAATAGCCCGCTGGCCTGAAAGGCCAGTGGAGCTAAAAACAAAAGACAGACTTTCTTGTATACACAAAAAGCTTACTGACCAGTCTGTTTTTTCCCCAGATTGATTTCTAGATTTGTGATTTAGATAACCAGTATGTCTGGCCACCAGAGCATGTGATTAGTTCCTTGTCAAATCAATCAATTGTCTATAGAGCCAGAGTATTATTGGCAATTTTGTGTTTCTGACCAATCAATTACCTTGACCACAGATGTATCATTAGCCAATCCAATACCAAATGTTACATTGATGAATGACAAGGACAAAATGGTGACACATACAGTGCAGGCAATCTAACCCTTACCATCAAATGAAAAAATAGTGTTGTGTCGATAGTCGCCAGCTATCGAAAGCTATCGGATTGAGCCCACAATCGGCGACAATCGATTGCATTTTTCAACTATCGATAGTTGCACTTTTTCTTTTACAGTTAATTTTCCGGACATTTGATTCTAATAATCAAAAAAGAAAATTGATAAATGAAAGTTCCAGGCTATTTCCTTACTCTCCCCCAATCTCTTGCAATGATTTTTACGAAGTGAAAGTAGAAGTTTATGGGTCCCAAATTTTATGCAAAGTAAACAGAAAGAATGACTTGATTGGTAGTCTGCTAGTTACCAAAATTAATCGAACATTAAATGACTTTTGATGGATAGATTCCAGCATTTAAAGCTATAATTAAGTAATGAAAATTGCTTAATAGTTTACTCAGTTATTATTTATCATGCAAGTGCTTTAAAAAGTGTTAACGATCGAAATATTTTATTCATAGCATTTCAAAGAACATAATTCCAAAAAGCAAATCTAGTAAGGGGGTACCACTTGATTGGTAGTCTGTGATTTCAGTCAAATTAATCAAACAAGAACAATGTCTTTTGATGGATATATTAAAGCATATGAGGTGCATTTTAGTAATGAATATTGTTCAATCAGTTGTAATTAATTAATCGGGCGCTTTAGATCGTATAAACGATCGGAATATTATAATCATAGCATTTCAAAGAACATAATTCTCACCCTAGACTGACATACTCATCTGCAAACAATAAAGCACACCATCAATAAAAGAAGTCTAATTTTGGAAAACGACAACAATAATGTCTCCAAATTGATCCACTGACAAAATTTAGCTTAGTTTGTTGACATGTTTAGGGAAGTCATGCTATCACATCGGCAGTGAGAAAACAGAAAAGTCTGTCTGAAGCTGGTAAAGAAATGGATTAACAGCGATGATTCCTACCTGTCCTGGAACTTCATCTGTTCATCACACATGTAGGCCTATACATCATGTATGATGAATAGTTATTTAGGTAGATACATAAGCATCAAAAGCAACCAAGGGCAGAAAGATAAAATTTAAATTAATTTTCCCCAATTTAACAAGTTTAGGCTCAATTTTACAAGATGAAAGGATATATATTGCGTTTCTACCAATCTCTTATATATGATACTGAGTTAGATCTACATATTTAGGCTATGAAAAAAAACTTGCTCAAAAAATGAAAAAGCCAGCGTTATATACATTCAAAGACAATTAGCCTCAGAAGCAACTCCTCAAGACCTTGTTTAAATTTGGCTCAGTATTGGAGTAGCATCATAATTATGCAGTTAACACATATAAACAAATATACTTAGCCCAATTATGATATTTACTAGGTTACGCTGATGGACTTTTTTTGTTTACAAAGAACCGATTGTAACAATCGATAATCAATCGGTTGTGACTTTCCGATTATCGATAGTGATTTTGCTGTCCGATATACAACACTATGAAAAAATATGAATTAAGTAGACATCTAGTCAATATAATATGCTGTACCTAACGAGAAATGACCTGGCAGGGTAGCCCATGCTAATCGAATGGAAAGCTCTGCCAGGTCAATTCTCATCCGCTATACAGTGGTATAAAAAATGCATTACAAGATGGTATAAGTTTGGACTAATCCAATTTAAAAGGTGTTGCTGACGACAAATCAAAGTTGATGAAATTTTAAAAATATTTCCATATTAGGTTAGAAAGCATTGTGAAATGAACAAATTGTTTGTAACAAGCAATTTCTTCATTTGCCATGATGTTTACCCAAGCATAATGAAACATTTTTGTAAAGGCATAGAAAACGACGAAAAGCGTGACTTTGTGGAAATGGGATAACAGGGGGACTGATGTCTGTTTTACCATACAATATGCAAAATTATATTCAGACACAAACTCCTTTTGACAGCCAAACAAAAAGAATAGGGAACGATTTTATCAAGTAAACAGTGACATAATTTCTAGGGATGGGAACGAATATCCGAATATTCGAATATTTGTTTTTCCTGCGAATATTCGAATGCAAATCTGGTATTCGAATATTCGTTATACATATTGAAAAATTAACTATTTGGATTTTTGTTATGAATAAGAAAAAGACTTCATAGAAAAAATAGCACTCCTTCGAATATGGAGATGACTGCATCTTTTTTGTAGTCATTGCACTCGTTTTGACACCTGTCAAGACGATATAGTTATATACCTGGCTTATCCTTATGTGACAGATATGCATCAACCATAACCCGATGATTCTAGCACCTCAAAGAATTATCATGTTATTTCATTGGCTCAGTTGTATTAGCCTATCAGAATTTAGATTTCTCCTAAACAACCATGTTCTTTAAATTACCCTTTAGCATCAAAATCAAATACAAATATAAGCTTCTGTCGAATAAACAAAGGAAACACAAAAGAAAGAAGGGTTACGATCAGGTAGCAAATCCCAGTTTTCTTCTTGAACCCTTTCCCTTACAAGCAACATTTTGCACTTTGATTTTGAAGCCATGAAGGGAAAATATTCGCAAGTAAAAGGTGAATGGTGTGTTTTAAAGAAATTGTTCTCTTACATCAATCAAACAGATTTATGTGACACACTAAGAATTTATGAACGTCTTGCGTAGTTCGCAAATCAAACAAGTTTGTATAAAGGTTTGTTCCCGGACATACTGTATACCTGTCGATGCATTTTAACTAAGTCAAATCCCAAAACGAATATTCGAATATATTTGAATATCTTAAACGAATATTCGAATATGGATTGTGGTATTTGTTCCCATCCCTAATAATTTCGGACAAACAATCATATTTCTTAGGTGTTGTTATAAGTCTTAAAGATCTCGTAACTACGGCTTAAATCAAGCCGTAGTTACGAGATTTAATAACAACAGCAACGGTTTATCAAAACATAACTTTAAACCAATTCTATTTTTTGCAGAAAATTCATTGCTAATAGTTTGGAAGATGCTTCAGGACAAAACGATTGTAGAGATGTACAATAAAACAAAGAAAATATTGATCAATTAAAAGGAAAAGGTGCTGGTTTTCAGCATTTCTTTTTCATTTGCCTTAATGTTTTCAAAAGCCATTTTGAAAAGGATAAGGGAATTCATACCAATTGTAACCTTGCCATATACATGTTCATAACTATAATAATATATGAATGAGTAAAGGTTACTTAATATTGTTTTATTGATCAGACGCAGCTGTACTTAGATCTAACAGATTTTTATTCCCAGATGACAAAACTGATGAATTGGTCTAAATTGAAACCCATTTTTTCTGCAGAGATTTTGTAGATCTCTGTATGTGGAGTGAGAGAATTGTAACTCCACAGGCTTGAATTTATTGGGGAGCACATGGATGGGCGGACACAATGTCATAATGGCAATAGGATAATGTAAGTCTCGAAAGACTCACTGAGGTTGGACATGGAAATGCGAAGTAATTTAAACTTTGGATCTTTTTCTGGTAAAAAGTTAAAGGTTAAGGCTACACAGTGCAGTTGCTGTCACAAAAGGTTGCCATTGACAAGCATGATATTGTTCAGTTCACACCTATACAATATTAATTGAAATATGATAAGCTAGCATTTGTTGCCACAGTAACACCATAATATGAAGATAATTGGAAAAATTCCCTTGTCAAGAATTTTCTCTAGACACACTTTACTAGTTACTTTGACCCTTTCCCAAGCAACATAAAAGTTAAGGTAGTCCAATTCTAAAGCTACTGTTAAATAAAGAAAAAAAGATGTTGATAGCAAAAGGATTTATGTAAATTTATAGCACAGCAAATATTGAAGCAAAATGAGAAAATGCTAGTTACTAGCTTACCATGTATGCATTTCTTCTTTTGCCTCAATGTTTTCCCAATCCTGTAATAAGTGACATCATAATCAGGGGCCTGTTTCATCAAAACATTTAAGACGTATTTTTGACTTACCGATATCTTACCACATGTTTAGGGGAAGAGCCATGTATCGCCAATCAACCAAAAGCTAGGTAATGCGATTGTTGTTTTAAGCGTTTTTTAACTCTTTCGCTGCCAAATTTCCTGGAATTGTGCTATTTCCAGTGCCATTTTTTTTTAAACTCCATAACAGGGCTTATCAGTTTATAATATAGTAACAGTGTTTCCACTCAGATTTTTATTTAGGGGTTTTGCACGCATTGTCATTGAAAAATGGGGGTATGGGACAGAAAATAGGGGTAAAAACCAATAAAACAATGAAATATGTGTGTAATTTGCAATGCACGCTTATTAAAAGTGTTGCGCGGAATTATCGCTATATTCCGATTTCCTTCGCCAACGTGGTACGATTTGGAAATATCAGTTTTTCGGGAATCTTCGGTAGTTTCCGAAAATTATATCAAAGTATGTGTACAAAAAATTGTATTTTTGTTTTGTTTCTTCGGTATAAATGACAGACAGGGTACGCGCTGGCGATCGCCACTTCGTCTTCAAAAGCCATAAGCGAGTAAGGTGACAATAAAAAAAATATTTTTAAAAAAGTGGGTCAAAAATCGAACATTGTGGCTCAGACTTGACTCCATCATTTACTGTAAATGATAAATCAATCGCCAATTTACATTACTGGCAACACGTTAGTAACTTTTTTATTTTAATAATTCGAAAGCTAGATTTGCTGTCTAAATGGTCGAGCAAGCACACCAGTTTAATATGTAGACAGAATTCATCTGTGTAATCAAGAGTCAATTTGTGTAATCGCGTGGCGGCATGAAAGAAAGAGACAACGCGTTGGTGCTAAAACCATCTAACGTCAGTGTATTTACTTCGTAGATAGCGTGTTGTTTTCATTGCTTCATCCCATTTCCCGCCCTTTGTTGCGCGCGCGACTTTTGTAAACAAATCATAGTAAAACCTAACCTTATTTGGGTGCGTAAACATCACGTGGTTATATTGAAACTGGAATGACTACGTCATCAATTGACTGTGTTCGTGGCGTTTTTGATCTTGCTCAAATCATCACATATGAGTAACACAGATTTACTCTAGTTTCCGGAGTTTCCTTGGTTAGTTTCACTTTCGGAATTGTTTGATATAGATCTAGATCTATTAATAACTGGCACCTAAAGATGCTGATTCAAATTTTTGTGCGTGAAATCACGTATGGGGCTGTAATTTTGTACGTGATTTCTTTCAAATATGTGTGTTTCACGCACAATTTTGCGTGAATGGAAACTCTGAGTAAAATCATTATTTGATGAATTTTAAGCTGAAACCCTCAGGAATAATTGCACATAAACTATTTTGTTGAATAGCATACTTTTTATCAGGCAGTTTGATCAGATGACCCTGACCTTGACCTTGAATGACCTAATTAAGCTATTGTTTTGAAGTCGCCAAAAGGCGACATTGGCAGTCTCCTTATAGGGCGCCTTTCGGCGACATTGGCAGCAAAAGAATTAAGTTGTCGGTAAGTCAAAAATAGGTCTTAAATATTTTGATGAAACAGGCCCCAGATCTTGCTTCTGAAAGGGTTATAAAACCAGAAGTTGCCAGTAGCAATTTCTAATCTAAACCCTTTCCCAAACAAGACCCGGTTTAGATGTCCCTATTGTGAGAGGTTTGGGAAAACATTGAAGCAAAAAAAGAAAATGCTGATAATCAGCATTTTCTCCTTTTGCCTCAATATTTTCTGTGCTATACCATACACAAATTATATCTTTATTAACATCCATTTTGTCGCAGACATGGGGTCGATTACTTGAAAAAGTAATCGATTAAATTAATGATTAATGCACCCTTGATTATTAATCGATTAAATTACTTTCACTGAAAAATACCTCAGTAATTCATTATTAATCATTAATTTGGAGGTAAGTAATTGATTATTAATCATTAATCGCGGATAAAAGCTTTTGCGGAACCAAAAATAGACAGTTAAATGGGGCAAATAGCATTTCATTCTCTTCAAATACATAATCTGAACAGAATCACAAAATATGAAATATCTTTACAATTGAAATTACATTTCTTTTTAAATGTCTTGAAACAAACCAGTTTCGTTATAGATGTTCGATATTTGTAAACAGACCACTTCAATCAAGATGAAAGGCATGCTAAAAAGTTCTTTACCAGATATAATGGTAAGAAGAATTGAAGAGTTCCAATTTGATAAAGTTGGATGAAAATAGCATGTATGGATGTGTTGGATATTGAAGTTTGTTATGAACATATCTTAATTATCTTTCCTGAATGTTCTAATAAATTATCACAAATGATGAATTGATGATGATAAAAATTAAGTTCATTTATATCAGACCATGTTGAAGCCATGGGATCAATGATTGGACCATGGTGACTAGATTTTATAGAAAACTGCTTGATAAATGCATTTTCTCCTTTTGCCCAAATGTTATCTGAAACCTTTCATATCTAGGGTTACAAACTTATAAAGGAAAGAGTTAAGTACAGAGAAAAGACACTAGTCATCAAATTCATGTATACCCTGGTTATAATCAGAATCTTATAATTAAAACCACAAAGTTTGATTCTGTTGTTTTTTTTTTTGCCCAAAGTTAGTACATGTTCTTTGCTTTACATTATTTTCTAATAAATTATGCCTATAGATGATAAAAGAAAAAATATTTTATCAACACATGTATTTACTAAAAGATGAATTAGTATATTATTATATGTACATTTGTTATTTAGTTTTACATGTTCATAGTATGATTGCATTTTAAGGAACATTTTAAAAGTGAAATAAAATTTTGGTTTATTCAGCATTATCCAACTAATATAAGTTTTCAGTCTCAACTCCCCAAAATGTGTGAAATTATAATGACAGGTGTAAGAATCACACTAGGTGGCCCTTGGGCATAGACTGCTTTGTATAGGTGTGAACAGGTAAAAGGTGTGACCTTACAGGTGCATCTTATTTTGTTTTAGATCATTTATACATCCAAAATAATCAAAAAGTAATCATAAAATAATCATGATTACTGTCATTTTTTCATCAGTAATTGATTAAATTATTAATCAAATAATCAGAAAAACCTAATTAATCGATTAATTCATGATTATTGGCATTTGTTAATCGATTAATAATCGATTAAATTACTGATTATGATTACCCCATGCCTGTTTTGTCGTCTGCAAAAATGTTGATATTAAGGCCCCTTTTCATGTGACATCCAAAATAACATTCCTATTTTAAATAGGGTTCATCCTTGTGACTAGATAATCATTCTAATAAAGTTTGAAGAAGATTGGGACATAATTGTGGCTTCTAGTGTGCTAACAAGGATTTTGTTATTAAGTCTCCTTTTCCTGTGATATCCGACGGAATGTTACCATTTTCAATAAGCTTCATCCTTATGACAAGTCAAACATTCTGACATAGTTTCAGGAAAATTGGGCCAAAATTGTGGCCTCTAGAGTGCTAACGAAGTAATTGTTGAGGACGCACGACGAACGACAGACGACGGAAATTCAATGATCACAAAAGCTCACCTTTGAGCATGCTGTGCTCAGGTGAGCTAAAAAACTTCTTTATTACATCCAAATTTTTCACTTGTCCATGGACAACCTTGTCCAGCTTTCAAAATCTGCTTGTCGGGACAGGTAAATGGACAACTCAGACAACTTAAGCAGCTTATTCCAGAAGCACTGTCATGTAGTTGCAATAATGTAACGGAAACCTTTTTGAATTTTGATCTCGGTTTACAAAAATACCCCCTATGGTCATATCGCAGCTAACTGTCATGGTCCCAAATTTTCATCAGACTTGTTGTCTGACGGTTATGGAGGAAATCCCCTGTAAGCTGTTACAAGCAATGAGTACCGTCACTAGCCTGTGGCCTAATATAAAGCCTTGCCCTTGCCCAATAAAGCATTCAACAAATATACCGACATGGTTTCCTTCTAGTGGGGCTATTGTCCCTGTTATCACTGCACGGGGACACTGGTTGAACCTGAGGTGTAAGAGCTGGATAGCTCTCCAAAGGTAAGACCAGTTGCTAATGCAATTTTGATAATATGGTCCTTCGGTTAAAAGATATATAAAGATATTTTATATACAATATACAATACAATACAAAACATTTTATTTGCTATATAATATACAATTTGTACACATAGCAAAATAACAAAAACACGAAAAACATTTGCCAACATGATGTAGGTGAAAGAAAAGTGAAGAAGTATGGATATTAGTTATTAATTCTACAAAGTTCTTGTTCCCGTGATTGATTTGCCTCGTAAATAAACTTCGCCAAATTAAAAATTATTTTCGGGTTGTCAGATGACAATATATGAAGAATGGACCTCATATATCATAATATATGAAGAATGGACCTTAAAACGTGGCATTTATTGGACTGCCCTAAAAGAAAATACACCCTGACTCTAAAGTACTTGTAGACCATTCTTAGTCATTTAATTTTAGGTAAACTCACTTTCAAAGGTTTGAAAAGCCGATTCAAAAACATTATTTCAAACCTTTACAATTTTATTTGGTGTCAAATATTTATCATGAATGAATTTTTTCCCCTATCAATGGGTAAATGGCATGAAAATCTTCTACACTTAGATGGTGTAAACTTCAAGACCTGACAGTATTAAGCTGAAATAAATATCACACATTGATTTTTCCAGAATGAATCGTCTGCAACAGGTGTGGTCTAGAAATCCAACCATTCTTTACTCAATTCAATGGATGTATCTCACAGTACATTCAATGACAACTACATCAAAATGAACGTAATGAACTCAATATTTAAAAGATAAAAACATGATAAATACCCTTCCAGTCTGTTCGTCAGCCTCTGAGTTGACAGATTTGTGACAGAAGCAGATTTGATCAATAAATGACAGCCGCGCGCGCATCTGTTTACTTCCTGTTTACAATTAAATATCCTCAACGATACAAAATGAAAGGAACGTAATTTATCTATTTGCGCTCAACGATGAGAATGCTCAAAGAGCGCTACGCAAAAATCTATAGGCTAATTGAAAATTCTACTTTTTCCAGGCCCGTAGGAACAGGGGGGCTAGGGGGGCTAAGCCTCCGCCAATGTTGGCAAAAAATGTTGAATTTTCCTTATTTTACACGGAAAATTTAGGGAAAATAAAATTTAGGCCCCAAATATTCAGAAACAGGGGCTTCAGCCAACCCAATATGGGCCTGTTTCCCTCAACGCTGCTTTAATAATTTCCCAAACAAGACATGAGTTTGACGTCCATAATAGAAAAGGATTTGGAAGACATTGAGACAAAAGAAGAAAGTGCTGATAATCATCACTTTCTCCTTTTGCCTCAATATTTTCTAGGCTATTAGGCCTACCCACCGTGGATATTATTGACAGATGTTGCAAACCAAATTTCAGCTTTGTATGTCGAATACTTTCGGAGAAAAGGCAAATTTTTAAGTTTTCGGACAGACAGACGGACAGATGGACGGACGCAAACGAGTAGGCCTACAACAGAATATGCCCCGATCTTTCGATACGGGGGGCATATAAATAATACCTCATCCATCTAGTCCGTGACGTATTTTTTGCCTTTATTTCAAACCGAATACAAATTGGTTACGTACGAACAAACTTATTGACGATTTTCCGAAATTGTTGTGTCACTTGATTCCACGCCGTAAAAATAATGACGCGTTTTCACGGTGTTTAATCACGTGACTCAGAATTTCCGATAATTTTCAATATCTTTTTTAATACTAGACCAATTTGAATTCAGTTTTAGACAGAGAAGGTGGAAAAATGCCAGGAATAAGCTGGACGTGTCGGATTCTCGAAAAATCAACTGATAAAAAAGTTATTGAAGATAAACCAAAATTTTGTTTATCTTCAATAACTTTTTTATCGGTTGATTTTTCACAAATCAACCACGTCCATCTAATGCATGACGTCTGTCCACATTCTCTGCTTAAATACAAAATTATTGAAGATTTTCTGAAAATATTATATCACGTGATTATCCACCGTGGTTTTGACGACCTAAGAAAGAAAGTCTAGTAACGAAATTTAGGTTACCCTTTCCCAAACAAGACCTGGCCCCGGTTTCTCGAAAAAAAAACTTAAGTACGTTCTCATGCTCAAATCTGAGCACCATGCTCAAATCGCACGAAATCCACGTGAACTTCAATCGAATACCCTTCAACGTTTGAGAGTATCCCTTTGAAGATGAGCATGTTCTCATGAGAATATACTTAAGTTCTTTCGAGAAACCAGGGCCTGGTTTTGACGTCCTAATAGAAAAGGCTTATGAAAACATCGAATCAAAAGAAGAATTTTGTTTACTTCATCATAATATTCTGTCCTACATTGTACACAAATTCAAACATTTTGCTTTTGGAAAAGTGCTAAATTGAAAAGCGCAAAGTTCTGTCTAATTTTCCTAATTCTTGTCCCATAATCATTTATTCAAAAGTCGTCTGCATTGACTTTCATTTAAGACCAGCCATTCAACTTTCGTCGTGTTGTTAAGGGATGAACGCATAGTCACACATTTACTCTGACTCCCCAAAAGATACAAGTTTTTTTTTTTTTTTTTTGGGGGGGGGGGCGGGATGTGAGAAGTGAAGAACTTGCTTGTGATGTTTTATCCCAAAAGACAACAATATCACAAGACGTGTTTGTGAAACATTTACGCTCCCGAAATGGCTATTTTTGGAGAAAAATCCAATGTTAAGTTTTCACGTTTAGTATTTGGATGACAGACAGAAGGGCGGACGGACAGACAGACAGACGGACAACGGCAAAACAAAATGCCACCACCTTTCTATACACGGGGTATGACAAATTCTCTTCTATTGTTGCTGAAACACCTTTGAATTCGGACCAGTCTAAAATGTTGCCGTTTTGTAATGGGTTAAATGATTATTTCATCGATATACAATGTACTTGAATAATGGCACTGGTTGTGAACTAAAACAATTTTCGCTACAACAAGGTATAGATATTTTGCGTTTAACTGTGAGTTTATTTATTTTTTTTTTTTTTCTAATGACAATGAACTTGTTCTAAAAAGACCGGGTTTACTCTTTTGTATTGACGAACTGTCGGTGTTGTTATAAAATCTAGTAACTATGGCTTTGATAAAGCCGTAGTTACGATGTTTTATAACAACACCGACCGAATACATTGATCGCGAAAAAACGTCCCTCGCTCTGGCCGAGTTCACCACCAGTGAATTGGATGTCTCTAGAACAGGCCTTTAACTTCCCAGTTTCGCATCTGTATCATTTTATAGAAATATTTAGGCCTAGTGGAAAGAAACAAAGAGATATTTATAAGGGATTGTTCGATTGTTAGCCTACTTAATTTTGTGTATTTAAAAAAAAAAAAAAAAAAAAAAAAAAACAATGTTATATACTAGAACAAAAAAAAAAGCCCAATTTTTCATAATATTTTCGACGAAGTATGTTTGTAATGGCTATTGAGTACATTTTTAATATTCCTGCCTCCATACGCATAAATATAGTGTCATTTTCTTCAGATATCGTAAATTCATCACGTGATACACAGCAAATTGTTGAAAATCGATTATCCCCTGTCGTGTTTTCTAAATGACTACTATCAAAACAATTTTTCTTCAAACACAAGCTTAAACATAGACCAGGAAGAGGCCAAAGCTTTCACACACTTCTCACTACACTACGCCTAGCGGGGCTACGCCAAATTCAGCGCCAAGCTGCAGTACTGATGTTGTTAGGTGAAAAAAATCAAAATGTTGTCGCAAGACATTGATAGGGCAACAAATCGACACATGTTCGACTGTATACGCTGTTGGCCCTCAATGGGAATACAATCGATCGAGCACCGAGCGGACGTGCAAGAGATATGACGACACGGTAGGACCGTATTTTTAGGTAAACCCCACCTATGGGACAGGTTTAACGCTGATTCTACGATAAAGTGCCTATTTTAATAAAATAGCTGTCCTTGTGCGTGTATGTTAATGTTCAGGCACTGAGGTGAACATTTATTGCTTTTTTGATGACCCTGACATCGTGTCTAACTATTGAACCTGAAACACCTTGCTGAATATGAAAGTTGAATGTTGGGCACAGCACAAAGCATGCCAGATTATGCAACAATTTGCTTGTCCTCACACCATAAGTCTTATTTCAAAGCCGATTTTCAATTTTGTTAGTGAACATTTGGCACTCTGATAGGTCTGTTTTCAACAGGAATGAACTCGAGACTTAAAATCATTCAAATAGTAAGCGATTAAAGCAATTATTTGAGCAAAATACTCAAAAGAGTGTTGTCCTCATTTTAACATCAGATACGTTAGACAGATTTAAATGATACTGGAAAGTGTAATAGCAACGAAACGGTAACATATTATTGACAGAAACATAGTTGTAAATGCAGAAAGGCTGAAGAAAATTTGTTATTCTGCTTAAGCTGAATAAGTTTTGAAAAAATTGTGTCTGAAATCATAACTTTAAGAAATACAAAAAAATATCGTCAAATACGTTAAGATGTTTTTCGTCGCTGTGCAGCAAAAGCTTCATCCCGAAGACAAAATTCCACTATAATTTCATTATGGATATGCCAGTGGTGTAAAAACACTCTCTTACACAAAAAAATGTATAACATGTTGAATTTTATTGTCATTGTTACAGTTCGACCATCAAATACGTTAAAATCAGATACGTTGGTTAAATTTTATCATTCGATGTTCAACCCCGTCTGAATCCCACAAATTAAAAAATATCTACGTGTTATGACGTCATGTTGTTTTGTGATTGTTCTATGAGAACTTCAAACCATATGATCAGCATAGCCTGATAGTTGCAGCGTGTTTGTGTACGTGCAAAGTGTGCATGCAGTTCAATATTATCTAAAGGCTAAAAGTGTATCAATTCTCTTTGATTTTGTTGTTCTTACCTCCTGCTTAACATAATAGTATACAATATAACATATATTTACATGACGATGATCGTGGCGAAAGGTGTAGTGCTTAACTTTGACACAATCTGATATCTAACGTATCTGATGAAAAAATCTAACGTATTTGATGAAAAGAACATTTGTGATTTAAGTTATATTTAGCAAAACATATGATATTTCGTCTTTAATAATGTCAAAATAAATACAAAAAAATTTTTTTTCAATGATTAGCAATACATATACATCCGGCAATACGAGTTTATTTAAAGTCATCAAATACGTTAAATGATCTAAAATATTTTATAAAAACATATTTTTGATATACTGTGTTATGATATCTACCTACCAAACTTTGATATGACTGAACTGTTCAAATTGCATTCATTTAATAGAAGATGACAAACATTTTGAAGATCTACCTTTAATTGGAAAAAGTGTTTTGCTTCAAAATACAATACAACGGTTCCTGCTCTGAAAAATGCTTGATAGTTTGATTATTACTTATTATGCTATAATTTATTTTGCTAATTTCTGCGAAAAAAGTATGACCGTTCATAATTTGTTTAAGTTAAGGTGTTTTTTCTCACAAAGAAAGGCATAATACATGTATATAAGCAGATGGTATACCCTAACGTATCTGACGTATGAAAAATAAGGACCTTTGATATGCGTGATTTTTCCTGGAAATTGATGTACATTTGAGGCCCCTTTTAATTGATTAATGAACTAGACATAATAGACTATTCATTTACAAAAAAATATATGACTTAGAGTCTGGTTGATATTTTTCATTTTTGAACCGCTACTTTGTACATTTAACGTAGAATCAGTGTTAAGACTGCAACGGAGGCCGCTAATAAATCGCAAAGGTTTATTTTGTACAAGCAGTGAACATTTATACGCGTATTTATCAACTATAGAATACCAAAGATCCTTTCGTTTATTTATAAAAGTAAATTCATTTGACCTACCATGCACATGACATCAGATGCCAAATCTGTCTTCGCTGACTTTCGACGCAGCCGGTTGTACGGTGTGTTAAATCTCGCTGAGCACAGATGACGTATCTCTGACGTAATTGATTTTTGAAGGTTGGGCATATGTAGCCGTTACAAAACAAAAACAAGGACGCCAGCATGTTATTAATTGACTTGGATTTCAATACTTAATAAAGCTCGTGGAGTGCTAACAATGAACATAAATGATCTACCCCTTCAGGTTGGTAATTTCATACGTTATTTCTGTTTTGTAATTATTGTGCCATTTGCATTTTCGACAGCCTAGCTCGTCCCCCTTTAAATCCGAGTTGATGTCTTTACGTAAGAAGGAATTGAAAAGGAAGTTGCGTTTCTTTTTTTGCCGAGTATATTTTCCTTTGTGCATAGTATCTACACACACAAATTTTTAACCCATTACCACACAGTGATTCCTTTTGACTCCCCACAATATAATGGCTATGGAAAACATTGTGGAAAATGAAGAAATTGCTTGTAACAAGCAATTTCTTCTTTTCCCACAATGTTTTCTACCCAAAAAGCTATATAAAATTTCGAAATTTCTTCACATTGATATGTCGTCTGCAACTTCTTTCAAATTGGACTAGGCTACCCCAAAATTTTGTAGTTTGGGAAAGGGTTAAGAATTGCAACGGTGAACCCATCTTTAGATCCCAAACACTTCGTGCATCTTCGGCGTTGTCCGTGATACCAGACATTCTAGATAACGTCATCTGTGGTAACGGAAATTGACGAGGGATGCCCTCGGCAATTTCCCTTACTACGGATGGCGCTCGAAGTAGCACAAATTATTTGGTATGTAATAATGGATGAAATACCTTATGTACAAAGTCTTTGGGATTTTTGGTGACTTTTCGAGTAAAGGATGAAACATCTTCTGTTTAGGATAATAATAATAATAATAATAATAATAATAATAATAATAATAATAATAATAATAATAATAATAATAATAATAATAATAATAATAATAATAATAACTTTATTTAGAGAAGGTAGCATATTAAGACATATATAACTCAATAATATTGAATTTATCTTATTTACAATATGGCCCTCTAACAATAACACTCATACTAACACAAGTAAACGAACACACTTCCGCCTTATTCTCACCTTATCTCCCTTCTCTGTTACTTACACACACATACACACACACACACACACACACACACACACACACACACACACACACACACACACACACACACACACACACACACACACACACACACACACACACACACACACACACACACACACACACACACATACTTGTACAGCATACAATATAAGGACCTTGACTTTCCGCGTTATCCTGAGGACCCATGTTAAACGTTTGCGTATAAACGCAATTTTATGTCAGTTTCTTTTTGATTGCGTGGATAGCACAAAAATTAATATTGTTTCCCCTTAACACTCAAAGTAAATCAGAGAAAACGTAGTGAGGACTTGTCACCTTTAGCCTAATTTATGAGGACCTTCAATATGAGGACCCTAATTTGCATATTTTACACAAAACCTTTTATGGCCATAATTATGAGGACCTAACTTGAAAGTTGTGATGAGGACTTGCACAATTCTTTCGTCCACACTAAAAGCGGAGTGTAATTTTACGGAACATACACAAAAAAAGGAAAAAGCAGACCAATAGACATAAATGAAAATTGGGACCATAGAATAAGAGTGAATTTGATTTCGTTTTAAATGAAAGCCTTATAATAACTCATTGAATTGTTATACATGATTGTATGATATTCTCCATAGTAGAATAGCATGCGTGAAAATTAGACTGTTTTATGTGTGTAATATTTTTAGGTATACACTCACTCAAACTTCTTTAAATGGCCACTTAAATTTTCAAGTTAAAACAAAACAAAACAATACAAAAAATATGTAGGTACTACGAAACTATCTTGTTAATTTGGAATTTCGGTCAAATGGTTTAATTGTCGACAGAGAAAACATTTTGAGGACTTGTGTGCAAGTCCTCTAATTGTACCGCAGTCCTCTAATCGTCGGTGTGCGTTCAAGCCTGGGTCCTCAGTTTGAGCCCTATACAAACACGGTTAATATCTGGGGGCAAGAGACGGATTTTTTAAAATCTTAATTTTTTTTAAAAGTGAAACAAGAATATGAAACACCAATATGAAACTGCAAAAGCAATGGTTTCCTTTTTCACAGTGTTTACATATAGGCTTATTACGGTCTTCTGCTCTTTTAGATGACATTGTGATGTTTAGGCAGTTTTTAGTTATGATTTTTCCGCTTTCGGTTCGGTTTATTCGCGATTTTACATCGATTCAGAGGTTGATTATCTGAGTTTCAGTACTTTTGCAGTCTCAATAGCTCGGTGGGTAGCAATGTACATGCAAGCGGTCCCAGTTTGGAAGTGGTTCGAATCCCGGCTCGGCCAACTTTATTTTTGACGCTTGCTGTGTCACTGTGACCCGGTTCATTCGTCTTAAATGGACTTTTTAAGTGATAAAACAGTGAATATCTTGGAAAGAACGTTGTGCCGGTGAAGAAATACCATGATCGCACGGATGGGTACACCTGGAAAGAATGTTGTGTATGGTTTCCGCGGATTATTTGTTGTTAATTAAAGGAAAGCATGTACCCGGTTTTATACGCTTAACCCATTCCCACACAATGACTCTTTTTGACTCCCTTCAAGATTATGGCTTTGGTAAACATCATGACAAGCAATTTCTTCATTTTCCACAATGTTTTCTACCCTTTTAGACAGAGATATGTAAAATTTAATTAACTTGAAATTGTCTTTTGCAACATCTTTCAATTTTGACAAGTCTAAAATCTTGCCGTCTGGTAATGGGTTAATACATACTTCTCATTACCGATGCATGTCGATAACGAAGCTATAACTCGCCAGCAATGACATTTTTCCCACGATGCTTGCAATAGCTCCTTTATTTTGAATTTCGGTCGAATGGTATAATTTTCGACTTAGCATATCAAAATCTGTTTTGTAAGTTTTGCAAATGTGCAAGTCCTCCAATTGTACCACTGTCCTCTAATCGTTGTGTGCATTCAAGTCTGGGTCCTCAGTTTGATCTGTATACATGGATTTCCCCTTAAAGTGACATTTCATATTTTTATTTTATCTGAAAGAACATATTTTCTTATGAAAATTCTGACAATTTCAAGCCAAAATACCGAACCGTTTACGAGAAATATATATTTTTGTGCTAAAATCAAACAAATTGTTGTTGACAACAGTTCAGATTTACATGGATTGTTTCATTTCTGTCTCAACTTTAAAGGCGTATTTTTCTCTTACAAATAACAACTTAAAAAAACTGATAGCATTTCTACGCATTAGAATACCAAATCCTTACATCAAGACATACTTTTAAAATATGAAATTGAAATGTTATGTCCTTTTAATATTTTGTACCCTATTCACGCGAGTTCTTTCGTGTTTGACAAGTGGAATAACTTTTTCAATTTTACACAGTTAGGCCTACGAAATGTCCTTTTTCCATGCGATACATAGCCATCCTTTTAGAATGGTAGGTCATAAACTTTACTTAGATAGTCGTTTAATTTTACGTCTTAACCGCAACATCCAATTATCCCTTTCACAGACGACAAAAGTTTTGACCGGTCAAAATTCGAAGGTTTTGCAAACCACACGAGGAATTATAGTTTATGGAGGCAAGTGACTTTCTGTGGAATGGGGTTGATAGGAGACTGCTAGTCGCCAGCATCATGGCTTTTCAACAAAAACCTCGTAATTGCAGCTTGTTTTAAGCTGCAGTTACAAGTTTGTTTTGTTAAAAAGCAGCGACATGCTTGTTCTTTCTCTCAATGCGCTGTAAGGGACAACTGTTGTGGAAAGCAATAAATGGGACCAACATTTTCAAATGACGCGTCACAAAATTTACTTGGATAGCCCTTTAATTTTTACCTTTAAACGATAAAGTCCAAATAACCCCGCTTAATGAACCGGCTAAAATAATGTTGCTTTTCTTCGAAAACCTGGTAACTACAGCTTAAATCAAGCTGTGGATACGCGTTTTTTAAGGAAAGCAACGTCATTCACCACATTCAAAGTTATCCTAAAATTGTGCGCTATGAAAATTGATGAATTGGCATTATTAAAATCACACACATAAAATTACTGTGCAAAATTCGAAAGCATTCAACATTCCAACAGCCCGAATAAGACATAAAATTTGAGCAAATATTGTACAAAAGAAGATGCTAATGATCAGCATTTTCTACCTTTCTTACGATATTTTCTATAGATGATTCTTTATTCATATATCCCTTTTGTCATCTGCAGCTGTTTTAAGATTGGAACAGTCTCTCAAAGGATTTCTGGGTTATATCATAGGCCTAGTGGGTGGATCATCTACCTATAGACTTGTTGTTTCTCTCACAAGTACTATCACAACATCCTACCCTAGCCAACAGCTACTCAACCACATAGGTATAACAGTTATCCACCAATTAGTGGCAGACATAAAAGGATATTAAGGTAGAATACCAATTATGTAGCAATTTAGAGATGCTTAAAACACCAGATTTTTCTGAGCGGAGTCGTTAATTAGACCAACCTATTGATGCGCAGTCATAATCATGAACATTTAGCAGTGTAAGTTTGACCGCCGAATGTTTTCGACTTCGCCCGAATAATTCCAAGGTCATGCGAATCTCCTAATGGTGGACTAAAATTGGAACAGTCTGAAATAGTGTCGGTTGTGTAAATAAGTGTAGTGCAACTCCTCTCTTAAAAGATTTCTTGGTCATATCCTGGCAGGTGGATCATCTACCTATGGATTTTGGTTGTTTCTCTCACAAGAACTATTACAACATCCTTTCTTAGCTACAGCTAATCAACCACATAGGTTTTACAGTTATCCACCAATTAGTGGCAGACAAAACAGGATATTAAGGTAGAATACCTGTAATGTAGCCATTTTTAGATTCTTAAAACATTAGATTTTTCCGAGCAGCATCGTAACGTAGACGAACCTATTCGGGCGCGGTCGTAAATATTCGGCGGAGGAAAGTTCCACCGGTGAATGTTTTCGACTTCGCTGGAATAACTCTTATGTCGCACAAATCTCATTAGGGTGGAGTACCTTAACCCTGGCTGGAGAGCTGGGACGTCATAATCGACTTGAAGTACTGGACCTCATAATTAAGTTTGACGCACTTTGTCATTTGTGAAAGGGCTATATGGAAAATATTGAGGGAAAATGAGAAAAATACTGGTTATCAGCATTATCTTTACTCTCAATATTTTTTATAAATCTAGCTATAATAAAACACTGATGCCATGAGTGACATTAGGCCTTGATACAGCAGATTTGCTTTGGAAATTGATTGGGGTTAAACACTTCTTTCAACAGCGAAGTACTGTCATATCGCAGTCGCTAGTGCATCTAACCATGGGTTCCCATTTTTTCTCAAACCAGTACTACCACACCCTTACCTAGCCTAAAGCTGCTCACCCAAATAGACTAACGATTATCAAACTATTGATGCGAGACAATTTCGCCAGAATCAATGTTTGCTACGGCCGGGGATCATACCCAGGACTCCCGAAACTTCATAAGTGAGAGCCTGGTGAGCTGCCAACTGGGCTATGGCCACTGCTTTTGGAATGCATCATATTACTTTACATAAAAGGAGGTCTGGGTAAGAGAACTGGTTACCGCATATTCATATAATGTAGTTTTAATTATCAACATGTCCATGTATAGTATTAATTTTTCAATTGATGCATATACAGTTGACACTCTGGATGTATGCATGTCACAAGGGACATCATATTACCTCAAAATATCAGAAGAGTGAGACACATCTGATTTTGCAGTGTTTTGGAAAATTGTGTATTAAGGTAGTCCACTCCTGATGAGATTCATGAAACCTCACCCCAGTAGTAAAGGTTGGCAACATAACAAATGTTTATCACATCGCACAAAAAATCCGATGTCGCATGAATCTAATTAGGGGTGTACTACCTTAAGATTTTTCTTTGAACCAAACCCTTTCCCAAACAACAAAATTTTTAGATGGTGCAATTCAAAAGCTGCTTGAGGTCACAAAATGGATGTAGAAAAATATTGGATTTGTGTACAATCTCTATGTGTGCCAGCCAAAAGAAACATCACGGTCATAATGACATTACCTCGAATTATCGGAAGTGTGAGACACACCTGATTTTGCAGTATATTGAAAAATTGTTCATTAAGGTAGTCCACCCCTGATGAGATTCATGCAACAACTCCGGAGCAGTGTAGGTTGGCTACATAACAAAATTTTTAATGTTTATTACATCGCACAAAAAATTCCGATGTCGCATGAATATCATTAGGGGGTGGACTACCTTAAGATTTTCTTGAGCCAAACCCTTTCCCAAACAACAAAAGTTTAAGATGGTGCAATTCAAAAGCTACTTGAGGTCACAAATGGATGCAGAGAAAGATTGGATTTGTGTACACTCGTTATGTGTGCAAGCCACAAGGAACATTACATTGCCTCGATTTTTATATCGGAAGTGTGAGATACATCTGATTTTGAAGTGTTTTGATAAATTGCTTATTAAGGTAGTTTGACCCAGATAAGATTCATGCGACTTCACACGAGTTGTAACGGCCGGCAACGTAACAAATGTTAATCATATCACACACAAAATTCCGACATAGCATGAAACTCATAAGGGGTGGACTACCTTAAGATTTTTCGTTGAACCTTTTCCAAACAACAAATTCTAGGATCATGCAATTTAAAAGCTGCTTGAGATGACATAATGGATGTAGATTTGTGTACATATAACACAGGTGATATAAAGGCAAAAGGAGAAGCTGCTGATCATCAGCATTTTCTTCGTTTGCTTCAATGCTTTCCCATGTATTTCACATTGTACTCTGTTGTTATAAGATTTTTGCAAAATTATATGAATTTCAATTGAGAATAACATAGATCTTCATAAGTCTGCATGTATTTGCAGCCTAATAAAGGTCCATGTCTTTCTCTTATCTAGGCTGATGAGGTGGAATGCTAACTATAATATGGCCATTTTGAGATTCATAAAACATCAGACTTTTTCGAGCAGCGTTGTTAGGTTGTTAGTGTTGGGATCAAAGCTTAAACGATGGCTTTAAAAGTGTTAATATGTAAAGTTATACTAACATCGTAGTCAAAATTTTATTTTAGGCCAATGCCAGGGATGTCTGGGTTCCAACCCCACTCCCTCTAGATCCGCCCTTGTTTCTGAGGCATTTACACTTATTTGTGCACTCATTAAACACTTGTAAGTTAATGATCTGTCTCAGTGTTTGTAAAGGGAACAATGGTCTACATGTTCTAAATGCATGTATTCATCCCTGGCACTAAACTTGTTTGCAGAAACATGCTCAATTGCATGATGTCTCGTTTGGGGAAAGCGTTTGCTTTCCCTGCATTCCAAAGTCGTTTCTCCCCATAAGATCTTGTGGATGAAATATTCATTGCATTATCTGCCATCCATCTTGCCATACCAAGTACAGTGAACTTTAAAAATGTTCTGCAACACTGACCGTCTTGAGTCTGAAAGCAAAATATAAATATATATTTTGTAAATATGTATTTACAGCAATATCAAATCATGAATTGGGCATAATTCAATTGCTAATTTCATTTTCTGAATGTAGTATGAATGAGATTTGCGTGACGTCGGAATTATTCGGGTGCAGTCGAAAACATTCAGCGGTGGAACTTTCCACCACCCAATGTTTACGACCGCGCCCGAATTCATAAGTTCAGATATGCAACGACGCCACTCAAAAACATCTGATGGTTTAGTTATCTCAAAATGGCCACATTACGGGTATTCTACATTAAGGCATATATCCATGCAAATTTTTGAGAGATAAAGACAGCAATTCTGAATAAAGTTATATAATTCTGTATGAGTTAAGGGTGGTCCAATTTGAAAGCTTCTGCCAACAAGAAAAGATTGAAGTCAAGGCTTACTCAACATAAATTTTATTCTTTTTTCCCCAATATTTTCTGTGCTAGCAAGTATGTAATGAAAATTGTATTTACGAACCCATTACAAAAGTACAAAATTTAGATGTGTCCAAATTCAAAGATGACGCAGACGACATATTTCAAGTCAGTGAAATTTTATAAATTTTGGTCTTTCAGGGTGAAAAGCATTGTGGGAAATGAAGAAATTGCACAACAAGTCACAAGCAATTTCTCATTTACAACACTGTTTTCTAAGCCATTTTTCTTGAGAGGAATCTAAAAGCATCATTGTGTGATAATGGGTTAACATTGTCCACCTCTAATGAAATTCATGGGACTTCAGAATTTTTTGTGCCACTTCATAAACATTTCTTATGTATCCGAACATATTTTGGCAATGTAAACATTCTTTGAAGGAATGTTCTACCGTCAAATGTTCATGGCATTGCCTTAGAAATTATTCTGACATCACATGAATCTCATTAGAGGTAAACTCCCTTAACTTGTCCCATTTTCACTAAAATTTTGGACTGAAAATGTTATTTGAATTATTTTGTAGATGACAATTTCAAATTGATGAAATTTTAGAAATGTTTCTATTTTGGATTAGAAAAGATAGTGGAAAATGAAGAAATTGCCTGTACATGACAAGCAACTTCTTCATTTTTCACAATGTTTGCTAAGCCTTTTCTTGTAAGGGAGTCAAAAGGCATCAGTATGTGCAGTAAACAGAGTTTCCTTCGACTCTCAAATCTGGGGGTACAAACCATACTTTTACAGCATGCTTACAATTACCCCCTCTATAGTAGAGACAAAGAAGGCTGCAAAAACTGGGGGTACAAAATTCATTTTGGGGGTAAAAACCCCATTTGGAGGTTTTTGGACACCCTGGTAAAGGGTTAAAATGAGATATTGCAAGACCAATACTTAAGACGTGCAAACCCACTTACACACATCTAATAAGGTCATGCATCTATCATTTCTCACGCACAGCAAAAAAATTTACAAATCAAATGCAAAGAAACCTACCTGAATATTTCAGAACTTCACATTTGAACTAGACACATCTCTTGAGCTCTGTTTCAAGCATTCGTAGTCTCCAAGTTTCTTTCTTTCGAATAACACCAATGCAAGTTTCTCCATGTCTGAAAATAATGTTCACCATATTTAACCCTTTCCCACACATTGACGCTTGTGGACGCCCCACAAAATAAAGGCTTCGGAAAACATTTGTGGAAAATGAAGAAATTGCTTGTGACATTCAATTTCTTCATTTCCTATAATGTTTTCGACAAAGAAAGACCAAACAATTTTAAATTTTGTTCAATGAAAATTGTCGTCTGCAACACCTATGAGTTTTAACTAGGCTATAATTTTGTTGTTTGTTAATGGGTTAAGTTTATTCTCTGACAATGAACTTATCCCAGGAATAGCAAAGACCGTCGGACCGTCAGGCATGTCTGATGAAATTTCCCTCCGTTAACCCTTTCCCAAACGACAAAATTCTAGGGTGATCCACTTCAAAAACTGCCACAAATGACAAAATAGATGTTATTAAAGATAAGATTTGTGTAAAATATTATAGCACAGAAAATATTGAGACAAAAGGAGAAACTGCTTGTTACCAGCAGTTTCTTCTTTTGTTTCAATGTTTTCCCAAGCCTTTTCTATCAGGGACGTCAAAACCAGGTCTTGTTTGGGAAAGGGTTAAACATGTGCAATAATAGGTCTACCGCAATAGAAAGGTGCTATAGAAACTAGAACTGTCGCAAAGCGGACGAATACCCCCCACTAGGGCCTTGTTACTGAAAAAGTGATATCGGTCAAAAGGTTCTTGACTTAGAGCATGGAAACGGATTTTAAACATAGTCTAACTGTGACCTTGACCTTTGACCTTGGTGACCCCAAAGCAAAAGGGCACCTCCTTGGGTCATGGGCAACAACTGTGTAAAGTTTCATGATCCTAGATCAAATGGTTCTCGAGTTAGAACACGGAAACGAAATTGTAAATTTTGACTACTCCACCCCCCCCCCCATTAAAAACGTCAAAGTGGCATAACTCTGAAACTGATGACTGGATCAAGATGAAAATTGCAGGTGCACAACTTCATATAATAGGAAACATCCTGATAAAATTTCAGAAAAATTGGTCAAAAACTGTGGGAGGAGAAGAGGACACAAAATTATGTCCACCCCCCCCCCCTTAAAAACTTCAAAGTGGCATAACTCTGAAACTAATGACTGGATCAATATGAAAATTGCAGGTGCACAACTTCATATGATGGGAAACATCCTGATAAAATTTCAGAAAAATTGGTCAAAAACTGTGGGAGGAGAAGAGGACACAAGATTATGTCCACGGACGGACGGACGGACAGACGGACAGACAGACGGACAGACGGACGGACAGACGGACAACCTGATTCCAGTATACCCCCCCATAACTTCGTTGTGGGGGGTATAAAAATGGCAAATTTGATAAGTCCCCACATACACAGAAAAGATTTTTCAAAAAATGT
This sequence comes from Fragum sueziense, assembly GCA_963680895.1. NCBI lineage: Eukaryota > Metazoa > Mollusca > Bivalvia > Cardiida > Cardiidae > Fragum > Fragum sueziense. The sequence goes on from OY804603.1 coordinate 26,085,194, forward strand.
GTGAGGCCTTATAAATAGGACTACTTTGAATATGGACACATCTAAATTTTTGCTGTTTGTTAATGGGATACTAATTCGTGGTCGGGCACTCTAAATATTGAACAACAACAAATCAAAATAATTGAACAAACAAAGAACAATATGATATCGATTATTTATAGATGTTCTTTTTCTTTTAATATCATCACCGATTACATAAATCATTGATATTTTGGGGCCTCTTTTGGGGGCCAGTTTTACCAATGGAAAATCAGCATTGGGTCCGGTTTCACGGATATGGGACCGGTTTCACAGTACAACTTGCCGCCCCCATGAGAATAAGGGTTAAGAAATCAATATGAAAAATGAAGCAAACTGCGGAATTTTTCATGACTCACAATGTCTTCTACCAAGAATCAATGTACATAACAAGTAATTCTTCATGCAGTAGCGGATCCGGGAGTGTTCGAACGAACCAACCTCTGTAGCCTGATTATATCAATGTGCAGAAAATATCCAGGCCAAAAAAGATAATAATTATGTTGGTGGGGGTGGGGGGGGGGGGGTGGGGGGGGGGCAATGCTACCAGTGTACATAGGCATAGAAAGGTTTATGATATTGGGGGGGGGGGGCAAATGTTTAAGTGAATGGAACCCGACGGTAGCGTTGCTAGGGGGTCTGGGGTCTTGCCCCCAGAAAATTTTGAATTCTAAAAAGCCATTTCCTGCAATCTGGGCACTTTCAGACAGCATTTTATACCTGCACCTTTCTTGAAGGAAAATATGGGTGAATTATTGGGGTCAAGGGATATGTAAGCCACCCCTTCTAAATTATTGGGGGGACGCCCCCCCTCTCCCTACGCCAGTGTGTATTATTGGGAAGGCTATAGGATATGTTGGCCCACTTCTAAATTATTGCGGGTCCTGTCCCCCTTCCTACGTCAGTGTTATGTCCCAATGCTTTTAAATTTATCATCTTCTATCAAGGATATCAAACCCGGTCTTGTTTCGGTACCCGTCTTGTTTGGGAAATGGTTGTAGAAAGTAAAATTCACCTTTTTGACTGTCGAAGCAAAGGTTTGACACCTCTCTTACGAATCCAGTGGGATGTTACATCGGGCATCGTCATCTGCCATGCCAATCTGACAAATTGATTTGTCATAATTTATGCTTTTTATTGTCCTTTCGAGGCGAAAACGACTTGTCAAAGTGAAAAAACACATTTTCGACGCCATGTTGTTTGTAATCGCGATATGGGTAAAATAACCGGGTTTTTCGGTTGTGGTCGTCTCGAAAAATAAATTAAAAATCAACATACGAGAAAATGTATAAATTTAACATTCCCAAAACATTAAGGTTGTCAATTTCACGATGTTCTCAACTGTATAAGAAATATTGCTCAATATTTGTTTGGGAACAAAATCGTGATCAAAGTCTTCAAAATTATTCTTGAAGCGTCCTTACCCATTTCAACACAATGACGTCTTTGATACCCGGCCTACATGATAAAAACTTTTGAAAACATTGTGGAAAATGAAGAAATTGCTTATGACAAACAATTTCTTCATTTCCCACATTATTTTCTACCTAAAATTATCAATAAATGTAAAATGACATTTAAAAAGAGTTGTCGTCTGCAACATCTTAGAGGTTAGACCAGTCTAATACTGTCGTTTGGTAATGGGTTAAACCTTCAACTTTGATACAATCAATATATTTTACAACTGAGTAGCCTGCCACCATTTGCTATAGGTTATAAATTTATATTTGATTAATTGTGTTTTAACGAAAAAAAGATACGCATTATAAACTCGCACGGATTTGGGGACTTTTATCTTATTGATAAATATCTACGATTTCGTTTGTATTATCAATAGCCTATTTCTCATGCTAAAATAACACTTTCACAAACAAGACCGGTTTTGATGTCCCTGAAGAATGTTTGCTTAAAAACCTCAAAGGGAAAATGCATTGCGTTGATGTTATAGCAAAACCTCGTAATTCCAGCTATATAATTAAGCTGGAGTTACGAGGTTTAGCAATAACACCGACTGTTTTCCTCTTTTCTCTCAAGGATTGAAAAGAAAACTCGCCAAAATTATATAATTACAAATGAGCCAGGATCTGGAAAAACGTCCCTTATAGCATTTTTCAAAATTGAGTTGGAAGATCAGCCTGTTGTCAAATGCAGTCCAATATGCAATCATGCTGCTCTCTTAAAGTTACTACAGATCACGAAGAAGCTATTGGAGAACAACGTGGATCCTGATCAGACTGTGCGTATGCACAGGCTGATCTGGATCTATGTTGGGCTCAAAAGCCTTAAAGGACGTTTTTCCAGATCCTGGCTCAAATGTATTAGGAATCCACCTTATTAAGAATACACAGTGGCGTCACGTTAGGACAATCTTGCAACGTGTGCAAGTCCTCTAATTGTACCACAGTCCTCTAATCGATGGTGTGCGTTCAAGCCTGGGTCCTCAATTTGATCCCTATACAAACACGGTTAATATCTGGAGGCAAGAGACGGATTTTTTAAAACCTTACTTTTCTTAAAAGTGAAACAAGAATATGACACACCAATGAAACTGCTACAGCAATGGTTTCTTTTTTCACAGTGTTTACATAGGCTAATTACGGTCTCCTGCTCTTTTTGATGACATTTTTATGTTTAGGCAGTTTTGAGTTATGATTTTTCCGCTTTTGGATCGGTTTATTCGCGATGCGCATCGATTCAGAGGTTGCTTATCTGAGTTTCAGTACTTATGCAGTCTCAATAGCTCAGTGGGTAGCGGATTTGGGCATATTTATCTTATTTTATTGTTTTTACCCTAAATTAACTGATTTAATATCCGCGATTCCGTTTGTATTATTAATAATTCTCATGCTAAAATAACACTTTCTCAAACAAGACCGGTTTTGACGTCCCTGAAGAATGTTTGCTTAAAAACACCTAAAGGGAAAAGGCATTGCATTTATGTTATAGCAAAACCTCGTTACTCCAGCTATATAATTAAGCTGGAGTTACGAGGTTTTGCAATAACACCGACAGTTTTCCTCTTTTCTCTCAAGGATTGAAAAGAAAACCCATCAAAAATTATTAGGAATCCACTTTATCAAGTATAATCTCAACGTGTGCAAGTCCTCTAATTGTACCGCAGTCCTCTAATCGTATGTGTGCGTTCAAGCCTGGGTCCTCAGTTTGATCCCTATACAAACACGATTGATATCTGGGGGCAAGAGACAGATTTTTTTAAAACCTTAACATCTGCTCTTTTAGACGACATTGTGATGTTTAGGCAGTTTTTAGTTATGATTTTTCGGTTCGGTTTATTCGCGATTTTGCATCAGTTCAGATGTTGCTTATCTGAGTTTCAGTACTTATACAGTCTCAATAGCTCAGTGGGTAGCAATTTCCATGCAAGCGGTCCCAGTTTGGAACTGGTTCGAATCCTGGCTCGGCCAACTTTCTTTTTGACGCCTGCTGAAAGTCACTGTGACCCGGTTCATTCGTCTTAAATGGACTTTGTAAGCGATAAAAACAGTGAGTATCTTGGAAAGAACGTAGTGCCGGTGAAGATATACCATGATCGCATGGATGGGTACACTTGGAAAGAATGTTGTCTATGGTTTCCGCGGAATATTTGTTGTAATTAAACAAAAGCATGTCGATAAAGAAGCTATTACTGGCAAGCAATGGCTTTTTTCCCACGATGCTTGCAATAGCTCCTTTATATTAAATTTCCGTCAAATGGTTTACTTTTCGACTTAGCATATCAAAATCAGTTGAATACAAAGAAAACATTTCAGGACCCGTGTGCAAGTCCTCCAATTGTACCACAGTCCTCTAATCGTAGGTGTGCATTCTAGTCTGGGTCCTTAGTTTGATCTGTATACAAAAACGGTTAATGTCTAGGGACAAGAGACGGCTTATTTAAACCTGACTTTTCTTAAAAGTGAAACAAGAATAAGACAAACCAATGAATGGTTATGATATGCCACGGTATAGTTTAGAAAACTAGTCAATTACTATCAATGCTATATTCAGAGCCTAGCCTAGTGCTAGTAGACAGGAAACACGAATAAGTGATCTATCGCAGTGATATAACTGAAAAATAGTTTTGTAAAAATTGGCTTAAAACACCAAACAAACGAAAACGTGTCGATAAAGAAGCTAGAACTCTTGCGAGCATTACTTTATGCAAAATTTCAAAACTCTTAAGAGTTTTAGTTCTGGATAATTAATTTATGAGGACCCTAATTTGCATATTTTGCACAATACCTTTTATGTCCGTCATTACGAGGACCTAACAAGCACACTCTCAAGTCACGTGACAAGAGCAAAGTGTGCATGTTTTGTGCGTCCAGACTACTTTTTCACGTTTAAATGAGGACTCGATTATTTTTCAATTTTCTATAATAGTATATCAAAATCAGTTGAATACAATGAAAACATTTTGAGGACCCGTGTGCAAGTCCTCCAATTGTACCGCAGTCCTCTAATTGTAGGTGTGCGTTCAAGTCTGCGTCCTCTAATTGATAGCTATACAAACACACACACACACACACACACACACACACACACACACACACACACACACACACACACACACACAAACATTCATAAACTATAACGTTCAATCAAATCAAAATTGATTAAGTTAATATTAATTTTATTGATTAGCTATCTATTAACCCTTTCCCGAGAGACAAAATTTTGGGGTGTTTAATTTGAATGTTTAAGCAAATGTCAAAATGGATTTTACTTCAAGAAAATAAATGTGAATAATTTAGGTCAAGAAACATTGAGGATAGAGGAGAAAAAACTGATTTTCAACATTTTCTCCTTTAGACACAATGCTTTCCCATGTCATTTCTAATTGGGTATGTCAAAGCCAGATCTTTCTGGGAAAGGGTTAACTTAATTTATTTTCAGTCAAGAATTTCTTTACTCTGACAGATACTCATCTTCACATTATTGTTTATACGTTAGATAATAATTTCTTATTTTTTGCTTGAAATTAGCAAGTTTTGCCTCCGATCTTAAGCTTACAGGAAGGTCGTTCCAGATGTCAACGCTTTTATAATTTAGACTATTTTGATAAATATTTGTTTTTGGTTGTTTGTTTAATGTGAGTTGATTCTGAGTTTCAGAGCGTAAATTATACAAATCATTTCTAGAAACTTTAATTAAATTCATCATGTAATCAGGAGCGTTGTAGTTTAGCGTTTTATAAACTAGAACTGCAATGTGAAAATTACATCGGTTTGAGAATGTCAACCAAGAAAGTTCTTTGAACAATTCTTCTGAAGATGACTTCATTGGCTTACAAAGGATTAATTTTGCTAGTCTTTTCTGAAGAGAATATATTTTATTTGTATAGCGCTTGTCAGTTTTACCCCATATGGCACAGCAATAGTCAAAAACAGGTAAAATGTATGCGTTGTAAAATAGGATTTTCATTTCTTTCGTCAAGTAAAACGATATATTCTTAAAAAGAGATATTTTCCTTTTGAGTCCAGAGCAAACATAATCAATGTGCGTGTGCCAATTTAGGTGATTATCAATGTAGACGCCTAGAACTTTCTGAGTGTGTACATTTTCAAGTCGCACTCCATTAACATTTAATATAAGCTCATCTTGGTGTAAAAGTTTATGTTTGGACCCGATTAGCATGCATTTAGTTTTTGTGGGGTGTATAGACATATTGTTTAACGAACACCATTCCTGTACGGAGGAAATGCTTTCTTGGAGTTTATTTTGTATAGTGACTAGGTCATAACATGCTTTATACATTGTGGAGTCGTCTGCATATAGATCAATTTCCACATCAGAACATGTTAACGATATGTCATTAATGTACAAGAGAAATAAAATAGGCCCGAGGATCGAGCATTGAGGAACCCCAGACTGTATCAGAAGAGAGTCAGATTGAAATTTTCCGACTTTTATTAACTGCTTCCTATTGGATAAATAAGACTTTATTAGAAGCAGGGTATTTTCTGAAAAGTGGTATAGTTTAAGCTTATGTAGTAGGATTTCGTGATCAACAAGATCAAACGCTTTCCTCAAATCCAAGAAAACAGAACCAATCAATTTGCCATCATCAATATCTTTAAGCCATGTATCGATCAATTTTGATAAAGCAGTTACACAAGAATGATTTTCTCTAAACCCAGACTGAGAATTATTCAATACATCCGTTCGCACAAGGTATTTTTGTAGCTGCGTAACAATATGTCGTTCAAAGATCTTAGAAATTGTGGGTAAGATCGAGATTGGTCTATAGTTATTCGGATCATTTTTTTCACCTGATTTTAAAATTGGTATAACTTTGGCTAATTTCATTTCATCTGGGTAAATGCCAGAAGCAATGCTGTTATATATTATGGATGTGATAATTGGTATAATTGTATCCCCACAATATTTTAGAATTTGTGCGCTAATACCGTCTAGACCTGCAGACTTTTTAACATCAAGTTTTCTAATTAGATCCCGAACCTCATTTATAGTAATAAATTCAATGGTGAAAATGTTATGTCCTAACTTTGCATCAAGGTGTTTTTGAAGATTTCGAAAACCGCTTTCCGAGAATGGTGTCTTAGTTACGATATCAGAAACGCATATAAAATGACGGTTAAGCTCATTTATGACGTTCAATTTGCCTTCAATTACCGAATCCGTTTTTGTGATTTTCAATGGTATTGTTAGATCTTCTGACTTGTCCATGTTTGCTGCACCTTTAAGATTTTTCCATATCATCCTGGTATCTTTCTTATTTTCGACAGATTTATTGAAAAAGTTTTTCTTATTTCGCTTAATCATATAAGTCACTTTATTTCGAAGCATTTTGTACATGTCATGATTGCCGTCCATATGTGCTTTATCTCTTTCAAACATAGTTTCGTTAATTTCATCTGTAAACCAATCAGGTTGATGCGTACGTTTTATACGTTTACTCTTGAAAGGAGCATGAGTAGATAATATTGAATTAAGAATTTCATAAAATTTTAAGAGGGCCTCATTAGGATCTACAATTGTTTCAACACTGCCAATTCCGGATAATAATAAGTCTTGTAAAAACTGGTCTTCATTGAATTTTTTGTAGCATCGATATGTAATGGTTTCGTGATTTTGATTGTTTATTTTTTTAGTGTTTTCAAATGATGAAGTCGAACGAGTAAAACAAATAGGATAATGATCACTTATGGAAAGAGATGAAACAAATGGTTCGCTTGTATTCTGAATGGTATTCGTGTATATATGGTCAATCAAACTCGCACTTTTCTTCGTAACTCGTGTAGGGCTTTTGACTAACTGTTTTAGATCAAAAATTGGAATTAGATTAGCCCACTTTGTGTTTTCAAAATTTTTATTGCTATTTTTTGTGTCAAAATGAATATTGAAGTCCCCTAATATATGGTATTCAATGTTTAGTACATCCACATTTTCAATCTGTTTTGCATACTCGTCTATCCAAGATTGATTAGAATTTGGTGGGCGGTAAACATAATTTAGCAAAAATGGTGCACGATTGTTTGAAGTGAGTTCTATCCATAGAGATTCAATTTCAGGACATTCTAGATCATTACGTCTTTTATACAGAAGTTTTTCCGAGACATATACGATTATTCCACCACCCGTTTTGTTTTTCCTATCTTCTCTTTCGAATGTGTAGTTTTTTATGTTTAAAGTACTGTCCTCGATATTTTCATGCAAAAATGTTTCACATAACCCTAGTATATCAGGCGAACTTTGGTCAAGCAGATGAAACTTTATCTCTTCGAGTTTAGGTAACAAATGGCGGATGTTCAAACTCGAAATATGTATACCTTTCTTTTTGAAATTGAACGCATTTTTATAGAGATTTGATTGAGTTTTGGTGGTGGTGGTGGTGGTTGTTGTTGTTGTTGTTGTTGTTGTTTCAGAAGTGACAATATCCTTGTCATGCAGGTTTTTTAATTCGTGATTCTGATTATTATGGGCCTGTGACTGATAGTAAGATTTAATTTTTGGAGGTAAATTTTCATGTTCACTACAAATACACGGATATTCGTCACAACAGTTACACACCAATATTAACGGTTGGAATGTATTATTGCAACTAATTTCAAAATTTCTAATTTGTGAAGAATATGTAGCATTGAAACTTTCATTATTTAAAATTTTATCAGAGTATCTGTCAGAATTTTCCTAATGTCTACGGTCCAAATTGGAGCCTTCAAAACCTTGGTTTTGTCTGTACCAACAATTTCTGGTTTCGTGAGTAGCATTTCTACAGTTAAAACAATATTGCTTGTATCTGCCAAACACTGCTCTCGAAACTTGATTTCTATTGGGATAAGAATTGTTATATCTGAATGTTTGATAAGACTGTCCTCTTATATAACCTCGTGCATATGTTTTGGTATGATTTCTCTTTAGAATAGACACATGCTTGTCTATTACAGATAGTAATCGACTGGTACCTCTCGGTGATAGATGAATTCCATCACGAGAAAAGAAGTGTTCAATAGGCTGATTATTGCCATAAACAAACAGTGGGTTACAGTCAATCAGTTTTGAAGCAGTTTGTTCACACTCATTTTTTATGCATTTGTTTAATTCAGAGACATCTGTATCACGTCTCGGACAAGATGTGCAAAGATATAATTCACAGTTTGCATCCAGTGAACTTGTTAATTTTCTCAAATGACTCTCTATGTTTGATATCGAGCATTTTCTCGCAACGTCGTTCCCCCCTGCATAAATAATGACTGATTTGAACTGCTTCAAATCCATTGATCTCAGAATTTCATAAATATGCGAAAGTCCTTTTCCTCGGCATGTTTTCACAAAAACATTTTGGAGTCCTTTTGTTTCTATACCTTTTAGTATAGAGTCACCTATTAAAAGTGTCCTTTTTGGAATATCACCAGAGGAGTTGGACTTGACGGCAGCATGTTCACCAGAATATGTTTTCTTTAGATTGCTGGTAGAGTTTAAGATCTTTTCACAAGTAGGCGTTTTTCCCTGCGACGTGTCCGCATTTGATTTTGGACTCATTGGTTTATTTTCTGCGAACTTATTTGTATGATTTGGAGATATTTCACACTCGATGGGTATTTGGACTTTTGGGGTGCTCGGATTGGTTCCCGCGATCTCATTTTGTTTGGATCCAAAAGTTGACGAGACACACTTCACCGACTCCTCAATAGACTTCATTTGGCGCTGCAGTTTGTCATATGTGATGCATCATCTTCAGGTGCGTCCCGTTACCTGGCAAATTAAAAATTATTGCAGACGAACATTTCAATTGAATGAAACTTTTATATTTTCTTGTTTCATTGAGTAGAATACATTGTGGAGAATGACAGAATTGTTTGTCACAAAAATTTCTAAGGCGTTCATCTCGTGGGACGTCAAAAAAGCGTCAACGTGTGCTTGTTTCTTTTCGTAAAAGTTATCTCCCTTGGCGTGCAATTATTTAAGATTGTCGTCATCTCTTTAGGTAAAATAATCAGAAAAAACTTCGTTTCGAGATAAAGGCAACATCATTGTCACAAAGGGTATACTTTTTTCAAAACATGATGGTATCCACCATGAAAAACAATCATGGCTACCATTTTCCAAGATGGTCATCATCACTACAGGTGAAGAGAGTCGAGAAAATCTTTCTTTGTAAGATACAAGTACCAAATTTGGCATGAATCTTCCTCAGAATAAACCTTGTTCTAAAGATATGGTATCCACCATGAAAACCAAATATGGCTGCCATTTTGCAAGATGGCTGCCGTCACTATTATAGAAGAAAAAAATCGTAAAAACTTAACTATGACATACAAGCACCAAATTTGGCACAAATGTTCCCTAGAGTAAATTTTCTTCAAAACACATATGGTATCCACAATGAAAACCCATCATGGCTGCAATTCTCCAAGATGATCACCATCCTTATAGAAGAAAAATCGCAAAAATCCTTAACTTTCACATATAATCACCAAATTTGGCATAACTGTTTCTCAAAAAATTAATGTTTCTCAGAGTCCCCCGTCTTAAAAATCATGGTATCCACCATGAAAACTACACCGAGACCATTTTGTGCTTATATCACAAAGAGAAGCAATTTCAGACATGATGGGTTTTGTGGTGAACACCATGTGTTTTAAAGAAAGTTTGCTCTGTGTGCCAAATTTGGTGCTTCTATCTTAAAAAGAAAGATGTTATTCACTCACTTTACCTATAGAGATGGCGGCCATCTTAGAATTGGCAGAAATGTTAGTTTTTCTTGGTGGATACCATATTTTTTGAAAATAGTATACTCCGAGGAACTTTTTAGTCAAATTTAGTGCTTGTATCTAGAAACGATTTTTTCTGACCTTTTTACCTATAAAGATTTCGGCCGTCTTGGAAAAAGGCGGCCACATTGGAATTTTATGGTAGATACCATTTGTTTTGAAAAAGGTATACTTTGCGGCACTTTTGTGCCAAATTTGGTGTTTGTATCACAAAGTAAAGTATTTTTTAGAAAAGCTTCCCCGCTATAAGTATATATTTTCTAATTTCCGTAATGAAGTAAAATGCTACATTTTTTTTCTATACAGATTTTTGTACAAAATGGCTGAAGCCGGTGGGTCAAAATTTGAGAATAATATTTTCGATTGATAGGCATTAATATAGAATCGGCATTTTCACATTCTACTAGCTGTTATACTTGAAAATTCAAGATTTTTCTATTTTCTGAGAATGACTGAAAAACCAGTATTTTGTTTTAGGGGAAAGAGCCAATAACTCAAGTACCCGAATCTGATTGGCTCTGGTTACCTATCGGAAATCACCTTTTCTTCTTATGTTTATTTGTATAAGTTTTTCTGTGATATATAAGGAGACATTGTTATTTGATTTATTGGCCGACTTCTTTGGTAAACATAATGGCAATAAAAACTATATTTTGTGCATTGATTTTGTTGGCGATTTTATTTGTGATATCAGGTTTGTCATTTAACCCTTTGTAACGCGACAAAATTTTAGGCTGCTCCTATTTGAAAGGAGTTGCATTGCAACTTGTAGAAAATGTTTACCTCTAAGGAAAAAAAACCGCTTATCAGCATTTTCTTTTTTCGCCCAATGAGTTATCAAACCGTTCTATTAGATTCACCAGCCTGAACAGAATCGTCAGTCTGGGAAGGGGTATCTAAATGTTGTCGTTAACTTTCATTTTCTGTCGAATTTTACTCATTATGAATACGATTTCTAATATTTAAAGTGACATTTCACAATTATTTTTACATAATTTTACCTTTATACTATCTGAAAGAGCATCTTTTATCATGGAATTTCTGAAAATTTCAAATCAAAATATTGAACCGTTCACGAGAAATAAACATTGTATATGTTTGTGCTAAAATTAAACAAATTGTTGTAGACAACAGTTCAGATTTATATAGAATTTGTCATTTCTGACTCAACTTTAAAGGCGTATTTTTCGCTTATGAATAACAATTCCAAAAAAAATGATAGCATTTCTACGCAGTAGAATAAACAATATTTGCATCAAGACATACTTGTAAACATGAAATAAATGTGAAATGTCACTTTAAGGTATGCGACCCAGCATAAGCACCACGGAGCCAGGGGCGAAATTTATAAAGTGCCAGTAATTCCTAAACTGTAAAGCATTTCTATCCCAAATACATGTACATCATAAGCATTTTGAACAGTTTAGAATTTTTGATTAAAACATACTTGTGGAAATATTTGACAAAAATGTTCAAAATTACTTCCCTTGCATGTGAATAAAGAATAAAATAGTATTTGTAAAATATTTTCTTCTCGAAGAATAATCTTGAAATCCGGCATATTGAATCAACTTATTTGAAGCGTATTTACAAGTGTGTGTAATTGTATGCATTTCGTGCACGTAACATAGTTGAGGAATTACTGACACTCTTCAAATTTCGCATCTTGGTCTTTGGTGCTTTTGAGGGGTTGGATTTTTGCGGACGACCTGATGATGATTTTTGTTGGTAGAATTGGTCAAGGTATATGGTGTGAAATTGTTTTAGAGGCTGAATGAATCAATACGCATTCGTATTTCCTAAATTTTTTAAACTTGTGAATATACCACCCCGGCTGTCGCCTTCATGCATTGTTTATTAATTGTGCTACGTAACTAGGAAGAAGCTTACATGTACTTAAAGGGACATTTCATTCCTATTTCAATTTTTTTAAAGTATGTCTTGATGCCAAGATTGGTTATTCTAATGAGTGTAAATACTATTGGTTTTTTTGAAGTTGTTGTCAATAAGCGAGAAACACGCATTTGAAGTTGAGACATAATCGATAAATTGCATATAAATTCGAACTGTTGTCCACAACAATTTGTTCAATTTTAACACAGAAATATAAATTTCTCGTAAACGGCGCAATATTTTGGCTTGAAATTTTCAGAATTTTCATGAGGAAATATGCTCTTTCAGATAGAAATAAAAGTAAAATTTATGACAAAAAATTCTGAAATGTCCTTTTAACCCTTTTTCAAAAGGCAAATTTTAGGATGGTCTAACTAAAAAGCTGTTGGATACGACGAAATAAATGATCTCAAAGATAAAATTTATGCACAATACAGCCTAGAAAATAATGAGGCAAAATAAGAAAATGCTGATTATCAGCATTTTTCTTTTGCCCCAATATTTCCACAGGCCTTTATCCTTTCAGGGACGTCAAAACCAGGCCCCGGTTTCTCGAAAAACTTAAGTATATTCTCACGAGTTCATGCTCAACTTCAAAGGGATACTCTCCGACGTTAAAGGGTATACGATCGAAGTTCACGCGGATTTCTTGCGATTTAAGCACGGTGCTCAGATATGAGCATGAGAACATACTTAAATTTTTTTTTCAAGAAACCAGGGCCAGGTCTTGTTTGGGAATGGGTTAAACAGCGATAGACCACGGTTTAACTTGATTCATTTATTGAACAAATATTGGTTTACAGGTTTACATGTCAAAATATCACGGAGCGAGTCCCTGGATTTTCTAACCAGAAAGAGTGGACAAGGGTTGAATGGAGAATTCTAATTAGAGCAGCATCACATGCCTGTTACAGAACATCAGCAGGTTATAAATCTCCACTTCCTCGCAAACCCAAGCATCTCTTATCGTCTCCTTTCAATAAAAAAACTCGTAACTGCAGCTTGTTTTAACCCTTTCCCAACAGTGATAACAACATGTACGATACCTGGGTTTCCGAGGATGATTTGCACCCATATAGATCCGAACGTAGTAAACTGCGGACTACAGTATTCGAACTTTTGTGCATATCAATCTTTAGCGCATTTCACGCCCCCAAAAGATGTAGACTTTGGAATACATAGAAAATGAAGAAATTCATCCCCAGAAAGTTTTCTAAAAAAAAAAAAAAAAAAAAAAAAAAAAAAAAAAAAAAAAAAAAAAAAGAAAAATAAGAGAGAGAAAAAAAGAGAAAATCCTGATATAATATAAAAAATGTACATATACAATTTCATTCGCTTGCAATTCTTATCTGCAACATCTTTGAATTTGGACCGGCCTATAATTTTGTCGTCTGATAATGGGAAAAGAAGCTCACCTCTACATAACGATGCTTTTCAAAGAAAACCTCGTAACTGCAGCTTAAAACAAGTTGCAGTTACGAGGTTTTCGTTGAAAAGCGACGATTATATGTACGCGGATGGGGGTGGTTCAATTCTGTTAGCTGATTCAGACGACACATACGTATTGATAAAAGTTTAGATTTGTATACATCATATTTATAATGTAATAGAGAAAATATTAATACAAAAGGAGAAATACTGAATTTGGAATGCTAAAATGCGTAAACATATTTTTACCTAATTGTATTTTCGACAATGAAGCATGGTTTCATCAGATAATGAGATTCACGCGACGACTGAATTATTCGCAACGTTCCATCGCCGAATCTTTACGACGTCGCCAGAATAGGTTCGGATACGTAACGAATGTTAATGGCGTCGCGAGAAAGATTCAGACGTCGCGTGAATCTCATTATGGTGGACTACCATAATAAAATACCTAGTTAAATCATTTCAGCCAGCGGTAGCGAATATCCTTAATGATGGACAAATTGGTATACAGCTACTCAGAAAACGACGACATTTGAGTCTACGTTTATATAGAAGCAGGGCAAGTGCGTGTATTGTTCTATATGTTCTTCGAGTGGTAAGCAAATAATCGCCGATTCGTCTGTCCGTCCGTCTATATTCGTCCGCCCAACCGTAATTTTGTGTTTTCAATTAAGGTTAGACTTGGGAGGAAATCCACTTCCTGTAGATCAATAATCGTTATATTTTGACTGAGTTTACCGTTATGCTTTGATAAACCGTCGGTGTTGTTATAATATCTCGTAACTACGGTTTGATTCAAGCCGTAGTTACGAGATTTTATAACAACACCAACGAAAAACTTTGTTTGTCCGAAATAACGTCAGTATTTAATTGATAGAATTGATCCCGTTTTGTTGTTTTGTAGGCCGTAACGCAGTGAGAGATCCGTGTAATGGTAAAGGAACGTGTAATTGTGAATCTCCTTATAGGTGCGATTGTAACGCGGGGTACGGAGGGCGTGATTGTGGTGCAGGTAAGGAGACATTGATTCTTATGGCGTACCAAATGGGTCAAAAGTCTATTTAGAGCGTGCACGCATAAAATATACGCATCGACGCGTAAATTTTATGCGTCGACGCGTATATTTACGCGTCGACGCATAAAATTTACACGAGCATTTGAAAATTCATGCGTCGACGCGTAAATTTTCAAATGCTCGCTTAAATATATGCGTCGATGCTTATCTTATCTATTAACCAATCAAATCCTTCGTTTCATCTACCAATTTTATGGTATAAAAGGAAAGGTTTCTAACCGCCTCTCCCATTGGCCAGCCTCGGTTTCACATTTTTACTCCTGCTCGTGTAAAATTTACGCGTCGACGCATATTTTCTCAACTGCTCGCGTAAATTTTATGCGTCGACGCGCATATTTACGCGTCGGCGCATAAAATTTACGCGAGCAGTTGAAAATATATGCGTCGACGCGTATATTTTATGCGTGCACGCTCTATATAGACTTTTGACCCATTTAGTACGTCATAGATTTTTTCGTCTGCAGCTAGGGACCAGACGGCAATTTTAACCCTTTTCCAAACGACAAAGTTTTAGGGTAATCCACTTCAGAAACTTCCACAAATGACAAAATGGTTGTTACTATAGATTGGATTTGTAAAAAAAAATGGCACAGAAAATATTGAGACAAAAGGAGAAATATTGAGACAAAAGGAGAAAATATTGAGACAAAAGGAGAAACTGCTGGTTATCAGCAGTTTCTTATTTTGTTTCAATGTTTTCCCATGCATTTTCTATAGGGGACGTCAAAACCAGGTCTTGTTTGGGAAAGGGTTAAAGACTTACCCAAATCCAAAGACGTTATAAATGAATGAAATTTTACATTTTCTAGAATAGCAATTTACCTTATTCCCATTTAACACCCTAAAAATAAAGTGATTGGAAAACATCGTGGAAATTGAAGAAATTGCTTTGACATTGCTTTAACCATGACGTAATTTCGGACGAACGATAGTATTTCGTAGGTGGTGTTATAAAATCTCGTAATTACGACTTGATCCAAGTCGTAGTTACGACATTTTATAATAACACCGATGATTTATCAGGTAAAACCTGTAGACACAGCCTATTTTAGCACAATGTTTATCCCTATTTAAGATGTGAATGAGTGCAGTACCAACACCCATGCCTGCTCTAACGATGCTACGTGTACCAACAACATAGGCAGTTACACATGTAGTTGTAACAATGGTTTTAGAGACTTGATGATAAGTGGAAGACCTGGGATTGATTGTGTAGGTATGTATTATGACTATTAATCGTATACTAGGACAAAAAAGAAAAGATACGCAATGGAAATTTTTCATAATATTTTCGACACAATTTGTTTAAATGGCTATTGGGTACATTTTTAATACACCTGCATCCATATGCATAAATATAGTGTAATTTTTTCAGATGTCGCAAATTCAGCACGTGATACATAGAAAATTGTTATAAACTGATTATTCCCTGTCGTGCTTTCTCAATGACCACTATCAAAACAAATATTCTTCAAACACAAGCTAAAACATAGACCAATAAGAGGCCAAAGCGTTCATACACTTCTGACTACCCTACACATAGTACTTACGGTTACGCCAAAATCAGCGCCAAGCTGCAATACAGATGTTGTTAGCTGGATAAAGTCAAAATCTTGTCGCCAGAAATGTTGGGGCAACAAATTGATATTTTTTACTGTACGATTTACTCGTATACGCTGTTGGCTCTCAATGGGACCACAATCGGTCGATCACGGAGCGGACGTGTAAGAGATATGACGTCACGACAGGACCGCATCATTAGTATAAGACCAAATGAACGAGACGGGTTGTGTTTTTTGACCAACAATACATACACTTTTTTGTCAAACTGTGATGACGCCCAGTGTAAACTGTGTGTGTTTTTTACTTAAAGATAGTTTGGCCACGCTACTTACAGATTCTGTGTTTATTCTGCAGCACTAAAAACCCATGGTACAATTTTCATCAATTTTTTTTAAAGCGAAACATTCTCCTTTTTTGTAGTGGTGAATGTCAAATAACGGTTCTTGTGCACTGCACCTCTCCATAACAAGATCTATTCATCTACTAGTATTAAGTTTCATGATCTTACCTTACATACTTTTCGAGTTATGCTCCGGACAAGGTTTGGTCTACGGACGGACCGACGGACCGACCGACCGATGCAAAACAATATACCACCATTTTTTCCGAAAGGGGCATAATTATCTCCTTTTTGTAAATAAAAAAATCATTTATTACGCCGTCTATCTCAGAGACGCGGTCATATCATAACGATAAACCACGATTTGAAATTGATTTTTGGAAGCTGTTTTATCATTTAATCAAATTGATAAATCTGAACAAACCAATTATATTTATAATAATATATTTGACACTCTATCCTTCAGGGACATGAACGCCCGGTTCAGTTTGGGACAATTGGATTTATTGGGGTTTTACGCCGTTATCAACTGCCAGGGTCATATCGCGGCGGTTGGAGCACCTACCAATGGATTCCTGTTGTTTCTCAAACCAGTACTACTACAACACCATTAGCGAGCCTCCAGCTGCTCGCCCACTTAGGTAAACGATTTTAAACCCATTGGTGGTGACAATATTGTCAGAAAGGGTATTTGCCGCGGCCGGGTATCGAACCCGGGACCTCTCGAATGAGCGGCAAACGCGCCACCAACTGCGCTAAGGCCGCGGCCTTTCAGTTTGGAACAAGACTAAATTCAAACATCAATTGTAGATATTTTAAAATGAGTATGAAAGTAGTCCGTGTAAACATGGCGGCACATGTAACAATCTGGTGAACCACTTTCCTTGAAATGAAATTTAAATTCAATTATAGGACATAAAGTATTGAATGAAAAGAAGAAAATGCTGATTATCAACATTTTCTTCTTTTCCTTTAATATTTTGACACTCTATCCTTCAGGGACATGAACGCCCGGTTCTGTTTCGGACGGGACTAAATTCAAACATGAATTTCAGATATAAATGAGTGTGAAAGTAGTCCGTGTAAAAATGGCGGCACGTGTAACAATCTCGTGAACCACTTTACTTGTACTTGCGAAGAGGACTATACGGGCTATATCTGTGAAACAGGTAAAGATAACTTGCATATTCTATTATTATAAGCATAAGCATAAACATACAGATAACCAATAGATAGAATATCTGAATTTCAAACTCAAATATGAGGTACGACTATGATTTCGATGGCATTTGATTTTTCAGGGGATATGCACAAAGGCACCGTGTCCAATCGTTACCGGTGGATGTGGTTTTCGTAACGCTGAAAGCGTGGTGTATAACGCCGGTTTGTGGTGCAAAACAGAGGCAGGACACCACCAAGGTAAGAAAATTGAAAAATTGAATCGATGAAGTTTTTTCTTTGGGAATGAGACTAGGCCGAGGCTCATCTCAAATGATTTCTTGACCCCTAGCAATGTCTGTTTTCTTTGAGAAAGTTGCAGTTTTCTCTATCATTCCGTGAATGTACTTGCATTTCAGGCGAAATCAACTCAGCTTGGCCGTAAAATATGAATTATATACAAGCATAACCAGTTATGAACCCCAAAAAAGCATGCACTTCGTACTTACACATGTATTGCACAAAATCACATTGAGGTTTGCACCCTCTGCATCTTACAGAAGCCATGGAAACGATTTTTATTTTAATTTACAAGTAACAATGGTGGATGTGGTGCACACAAAGAAATATTTTGTAACGTATGTGGCATGGTGATTTTAAAGTTTTGTGTTTTTCCTTATTTAAGCAGGCCTAGCAGATATAGTGACACTTTCCCTTACTTCAGATGCAACACACGTCCTATTCGAATGATCCTAGCAATTGTGCAATAATTTTGTGTAAAGAATATGTGTTTTATCGACATCAGCATTTTTAAACCCTATATTAACCGGATTGTATAATGGATTTAGAAATTGTGCAACCCGAACGTTACATTTAAGGCGTACAAAATACAACTTATCTGTCAATATAGGGATACTTCACGTTTTTGAGGTCGGTAACATTCGCAGAGGCCCAAGAAATATGTTAACGACCGAGTGCGAAGCACGAGGGTTGTTTACATAATTTTCGGGCCTCTGCGGATGTTAACGGCCGAAAAATACGCGAATTGACGCTATTATTGCATAAAAACTATAAAATTCCAATGAATACTTACTCCAAAGCCATTGATATGAGCGAAAAATGAACCGAGGTGAGATAAGAAAATGTCCGCCAATGTTGTTTTGTTCCGATAAATCTTCCGAGAATTTTTTGTTATGCATGACGTCGGAAAAACCTGAGTTGTTGAAAGTGGCGTTAAAATTCCACACTATCAATCAATTAGGTCCTTTCACTTATGTTTTAGTCTGTACCCGCAGAACACACTTCCGGAGGCAAAAAATGGGTTTATGGGAAATCAACATTGTATACATGAAAATTGTTACTAAAAATAGTCTCAAATTGGCATTTTCAAAACGAGGCTCCCTAAATATGCGGAGAAAACAATGACGACGCCCGTGTATTAAATATACAGCGATAAAGAGCAAGTGCATTCAACATGTAGCGATAAAGCGAAATTTAAAGTGGAACAAAAACTCTGAAATTGAATGTATTCGTTAATAGCCGGTAAGATGGTTATTTTATTGGATTTACAGTCAATCGTTCCCAGTTTCATTGTTGATTTCGTATGCACGCCATGCTTTGGGTTCGAGAGTATCGTTAACTAAAATGCTTTGGGTTCGAGAGTATTGCTACCAAAACGCTTTGGGAGTGGGTGTATTGTTACTAAAAATAACAAATAATAAACGTCTGAGCGGCGTTTTAAGACTCCAAGGACGACTTCCGGAGGCTGTTGTGTGCGGGGGGGGGGTCTTAGATGAAATAACCTAATTAATGTTAACCAGGTAACATGCAACTTCCGTCACCAACAATGCAGTAACGTTACTGTTCTGACCCTTTGCTTGTAGTAGGCCTATGCCGGTATAACAACTATTCCCTTTCGTCTGCACTTCTGAGATATTTTTAATTTTACGCAAGTCCACTTCCCCAGCCTCATTCATTGTAACATTGGCTATGATCAGACTATACGTTCTATCTGTGGGATAAGTCCCGAGTCCCTCCGATAGATGCTTTGTGTAAGCGTGCCGGGTTGATTAGGTCAGATATCTTTACATACACTCTCTCGAGTAAACACTCTCTCGAGTCAAACGTTGGCTCAATTATCACGGTGGGGATTGTGCATGATGGGATGGATAACGAATACGGACAAAATAATCTCGATTCTGGTAAGATTTTTTGCAATAACTTCCTTATTTGTGCGTCAATTTTCAAAAGGTTTGTTGCATGTACCCCGCCGTACCGAGCTCTTTCATCGGATGTATGACATATTAGATAACTCGTGGTACTTTTTCCAAAAGATTGTCCCAACCGACCAGAAAGCGAAATGGTAACGACTACGGCCAAATTAACCTCGCTTCAGGTAAGCACTTGTGCAATAACTTTCTTACTTTAGCGTCAATTTTCATGCAGTTCAAATGTTGCACGTACTCCGTCTTACTGAGCCCTTTTCTCAGATGTATTACTTATCGGGAAACTCCTTGTACTTTTCTCAAAAATCGATCCCAACCGACTAGAAAAATGACCTGGATTTTTTGTCGTTTTTCTGATCGGTTGGGATCAACTTTTGGACAAAGTACGAAGATTCTACAAACAAGTCATATATCTGAGGAAAGAGCTCAGTAATGCGGGGTACATGCAACAAACCGCTTGAAAATTGACGCAGAAACAAGAACATTATTGCACAATTTCTTACCTGAAGCGAGGCAAATTTGTCCGTATTCGTTATCAATCCCATTATGCACAATCCCCACCGTGATTATTATAGTAATCCGAGTTAGATTCGCTCTTTAATATGTTGATGTCGCTCATAGTAAATGAGCGACATCAACAAATCAAAGAGAGAATTTAATCAGAGCAAACTCGGATGATGATTATTATTATAGGAGCTTGTAAACAAACACTTGGTTTTCGAAGTACGTTATTGGTCATTGCAGTCTCTTCCAATTTGCGTTTTCAAACCTTACATGTCGAAAATGGTTTTAGTTATCCTTCGCGAATAAACTGTTTTTTGTGATGTTCTATTGACAAGGAATTGTTTAACATTCAATTAGAGACTTGACATAATATGTCTTCCATCACTGCGAAATAAATGTTATCATGTGTTAAGGAAGGTGAAAACAGCCGGGACTTCTTGCTCGGGGACCTCTTATCTGGTGTTAGGTAGCGTTTGGTCGATGGTTTTACCCGCATGTATGGTTTGGACAATGAGAGGCTTGATTTCTGCCTCATTGTGTCTTACTCTGAAAGAATGAGATGTTATGTACACAAAGCATCTATCGGAGGGACTCGGGACTTATCCCAAAGATAGAACGTATAGTCTGATCATAGCCAATGTTACAATGAATGAGGCTGGGAAGTGGACTTGCGTAAAATTAAAAATATCTAAGTGCAGACGAAAGTGAATAGTTGTTATACCGGCATAGGCCTACTACAAGCAAAGGGTCAGAACAGTAACGTTACTGCAGTGTTGGTGACGGAAGTTGCATGTTACCTGGTTAACATTAATTAGGTTATTTCATCTAAGACCCCCCCCCCCCCCCCCGCACACAACAGCCTCCGGAAGTCGTCCTTGAAGTCTTAAAACGCCGCTCAAACGTTTATTATTTGTTATTTTTAGTAACAATACACTCAATCCCAAAGCGTTTTGGTAGCAATACTCTCGAACCCAAAGCGTTTTAGTTAACGATACTCTCGAACCCAAAGCATGGCGTGCATACGAAATCAACAATGAAACTGGGAACGATTGACTGTAAATCCAATAAAATAACCATCTTACCGGCTATTAACGAATACATTCAATTTCAGAGTTTTTGTTCCACTTTAAATTTCGCTTTATCGCTACATGTTGAATGCACTTGCTCTTTATCGCTGTATATTTAATACACGGGCGTCGTCATTGTTTTCTCCGCATATTTAGGGAGCCTCGTTTTGAAAATGCCAATTTGGGACTATTTTGAGTAACAGTTTTCATGTATACAATGTTGATTTCCCATAAACCCATTTTTTGCCTCCGGAAGTGTGTTCTGCGGGTACAAACTAAAACATAAGTGAAAGGACCTAATTGATTGATAGTATGGGATTTTAACGCCACTTTCAACAACTCAGGTTTTTCCGACGTCACGCATAACAAAAAATTCTCGGAAGATTTATCAGAACAAAACAACATTGGCGGACATTTTCTTATCTCACCTCGGTTCATTTTTCGCACATATCAATGGCTTTGGGGTAAGTATTCATTGGAATTTTATAGTTTTTATGCATTAATAGTGTCAATTCACGTATTTTTTGGCCGTTAACATCCGCAGAGGCCCGCAAATTACGTAAACAACCCTCGTGCTTCGCACTCGGTCGTTAACATATTTCTTGGGCCTCTGCGAATGTTACCGACCTCAAAAACGTGAATTAACCCTATATTGACAGATAAGTTGTATTTTGTACGCCTTAAATGTAACGTTCGGGTTGCACAATTTCTAAATCCATTATACAATCCGGTTAATATAGGGTTTAAAAATGCTGATGTCGAAAAAACACATATTCTTTACACAAAATTATTACACAATTGCTAGGATCATTCGAATAGGACGTGTGTTGCATCTGAAGTAAGGGAAAGTGTCACTATATCTGCTAGGCCTGCTTAAATAAGGAAAAACACAAAGCTTTAAAATCACCATGCCACATACGTTACAAAATATTTCTTTGTGTGCACCACATCCACCATTGTTACTTGTAAATTAAAATAAAAATCGTTTCCATGGCTTCTGTAAGATGCACAGGGTGCAAACCTCAATGTGATTTTGTGCAATACATGTGTAAGTACGAAGTGCATGCTTTTTTGGGGTTCATAACTGGTTATGCTTGTATATAATTCATATTTTACGGGCAAGCTGAGTTGATTTCGCCTGAAATGCATTACAGTCACGGAATGATAGGGAAAACTGCAAGTTTCTCGAAGAAAACAGACATTGCTAGGGGTCAAGAAATCATTTGAGATGAGCCTCGGCCTAGTCTCATTCCCAAAGAAAAAACTTCATCGAATCAATTTTTCAATTTTCTTACCCTGGTGGTGTCCTGCCTCTGTTTTGCACCACAAACCGGCGTTATACACCACGCTTTCAGCGTTACGAAAACCACATCCCCCGGTAACGATTGGACACGGTGAAAGGTATTTACCGGAATAAAAAATCTGAAGCCTAGGTACAAACAATGTACATGTAATTAGATCTTTGAAAAAGTCAGTTCTAGGTAAAATTGTAGACTTGTGTCGTACATGTTAAGATGAATAATTATATACTGGCCAAATGTCCTAACCGGCCACTTTAAAAATGACTATAACTTTTTTAAAAGTTATTACATTTTAATGAAATTTGAAATGTAAATTTTTAAGCATAATGCCCGTGGAGTTCCATGATGATTTACCAATAATGGTCAAATTTTGATGTGTAATAAAGGAAAAGCTCAAAAAGCTCTAAATCTTAATAGAGCTCGAGATAATACACTTTCAACAATTCAAAATACATAAATCGTTAGCTGCAACCCAGACCAAGAAAAAAATTGGAAAACATTGTCAATTTTGTGTGATTTTTGACTACAGAAGAAGCAGAAAGGATGGGAGGCATGGTAAAATGGCGTTTAAATTCAACCGGCAAAACATTTTACAAGAGAATATGCTCAAATATGGTCTGGTGTGGAAAAACGATGCAACAAACTGATTTTTCACACATATCCTAAATTTTGTAGCTCGCTGTGAATCATCAGTCTATATTTAAAGCATTTTCGAAGAAAAACGTGTTTTAGATGTTGTCTTTAAGAACCGTTTTTCAAAGGCTGCATACATGACCCCTTTCAGTTTCTTTTACGGCCATATGCCGCGCAAAATTGTCAAACGTTTTCCATTTTTTTCTTAGTCTATGTTGTAGCTAACGATCCATGAGACCTAAAACACTACATTGACAATATTCTGAGCTCTGTGTGAATTTAGAGCTGTTTGAGCTTTTCTCACGTTGCGCCTTTATTTCAATAAAACAACGGTAACTTTTTGCCAAAATCATCTGGAAAGTTGCTTAAAAATTCACATAGCAAATTTCATGAAAATCCAATCACCACAGAAAAAAAATCTTTGTTTTTTAAGTGGCTTGTTAGAAGTTTTGACTAGTATATATGTCAGGTTTGGGAAAGTGTCCATATGACAATAAGTATGCGTGTAATTAGTTAATTAAAATCAACAACAATTGATATATATTATTTGGTCATTTTGTGTGAGACTTTTAATTTTCCGTCACAGTGATCATCGCCAAATAAACTTTTTTTAGTATCAATACTCCCACAAAAGTGCATTTACTTAGTTAAAGAGTCGCTAGTGAAATGGATTGTTGTTATTTAAAGTTGGGTTTGTTGTACGTGTCGCTGCTTTTCAACGAAAACCTCGTACCTACAGTTGAATATAAACTGCACTTACGAGGTTTTCGATGAAAAGCGACGATGAATTCCATTTCAGATATGTGTTACCCATCAAGAGGTGCAGACATTGTGGTTGTGTTAGACAGTTCATCTAGTCAAAATGAGAACATCTTTCAGCGCCAAAAGGACTTCACTAAATCCTTGATTAATACATTCCCAATCGGAGCAAACAAGTCTAGATTCGGCATTGTTTCAGTATCAAATAATGCGGTTATACAGTTTGGCTTGGATGTCTACAATACATACTCTCATACAAGCCATTGATGACATTATTCGATTTAACGGCACAAGTAACCTTCACCTTGCTATTAAAGCAGTTAGAAACGAAATATTTACTCAAACATCGGTCTACAGAACGAAATATTTGCTGCTTCTCGGTGACGGTCTGTACACAAATCCATCAGAGACAGCTTTAGAGATATGTGATGCTAGAGATGCGGGTATTACGCTGTTATCTGTGGGGTTTGGAAGTCAAATTTTACAGCAGGGTCTGATAGATATTTCCACTAATCACATGCACGTGTTTTCACAGTCCACAGATGACTTGAAACACTGGCTGCTGAAAAGACACGTGATGGATGCTTGTCCAGGTAAGCAAATTTTGTTGTGTATTTTGCCTCAAAGTGTACACGGATGAAATCACGTGACTCAGAATTTCAGAAAATCATCAATATTTTGTTAATATTTGACCAATTTGAATTTGGTGTGAAGCAGAGAAGGTGGAAAAATGCCAGGAATGAGCTGGGCGTGCTGGAATTTTAAAATATTAACTGATAAAAAAATTATTGAAGATCAACCAAAATTTTGACTGATCTTCAATAACTTTTTTATCAGTTGATTTTTGAAAAATCCACCACGCCCATCTAACGCATGACGTCTGTCCAACTTCTCTGCTTCAAACCGAATTCAAATCAGTCCCATATTTATAAAGTTATTAAAGATTTTCTGAAATTGTTGTATCACGTGATTATCCACCACGTATAGCATGTAATTTTACAATCTCCTTCGCAGTTATCTCCCCTGAATTTGGATTGGGGAGATCTCTGCCGGCACAGCTTGAGTTACCAGGATTTCAGGTAATTGATTCTTTTATTTTGATTTATTTTTTAAAAAGTAAACATGCTTTAAGTGATGTTTTAAGAATATGAGGTGTCGGATATGAATCTAAATAAAATATAATTGGATTTAAAAAATGATTTCAGAAATATTAAATAAATCTACGATATCACGTGACATTCACCATGGTCACGTGATTTATATGCCTGCAGTGATAATGTAAGGCATTGTCGCTGTGTGGAGTTTGGTAATTTTACTGAACAAAAGTGAAAACGCTACACTGCAACATTTCTTATTTCTTGAAAAGTATCGAACTAATAGCATGAAATATATTTTGACTTTTCGGAAAGGGTCATATCTCACTTATCTCTTTTAGCAAGCTCTAAAATCAAGGTCTAATCTGTCAATTTTGCGAATTACCTCCCTTTGGCATAAACATTTAGGGAACTTAGAATGTTTGGTATTCACAAACTTATCACGGTTTTCGATTGGGGTTTTTGCAACATCATGCATGTCTTACAGGGGATTTTTGAACCCTTTCTTCGACTAGGATTGTTCCCAGATGTCCATGCAATAGCGAGTTCAATTTCCTATGGAGATTACATTTTAAAATCTTCAAGCGTTGGAACGTAATGAAAATTCTGCTTTTCAAACATCATTTTCTAAACGCTGAGACAATGTTATGCAAGCTTCTTTACATTTCCCGACTTGTAACTTGTCAGACTACCATTCCGTGCAGTCAGGCATAATTTGTATTCTTCTGCTTGGATTTTAAAGGTTTATTGTGTAAAAGTTCCGTTCAAATTGTTCACCTGAAAAACGAACCCCTGTCACTTTAACAGGGTCAGTTTTTCATCCCAGTAATTGACCAAACGCCGACTGTCAATCAAAAACCTCGATTAGCCAATGGACGATCAGAAAAAATGTCATGCCCCAATTGTTCTTCGTTGCACGTGTTATTGTATGATTTATCGACTGACAATCAAAACAATCGACATGATAATGGCAAAGAATTTTGTGCTAACAATAGACTAGGTTTAACGTTATGTTTTGATAAACCGTTGGTGTTGTTATAAAATCACGTAACTACGGCTTAAATCAAGCTGTAGTTACGAGATTTTATAACAACACCTACGAAATATTATTTTTGTTTGTCCGAATTTACGTCACGATTAACTGCATAAAATCGTCCCCTATTAACGATCACATTCCCATTGTTTGTCTTAAATTCTATGTTGGGCGGAGCGATCTGACGATTGGCGTTTGGTCAATTAAGATCCACAAAACGTTTAGTGCTTGGCACAACCAAGTCAATGAACAATGTGAAACACTTTGATTTGATTTTTGTACTTGTTGTATTTAGAAGAAATATGACAAGCAAGGTAGGAGTAGCGTTTTCACTTTTGTTCAGTATATTTTATGATACAAGTAAAGTATTGTCTGGTTTAAAAAAGGTGTGGAAATGATTTAAATGTAAGCTTTGAATTTCGTAATTCAAATTAGTTCTGACAAAGAAAGACATAATCTTTTCAAGCTGCAAAGTCGTAAATAATATTTTAGCCGTATTCTGAATAAAAACTCTTCGTTGCATTAATATAATCATGATAGGATCTACTGAGTTTATTGAAAGTTGAGAAAAAGTAAAGGTAAATTAGGGTCTTTTTAGAGGAAACTTGGTTCAATGTCCGTGCAAATGGAAATGCTATCAGATGTACTAGTATTAATCACGGTGGATAATCGCGTGATGCAATAATTACCGAATATCTTCAATAACTTTGTTAGTACGGGACCGGTTTGAATTCGGTTTGAAGCAGAGAATGTGGACAGACGTCACGCATTAGAAGAACGTGTTGATTTTTGAAAAAATCAACAGATAAAAAAGTTATTGAAGATAAACCAAACTTTTGGTTTATCTTCAATAACTTTTTTATCAGTTATTTTTTTTTTAAATCTACCACGTCCATGTTATTTTTGGCATTTTTCCACATTCTCTGCTTCAAACCGAATTGAAATTGGTCAAGTACTGATGAAGTTATTAAAGATTATCGGAAATTCAAAGTCACGTGATTATACACCGTGTTAATGGCGGGGACTACACTAATAGTTACATTCTACATGATAACGTCATAGATATAATGATTCGTCACATTAAAAGAGACAGACCTTATAGGAAGTGTGAAAAGTGTCGACTATAGCTAGTCTGCGCAACCTGTGCAGCATTGCCAGGGTCAAACCTTTAACTTTAAAATATTTATCTAAATCCAGAATGTATATGCTATCTAAATATGTTTTCATTTTCCAAATATGATATTATATGGTTGACATCTGCTGAGTCTAATTCCTTTTTCGAAATTTTGTTTTGTTGAGTTCTCATAAGGTCCTTTTTAGTGTGACCTGTCACATATCTTTTCAGATTGTACACGCAACTCAGCTCATATTTTTTTTCATAATATCAGGGACCATACTTATATTTACACGCTAAATGAGATCTTCACAAAAATATATTTTCAGATCGTACTCGCCACTCAGCTGATGTTTCCATATTGTTAGAGACATCGAATAATCTTGGACTATCGGTTTTCTATGGTCTAATTGACTCGTTGAAGACACTCTTGCAGAAGATACCACTCGGTCAAGACAGAGTCCACGTTAGTTTAGCGACATTTGACAATACAGTAACTGAAAAGTTCGACTTCGAGACTCATTACTCTCAACATTCAATCATCGCAAGTGTCTTATCTACAAGTATATCACAGAACACGCCAGACCACGTCGATGCTTTAAAACACGTTAAGGACAACGTATTTGTTTCCTCTAATAGACATCGACAAGGATCAAGGAAGATAGCCGTCCTCTTCATATCTGAAACTATTCCAGATCTTGATGCAGTGAAGGAACAATCGGATGCAATCAAAACAGATGATATATATATATAATAACATGTTAGTGTCTTGTGATATCAAAGTTATCTGGCGAGGTTGGGAGAATTTATCATGACGAGGCTCTGCCGAGTCATGATAATTTCTACCAGCCGAGCCAGATAACTTTGATATCACCAGGCACTTACATGTTATTATATTTATCATGCTATCATCGAAAATCATAATAAATAAATAAAAATAGCTTATTTAACACGTAATTTGGGGTTATTCTAAGATTTTTAACGTATAAATTATTGCGCAACGAAAAAAATCACACAGCAGTATGAAATCAAAATGTCGGCTTCCGATGAATATAGATCTAATTTCACTAGTCATTTACACGGCAATGTTTGAATCCAAAGAATTGTGAATATTGCAGTTGACTTCATTTGCATTTTATAGAAATTTTTGTGTACACAACTGAACTCCAATGTCCGTACATTTATCGTCGCTTCGAAACAGATTTGGATCGGCATTGATGGCGGATCAGTAGTAAAATATTAGGCTATCGTCATGTACGTGTAATTATCTTGTAATTTGTGTACGACAAGCTTTCAATTCCAAAATATGCATATGCAGAAAATGATAAAACAACTGAAGAACAAATAAAACATAAAGCAATGTTCAGAACGTACCTTTATATTGGTTATTCAATGACAGAACTTTCGGCTTGAGTCAAGAATCTTCACACACGCATTTATTATGCTTTGTCATTCTTTCCTATGGGACATGTATGTCAGTTTCACTTTTCTCAACACAATATAATCTACACAAAACATTGTTTGTAAAAGCCTTTTATATCACTAAATAAATCTTCTATTCTCGAATGCTTATGTAGTTGGTATTTACTTGTAAATTCACAAAAACAAACTTGAAAATGTCACCACTGAAACGTCAACATACTAAAAACACAGATCGCTCTACACAAATACATAGTATGACGTCACATGTGACGATGTCACAACTGTTTATGTCTTGGTCTAATTTTAGATCATTGGTGTCACACCAGTCAATTTTTACAAGTCAAATTATATGCAACGAGTTATGAATTCATGAAGGCCCAATAATTTTTACAATTTTGAATTGGCGAGGTTTGAAAAGTAGTTCCAATGAGATCTCGCGAGAGTATGCAAATTAGTTCTAAAAATAAGTGACTGATATAACTTAATGTTATCGGACAGCTGATATCAGGTCAATGTTGACACAATAGCATGATAATATTGTAATGGTGATAACTTTCTCGTCTCAACCAAAACCTGATATTGCAGCTTTACTAGAAATCGTGTCTCATCCTGCTTATCTATTTGTTATTGCAGAAACGGTTTATGGGGGAACTTCAGCATTTGATGCAATTTCTACACTTTTGGAATATGATCTGTGTATATTTGATTAACCCTTTCCCAAACGACAAAATTTCAGGGTGGTCCAAATTGTTTTTTGTAAGATGATGCGGACAACAATATGGATGAAATTAAAGATATGCTTTCTGTACAAATAGCACAGAAAATATTGAGAAAAAAAAAGGAGAAACTGCTGTTTAAGACATTACTTCAAAGTCTTGAAATTGAAAAATCTAAGTTAAAAATGTGGTAAGATATTTTTTTCGTTATTAATAAGAATATAAAATACAGGATTGCAAAATGAATGTCATTCTTTTATTATTAGAATCTACATAGAATTATGTCGAGGGATATGTGAAAAAATGTCCATTTGGTCAGTATATGGCAGTTTATGGGTATCGAACATCAGACCCGCACTGCAGCCAGTATTCCTCAGCACGGGAGAAACATGCAGATCGGGAATCATCTGTAACAATATGATATTTTCGTTTAGTTTTCAATGTGCTTTAACACCATATTTGGAAAACCTTGGAAACCCAGGTGTCTTCCCATATTCTAAGCTATGGCGCGCGAAAAGGTTCTTAAGTCATGATAGCGCTATGCCTACAATTAAAAGAGGTATACCGCTAAAATAGCGGTAAAGCGTCGTATTTTTAGCGGTGCACGGATGAAAATAAAGGTATACCTGTAAAATAGGGGTAAACCGCCATTTCAGAAAGAGATGTTTGTAAAACATATATGCCCCCTCAAAGGCCTACATTTGATGTAGGTCAAAGTCCAAGATCAAGGTAACAAGGTCCAAGGTCATGGTCAAATATGAAAGGTCTTGGTAGGAGGTGTCCATGTGTGAAATATCAAGGCTGTATAATTATGCAAAAGTCAAATGGAATATAGGCCAGGTTAAAGTTTTTAAAAGTAGGCAAAATGCCACGGTCAAGGTCATTGTCAAATGTGAAAGGTCTTGGTTGGAGGTGTCCATGTGTGAAATATCAAGGCTGTAGGTGTAATAGGACATAAGATAAAGGCCAGGTTAAAGATTTCTAAAAGTATGTCAAACTCCAAGGTCAAGGTCACACAGGCCAAGGTCATGGTCAAATGTGAAAGGTCTTGGTAGGAGGTGTCCATTTGTAAAATATCGAGACTGTATAGGTAACAGGACTTGAGTTAAAGGCCTATTTTAAGTATTTTAAAAGTAGGTCACACTCCAAGGTCAAGGTCCAAGGTCATGCTCAAAAGTGGAATGTCTTGGTTGGAAGTGACCATGTGTGAAATATCAAGGCTGTTTGTGTAAAATGACATGAAATATAGGCCAGGTTAATGTATTATAAAGTTTGAGTTTATTGGGGTTTTACGCCGTTTTCAACTACCAGGGTCATATCGCGGCGGCCGGAGCACCTAACCGTGGGTTCCTGGTATTTCTCGCACCAGTACAACCACAATATCCAAACCGAGCCTCCAGCTGCTCTCTCACATAGATGATTCACACCCATTGGTGAGAGACAAATGACTTTTGGTATTATAAAGTAGGTCAAACGCCAAGGCCAAGGTCACAAGATCCAAGGTCATGGTCAAATGTGAAAGGTCTTGGTTCTAGGTGTCCATGTGTCAAATATCAAGGCTGTATGTGTAAAAGGACATGATATATCGGCTAAGTTAAAGTTTTTTTAAAAATAGGTCAAAGACCAAGGTCAAGGTCAAGGTCAAATGTGAAAAGTCTTGGTAGGATGTGTCCATGTGTGAAATATCAAGGCTATATGTGTAATAGCACATGAGATATAGGCACAGTCTAAATTTTTTAAAAGTAGGTCAAACTCAAAGGTCAAGGTCACAAGGTCCATGGTCATAGTCATATGTGATAGGTCTTGGTCGGAGGATTCCATGTGTCAAATATCAAGGCTGTATGTGTAAAAGGACATGATATATCGGTCAGGTTAAAGTTTTTTAAAAGTAGGTCAAACTCCAAGGTCAAGTTCACAAGGTCCAAGGTCATGGTCAATTGTGAAAGGTCTTGGTAGGAGGTGTCCATGTGTGGAAAATCAAAGCTGTATGTGTAATATGTCATGAAATACATGTATATGCACGGTTTAATTTTTTTAAAGTAGTTCAAACTCCAAGGTCAAGGCCACAAGGTCCAAGGTCATGGTCAAATGTGAACGATGTTGATAGGAGGTATCCATGTG
Organism: Fragum sueziense; assembly: GCA_963680895.1. Lineage (NCBI taxonomy): Eukaryota > Metazoa > Mollusca > Bivalvia > Cardiida > Cardiidae > Fragum > Fragum sueziense. Next base: position 26,116,899 of record OY804603.1, read on the forward strand.
TGAGATATCAAGGCTGTATGTGAGCCAATATTTATTTTCGTGGAAATCTGACAAAAAAAGTTCAATTTTTATTTCCAATTTATTCTGTGATTTTTTGGTTCAGGATGAAAGTACAACATTTAAAGTAATAAGTAACGTTAATAAGAACAATTCGATGCACATGGAAATACTCGAGATCGTCTTTCATAAATCTATGGTCTCAATAAAATGTCCTCGCTGTAACAACCAAATTTTCTTTCGGAAATTCAATTTGCAAGTTTTAAGATTATTTCAAAGTATGTTTTCAAGATTAAGAAGCCAGGCTGAAGGACTTATGTTCAAGTCGATTTCCAGAAATGATTCGTTTGGCTTTTTGTCAATGTAGTATTGTATTTTCATAATTCAATAGAGAATTTCGTCTGTTTCACATGTAATAAAGCTTCTATCTAAGAAAAAATGTATGTGCATGTACTTCAGACTCTAGAAAATGTTATTCTCTTTGTATTTCAGGCACAATAAAATTAGCGAAACACCTTTTTTATAAAAAAAAATTGCTGAAACGGCATCGTTACATCGAGGACACATTAGTTATTGCAAGGACAATATTCGCTATTTTATGAAATAAACAGAAATAATTTAATTTCACTATTTTATTCAAACTTCAATTAATTAGGTTCAAAAACATACCAATTTTACCATCAAAACACATAATTTTTATTGAACCATGCTGCAGTTTGTAATTAAAAAAGTCTCTGTTATTGGAATGACATTTACCATTACTGCGAGGACATATATTTAACTATTTTTCCATTTCTTACATTGTATTGACCTATATATGGTCATTAAATATTGCAATCAATGCAATTGTAAAAAATATATACATTTAAATGTAAAAGTCACTTTGTTAAACCCTTTCAAAAACATAAGATTTTATGCTATGTTGCAATTGCTGATCAATTCAAATCGATCACACTGAACTCACACTGATCACACTCAAATTCGCCCATTATTCCCCATTTAAAGCCTTTTTCTCGATCTCTACTCGATCAACCCGGCGTCTAACGTCTATGTCATCGAATGAACAGATAAAGCACAGATCGAGTTGATCGAGATGTGGTTGGGAGCCACTGAGTAAAAGGCCATGTGATCGATATAAAGATATTAATCAGATTACACCCGATCTTCAGATTTGATAGATTCCTGATCTGGTCGATCGCCTATCCGATCAATACAAGATCGCTTTTCGATCAACTTTCTATCCAATTTTACACAAATATTTCTTTTCATATTTAAACAAAAAGAGAAAGATGACAAAGTGGTGCGGATAAAGCTCGATTACCACGACCATTCCCGATCACAAATGGCGATCGAGTTCGATCTGTACGCGATCGCTTGATTCGGCTTGGTCCAGTTAATTTGATCGGCAGTGGATACCTAGCACAAAAATTATACAACTTGAAAGCTGTTGGAGACTACAAAAATGAAGTTTATGAAAATCTAACTTGTGTGTACAATATAGATGAATGGATATCAAGGTAAACGGAGTCAGAGCTGGTAATCAGCATTTACTTCTCTTACCTTAGTGTAAAATAGGAAGTAAAAAACAAGTCTTCTTTGTGAAAAAAAATGAGAAGACGCGAAAAAGTTACGCAATTACAAATATGACAAAAAAAAAAAAAATAAAAAATAAAAAAAAATATGGAATGTCTTAAACCTTCTCGTCAAACCATAAAGTATCACATTTGGAAAATAATAACACATGAAAATTCAAGTTAAAAAAACATTCAAGGTAAAGTAAATCGTTTAGGAGGGAAACATCTCGACCATAGTCTGACTTACAGTCTTGGCATACTGATTGAGTTCGATCCTTTTAGCAATATACGCAGATGATTTGTTGTTGTTGTTATTTCTGTTTTGAAAGATAGCTCACATAATAATTTAGATACACGGTTGTAAGACGTTGAGTGTCCTAAAACTGATTGTCCAAAAAACAAAACAAAAATAAATAATGTAATTGAAAATGTTTTAATCTTAACTTCTTGTTTACCTAGATAAGATAATATTTGACAAAAAAGCATTCCTTTTTTTTCGGGATGAAATGTTGTGAATGCAAGATTACATGCACGATTCGAATCAATAAAAATTGTAATTTGTAAATTGCCTTGAAAATTTAAAAAAAAATCTACTTGTCTTTCTACGGCACCCCTATAGCACCAGGAACTCCTTTGCCATGATCACTTTCAAAAATGACTAAGTAACATTTTCAAAACCCATGGAACAAAGATATACAGATTCATACCTTAAAAAGAAATAGTGTATAATGTCTCTCCGATATTGAGGAAAGCCTCAAAGGTCATTTCAGAACGATTATTTCGAGTTAATCTTGTCAATTAATCTAGAATAATATCATTCATACAACATTCCAATGTGATTGGCAAAATATCTCCATTAGACTAGTGATAAAATTCATTCATTTGTGGTACTAAGAATCCATAAAAGTGTAAGGAGTCCTTTCAATAACGATTCCAAGTCCGCTCCGTAACAACTGATTGGTACACATGTTTGGCAACGGTAATTTTATTTTTTTCAGCTGAAATACTTCACTTACCTATTATAGTTTGAGACAATTATGCATCAGGACCTTTTTCTTTTTGGCAAAAAGTCCATATTACATAAGAAAACTTATTATGTCTTTGCGGTAACGATTTTCGTACTCCCAGTAACAAAACTGTCGTTATTGCGAGGACTGTTATTGCGAGGAATTCCGCGACCATTCGCCCCAAGTTACACACAAGAATAACTAGGGAGAAAATATTTTGCATGCTGTAAACGACATGATTCTATATCTGAAGAAGTAAAGCTATACGATTTTAAGATCTGAGCAATATAGTGTGGTTGGTCGCGTTGCATAGAAAACGAAAAAATAAGTCTACGCAGCCAACGGCTTACCTAATTTGCCTCGCAACTTCGAAACCAAGTATTGCTTTGTCTTCAATTAAACATCGTGGCTTTGATGAGTGTTTCCACCTCCATTTGGGTTGCATTTAAAGGAAATCTAACCAAAAAGACTTTGATTACGCACATGTAAGTTATTGCGAGGACATTTCGTATCAAAAATCCAGGGACAGACATATATGGCCAAAAATCTTCGTCGTATCTATATTTTCTCAAAAAGGGCGGACACTATTAATAATGAGAGATATAAAACATTAATAAAATAAAGAAAAATCCGATCTTTACCGATTATTTTATGTCAAAAATCATGTTGGAAATTGATAATTTTATCCAGGGACAAGAGAAAATGGTCATTTTTCGGTACAAAAGAGCAAAATTTTCAGAACCATTCCGTCTGCCAGGCCAAATAAACTGTCTATATTGTTGGTAGAGATGGTCGTTACACGATGTACCTAAAATGACATGTTTATGAAAAGCCATTTCTGAGAAAATGAGCCAGGACAGCGATTTCCACGAAATAAAATATTGGCTCATGTGTAAAAGGACATGAGATATAGGCAAGGTTAAGAATTAAGTGTAAAAATCAACAAAGGGCAATAACTCCAAGAATTTGATCGGCAGAGTTATGGTTCTTGTGCACTGCACCTCTCCTTAATGAAATCTATCCACCTGTAAAGTTTCACGATTTTACCTTACATATACTTTTTGAGCTGTGCTCCGGACAAGAACCAAGTTATAAAATCAACAAAGGGCAAAGACTAAAAAAAGTTGATCGGCAGAGTTACGGTTCTTATTCACTGCACCTCTCCATAATGAGATCTATCCACCTGTAAAGTTTCATGATTCTGCCTTACATACTTTTTGAGTTATGCTCCGGACAAGAATCAAATTATAAAATCAACAAAGGGCAATAACTCCAAAAATATGATCGACAGAGTTACGGTTCTTGTACACTGCACCTCTCCATAAAGAGATCTATCCACCTGTAAAGTTTCATGATTCTGCCTTACATACTTTTTGAGTTATGCTCCGGACAAGAATCAAGTTATAAAATCAACAAAGGGCAATAACTCCAAGAATATGATAGGCAGAGTTACGGTCTTTGTGCACTGCACCTCTCCATAATGAGATATATCCACCTATGAAGTTTCATGATTCTACCTTCAATACTTTTTGAGTTATGCTCCGGACAAGGTTTGGTCTACGGACAGACCGACCGACATACCGACCGACCGACACTTGCAAAACGATATACCCCCATTTTCTTCGAAAGGGTGCATAATTAACGATGTACCGTAAAATTATAACGGTGTACCGCTTAATCATGGATAAACCGCAAATTATTTTGACCATTCTGCTTGAAAATTCATTACCTAATCAAATGGCTCGTTACATCATTCCAAAATACGGAAATAAGTGATATTTCGTCGCTTTTCTGCAAAAACATCTTATCCACAGATTGTTTCAAGCTGCAGAAACAAGGTTTTTGAAGAAAAGCAGCGATTTGCTGCGGGATTAGTATGTTTACAATGGAGACCGGAAATATGCAGTCGATCTTTTTTTCGTGTGAGTTCGGGCTGTATATATGGTGTTATAGACGATGACAGACGTTTATTGGGAGAAATTCTTTATTCGTTGTCTAAAAATACAAAACGGATATCAAAATGGTGTATTCTTGATAATCGTTGATAGTTTGACAGGCCCGTAGGAAGAAATTTAATATTTGGGGGTTAAAGCCATTGTCATGAATATAGGGGGGGGGGGGGGGGCTAATTTGGATTTTCCCCAAGTTCTCAGTGTAAAATTAAGAAAAATTTGGCATTTGTGGCCAACATTGGGGGGGGGGGGCTTAGCCCCCTTAGCCCCCCTGTTCCTACAGGCCTGGTTGAAATGATTTTTTTCTATTGAATTAATTAATTAATTTGCCTAAGAAATGAACAAGAGCCGTCATAGACGGATTATGCTTCCCGAATAAGTGTTTGTCACAAAATAAAAAAGTCATATATTTTCCCGCGACAGATTATTTGTACACACACTATTTATAGAATATGGTCTCTAACATCTCATTTACCACATAAGCACATTTTTTAATATAAAATTCTGCCCATTAGAAGAAGAGAAATTAGAGAAAAACTAATGTTTGCATTAAGGCCCCTCTTCCCATGACACAGTCCCAAATTAAGAAACGGAAAAAAACGTCCCTGGGGATTATCCCGTGGAGTTCACATGTGAAGTTTCATTCTAAGGATTGCTGAGATCTGGCTGTGGATGGACGGACAGACGGAAAGACGCACGGAAAGACGAACGGACGGACACACGGACGGACGGACGGAAAGCGTGGCGACTATATGCTCCCCGAAATTTTTTCGTGGAGCATAGAAACAAACACCATAGATTTCGTCATAAGTTCATAACCTGACGTCCCGTAACGAGGTTTTTGTTGACAAGCAGCTTTATGTAACTACAGCTACCGCAGCATCCTTTCCCAGCCTCCAACTGCTCGCCCACATGGGTTTACAATTGACCAAACGCCAATCGACAGATCGCTCCGCCCAACATGGAATTTAAGACAAACAATGGGGATGTGATCTTTAATAGGGAACGATTTTATCCAGTTAATCTTGACGTAAATTCGGACAAACAAAATAGTATTTCGTAGGTGTTGTTATAAAATCTCGTAGGGCCTAACTACAGCTTGATTTAAGCCGTAGTTACGAGATTTTATAACAACACCGACGGTTTACCAAAACATAACGTATAACCTATAATACGTTTAAAGTTAAACGAGAATCGATACAAATATTTTGGTTTATTTTAGGTGGGATAGCTTATTGAAAATCTATTTATAGAAACAACTTACACACTTCGATAGTCACATTTACCTACCCGATACCCCTATATCTGATTATAGGTATGTCATCTCATTAGTAAAAGATTTTGAATCGTTTATAGTCTATTGTTAGCACAAAATTCTTTGCCATTGGCATGTCGATTGTTTTGATTGTCAGTCGATAAATCGATACAATAACACGTGCAACGAAGAATAATTGGGGCATGACATTTTTCTGATCGTCCATTGGCTAATCGATGTTTTTGATTGACAGTTGGCGTTTGGTCAATTATCCAACCATTGGTGGGAAACAAATGTCACAAAAGATAATGTTTTTATTCGCCGCGGGTTGGGTTTGAGTTTATTGGGGTTTTACGCCGTTTTCAACTACCAGGGTCATATCGCGGCGGCTGGAGCACCTAACCGTGGGTTCCTGGTATTTCTCGCACCAGTACAACCACAATATCCAAACCGAGCCTCCAGCTGCTCTCTCACATAGATGATTCACACCCATTGGTGAGAGACAAATGACTTTTGTCAAATGTCAGAATGGATACTGACCGAGCCGGGGTTCGCCGCGGGTTGGGATTGAACCAATGACCTCATAGGTGAGAAGAATATCAATGAATTTTGTGCTAAAAATAGACTGGATTCACTCTTATGTTTTGATAAAACGTCAGTGTTGTTATAAAATCTTGTTACTACGGCTTGAATCAAGCCGTAATTACAAGATTTTATAACAACATCAATAATATAGTTTTTGTTTGTCGAAATTACGTCACGGATAGCTGGATAAAATTGTTCCCTATTATCCAACCATTGGTGGGAGACAAATATCACATAAGATATTTGCCGCGGGTTAGGATTGAACCAAGCACCTCATAAGTGAGAAGAATTGATTGATTGGAGTTAAACGCATCTTTCAGCTGCTATGGTTATATCGCGGCGACTGGAATACCTAACTATATATTCATGTCTTTTCTCTCAGTAGTAGCCTACTACCACAAGCAGCATCCTTTCACAGCCTCCATCTGCTCGCCAACATTAGTTTCCAATGATCAAACCATTCGTGGGAGACAAATGTCACAAAAGATATTTTTTTATTTGCCGCGGGTTGAGATTGAACCAATGACCTCATAAGTGAGAAGAATATCAATGAATTAAAATGTGCTAAAAATAGACTGGATTAACTCTTATGTTTTGATAAAACGTCAGTGTTGTTATAAAATCTTGTAACTACGGCTTGAATCAAGCCGTAGTTACAATATTTTATAACAACATCAATAAAATAGTTTTTGTTTGTCGAAATTACGTCACGGTTAACTGGATAAAATTGTTCCCTATTATCCAACCATTGGTGGGAGACAAATGTCACAAAAGATAATTTTTCATTTGCCGCGGGTCGGGATTGAACCAATGACCTCACAAGTGAGAAGAATTGATTGATTGGAGTTAAACGCATCTTTCAGCTGCTATGGTCATATCGCGGCGGCTGGAATACCTAACTATAGATTCCTGTCTTTTCTCTCAGTAGTAGCCTACTACCACAACCAACATCCTTTCCCAGCCTCCAGCTGCTCACCAACATTGGTTTAAAATGATCAAACCATTCATGGCAGACAAATGTCAGAAAGGATGTTTGCTGCGGTTTGGGATTGAACCCACAACCTCGAGAGAAAAGGAGCACTTTATACCGATTCGGCAAATTTTTAAGAATGGCCAAAAATTAAAGATGTTGCAGATGACAATTTCAAGAGAATGAAACTTAAAGGTTATTTGTCTTTTGGGGTAGAAAGCATTATGGGAAATGAAGAAATTGCTTGTCACAAGAAATTTCTTCATATTCCACAATGTTTTCCAAAGCCATTTTCTTAAGTGTATGTGTGGTAATGGCTTAAGAAAGTGGCATTTACTTGACCGATTAATAGATATTGCAGATGACAATATAGATGTTACACTCAGCAGAGAAAATGTAAGAGATCAGTTTTGATCCTGATTGGACTTAATTAGATCTAATTCATTACCACAATATCTACCGATAGATGCCACTGAAGTCTATTATCATCAATCTGATGTCAGCGCCCTTAAATTGCATACACGTGGCTACACAAAATACCAAAAAATGTACTATTTTATTCACTTGAAATTGTCGTTTGCATTATCTTTGGATTCGGACCAGTCTAAAATAATGCCGTCAGGTATACTAATGAGTAACAATGCAGTCTGGTCAGGAAATATGCCGTAATGAAATACCGTTCTGGCCATTCTACCATTCTGGCCCTTCCTAGAATTTTGCTGAAATACATGTGACCCAGCACTATAAAAGTGTCCTCGTTGGAAACGACAAAAGATTGTCAACCTGCACGGAATGTGATTCATTTCTCATATCGACGCTTTTCAACGAGAACCTCGTAAATGCAGCTTGTTTTAAGCTGCAGTTACGAGGTTTTCGTTGAAAAGCAGCGATATTTACGTTTCAATGATTTCCCAGTGGGGTCCTTAAATCGTACCAAATCACATTGATATCGACCTGTCACGTTAGCCTATGGTGACGTCACAACAATAACGTCATTTTCGTCACCATAGTTACCAGCCGGCACCACGAGGAGGTGTGACTAGGTCATTATTTTTTGCCAGCCACGGGAATATATTATCATGCTTTTTACCATTTAAAATATATTTTCTCGAAAATTCAAGGATTTTTTTTTTATTTTTTTCCTTATTTCAATCCAAAGGCCGAATAAAAAGTAGGTCTTCGTATATTCTTCGAACATTCAGGAAAAACTATTCTTTTTCATGATATAAAATGCCAATTGAGATCAGTTAAAAGCAGATACATTTGACTTCCAAATCTTATTTTAGCCGTGGCATCAATATATTCCCGTTTGCTTCCAGTATGTATGAATATCTCACAAGAAAGTAGTCCCGGCCGACTTCACCTGCGTAAAGAACCAAAACCTAGTCCAACCTAACCCCTAGCTGTATTTATGATTGAGCGGGGATCTCGAAAGAGGGCTTCTGACTTTTGATATTAACATTTGAGACCAATAAGGTTCTTGATCAGACCGCGTGTGTGCGCAATCTGGTCAAGATCCATGTTGTTCTCTTATAATTTGATAATTAGTCATGGGTCATAACTTTTGAGACCACCATTTGAGACCAATATGGCTCTTGATTAGACTGCGCGTGTGCGCAATCTAGACAAGATCCATGTTGTTCTCTTATAATTTTGTCATTGGTCAGCTTTTGAGACCAACATGGATCCTGATCAGCCTGCGCACTCGCGCAGTCTGATCAAGACCCATGTTGTTCTCTTATTTATCAATGATCTGTAGCCCTGTCATACAGCAGCATAGAACATGATCAGCTCTAATAAGTAGATCTACAAACTGATCCCTTATGACCCGTACGGATCCCTTTTTCCAGATACCCACTCAATTCATTTCTTAGCTCAAAATAACCCGGATCAACACTATCAACCCCAGACGAACGCGATCAGACTATATCTTATTCTCCGTAGGCTGGAAAGTGCAGACGAGGATCAGATTGAACATACGTATTTGACAAGGTTCGATTTTCTATGCAGACGCGATCAGCCAAGACCGATTTTACTAAATACTCATTAAACATCGAGCTTTAATTCTTGCAGTCCTTTTGTTATATCCACGGCGGATAATCACGAGATACTCACTTTTCATAAAATATTCAATAATTTTGTTAATACGGGACCGATTTAATCTCTATTTGAAGCAGAAAATGTGGGCAGACGTCATGCATTAGCTGGACGTGTTGGATCTTTTTAAATATCAGCTGGTAAAAAGTTACTGAAGATCAACCGAAATTTTAGTTGATCTTCAATAACTTTTTCATCAACTTTTTTAAAAAAAAAATGTCCACCACGTCCAGCGTATTCCTGGCATTTCCCCACCTTCTCTGCTTCAAACCGAATTCGAATAGGGCCCGTTTTAACAAAATTATTGAAGATTTTTTGAAATTCTGAGTAACGTGTTTATCAATCGTGATATCGCTCTGTTTAGAAAACGAAGTAATTCAAACTTAATCGCTCTTAAATTATGCTGTTTCCCAAGTAACCCGATCAGCAGTAGGCCAATTGTCAAACATATTTTCCCATATAGCAACTAACAATTATAAAGCTCGATGTTCGTCTTGTACTGGAAGCAAATAAAAGAAAGAAAGATACACAGAATGAAAGAAAGAATAAAGAAAAGGTTAAAGGTACACATGCTAGGTTTATCAGGGATCAGAACAGCATGGGGACAGTCAGTTTACATTGTTGTTTGGTATATTACATTATCTAGAGCCAAAATGAAAGGAATTTTAGCGCCTTTACCAAGTTTTTCACTATCTATCAAGGTCCAGTTTCCCATAAATGTCACTATAGATATGAAGTGCGGGTAGGTTCATTATTATACAGACTTAACCTTTTCCCAAACAAGACCTTGTTTTGACGTCCCTAATAGAAAAGACTTAGGAAAACATTGAAACAAAAGAAGAAACAGCTGATAACCAGCAGTTTCTGCTTTTGTTTCAACATTTTCTGTGTTACAATGTACACAAACACCTTCCTTTTTAAAATCAATTTTGTCATCTACAGCAGCTTTTAAATAGGACCACCCTATAACTTTGTCGTTTGGAAAAGGGCTACTTCAGAAGGACATAATGAAATTCATATGAAATTTCATAGCACAGAAATGAAATAGCTATGGGGGTTGACCATTCCATGCGACTTTTCTTGAATACATTTTTTTACCTCTACAATCTAGCATGGGTCCCTTTAACTTACAATTTTGGTAGATACTTACAAGCAGTGAAAAGTGTTCCAAAATTCGACTGTCCGTAAACTGCTCCGACCGGAACTGCTTTCATCGTCACGACGGGAGACATTCGGTACCCTTCGGATGTTCTCGGAGAATCACGGAATGGACCGATTAGCGACGAATGTGTACAATGTAATATCTGCAAAAAATCTGCAAAGTTGAAATTCCTTCATCGCTTGAAGCATCATTATTATAAAACATGGAATATTTCAAGTTCAAACAACTTACCAGATACGAGCGTTGATTATCCAAAGATGTTTTTGAAAGCCGATCGCAGAAACACAAAGAAAGTAAACTGCGATTGTTCAGCCATTAAGAATGGAAAGCACCGAAATTTCGCGACAAAAGAAAATATTCTTCATTTTCAAAAATGACATTCAAACATGCGATAGGAAAGCGTCGAAAAAGGATAATCTTCAAAGGAAAGTGCCGAAAACTCGCGAAATAAGATAATCTTCAAAGGAAAGTGCCGAAAATTCGCGAAATAAGATAATTTTCAAAGGAAAGCGCCGAACATTCGCGAAATAAGAAAATCTTCAAAGAAAAGCGCCGAAATTCGCGAAATAAGATAATCTTTAAAGGGAAGAGCCGAAAATTCCGAATTAAGATAATCTTCAAAGGAAAGCGCCGAAAACTCGCGAAATAAGATAATCTTCAAAGGAAAGTGCCGAAAATTCGCGAAATAAGATAATCTTCAAAGGAAAGTGCCGAAAACTCGCGAAATAAGATAATCTTCAAAGGAAAGTGCCGAAAATTCGCGAAATAAGATAATCTTCAAAGGAAAGCGCCGAAAATTCGCGAAATAAGATAATTTTCAAAGGAAAGCGCCGAACATTCGCGAAATAAGAAAATCTTCAAAGAAAAGCGCCGAAATTCGCGAAATAAGATAATCTTTAAAGGGAAGAGCCGAAAATTCCGAATTAAGATAATCTTCAAAGGAAAGCGCCGAAAATTCGCGAAATAAGAATCGTTAAAGGAAAGCGCCGGAATTCGCGAAATAAGATAATCTTCAAAGAAAAACGCGGAAATTTCGCGAAATAAGATAATCTTCTAGGGAAAGCGCCAAAAATTTGCGAAATAAGATAATCTTTAAAGGAAAGGGCCGAAAATTCGCGAAATAAGAAAATCTTGAAAGGAAAGCGCCGAAAATTCGCGAAATATGATAATCTTTAAAGGAAAGCGCCGAAATTTCGCGAAATAAGATAATCTTTAAAGGAAAGCGCCGAAAATTCGCGAAAAAAGAAAACATTCTTCCTTTTGATCAAAAGACATTCAAACTTACCATTATAGGAAAGCGCCGAAAATTCGCGTAGGATAATTCGCATAAGTTCGCAGGAAAATTTCGATGGAAAGCGCCGAAACTTTTTTAAGCTGCAGTTATGAGGTTTTCGTTGAAAAGCAGAAATATGCAAACGAAAGACCTGATAATGAAGACAAAAGAGCAAGGCAAAAATAGAGAAAGAAAAACAGGCTAGGCTGTGATAGGTTCCAAAACAAGAGCTGTCCGAAGACAGCGCTCTCGACTTTCTAAGTTGCTTAGTATAAAGGGGGCATAACTCCAAATATAGTGGAGCCAGGGTCATGGGCCCTGGTAGAAAGGTAGAGGGTGTGATGGTGAATAAGTATTCCAAGTTTGGATTGAATCCCTTTGATAGTATGGAAGTTATTGGTGATTGAAAAAACTTTAACCTTTGTTGCAACGCCAACGCCAACGCCGACGCCCGGGTGACAGTATAAGCTCTCATTTTCTTTGAAAAGTCGAGCTAAAAACGACCTGGCAGAGCATCTCTAGCTAGATGCTCTGGCAGGTCGTTTATCGATGCCCATACACGCAGAGAGAATCAAAGACCGACAAAACAAGAGAAGATGTGAAAAGACAGAAATCAGGGATTGAAGAAACTAAAGAAGACAAGACGAAATATACACAAAAACTACGAATATTCACTCTTCACTCTCAGAAGCGTCAAACTATCCATGATCAAAATTTGAGTAATAATGAACCCCATTAAAGTATTCCACTCAACATTAGATACCAAACAATTGCCAAAGATGACGCCCTGAAATTGACGAGGGTATACGATGGACAATTTCCGTTGCTACAAATGAAATGCGAAATGCACGAAGTGTTTTGTATCTAAAGATTGACGAACCCGTTTAAAATCTATCTTAGAATCTAGTGTCCTTTTTAGGTCAACGCAAATGTATTCTTTTCTCCAAATGTTTAAGTTAGTAAGTCTAATGATGGGATATATAACTGTGTCAGTACTTAGTATGAGATATTATGTTAAGACCCTTCCTGTTATTTTTATGCACCATATTATAAAATGGCTGGATTGGATGGGGTTTTGCGTCGCACTAAACAACAAATATCATTATGGAGACGCGACCTCGGGTTAAAGTCTCATCCGAAAGAAAGTTGTGTAATATAAGGTAGTCCCTCCATAATGAGCTTCTTGCAACGTCGGAATTGTTCGGTCGACGCCGTAAACATTCTGCGGCTGAACGTTCCACCGCCGATTGATAACGACGTCGCCCGAATAGGTTTGTATGCGTAACGAATATCAACGACGTTGCACGAAAGACTCAAACGTCGCGTGAATGCCAATTAGGGATGGAATATGTCGAGGAACATATAAAGCTTTGGTGAAAACACAGTTCATTCTGCGTTAACTTGCAAAGTATTTCGCTGCTTTTCAACGAAAACCTTGTAACTGCAGCTTAAAAAAGCTGAAGTTACGAGGGTTTCGTTGAAAAGCGACGAATTGCAAATTTCAAATCAAAGAGACAAGATGATTTGAATAAAATTCGGGGATAGGTGCAAGGCTGTTGTAACTACATGTACAGTTACCATAGTCTTTCACATATTCCCGAAGTATGCACGTGGTCAGAATGAAAAAAAAAGTTACCTAACAGTTGTTACAGGTCATGAGCATCCAACCAGAGAACAGCATAGATCTTGATTAGACTGCGTATATACACAGGCTGATCTGGATCTATGTTGGTCTCTTATTTCTGATCAGAATCCATAGTGCAGTTTAACAGTTGCTACAGGTCATGAGCAATCTACCAGAGAACAGCATGGATTTTTATTAGACTGCGTGTATACGCAGGCTGATCTGGATGAATGTTGGTCTCATATTTCTGATCAGAATCCATAGTGCTGTTTTACAGTTGCTACAGGTCATGAGCAATCAACCGGAGAACATCATAGATCTTGATCAGATTGTGTGTATACGCAGGCTGATCTGGATCCATGTTGATCTCACGTGCCACAGTGGCCCTTTTCCAGATCCTGTCTAATTTTAAAATGAAATATACAGTTAAATTGGATAGATGTAGCTGAGAAAATATTTATCAAAAGCAAATATGCGTTTCATGATACATGAATGAGAATACGAAAAATTTCGACACAGTTCAATCTGCATGAAAGGCGCAGCCTGAGATATATCGAAACATCGCATATTCATTTGGGAAAAAACACAAACAAAATAAACATTCCAAATCAGACGAAATACAGCACACGATAAATGACCTGGCAGAGCATCCCTAGCTAAACGATAGGCATACCATACCAGTTCATTTATCGTGATATACTCGCAAGAAGACAAACAAGTCTAAAGTTTTGCGCAAAACAATCGTATGTGTACAAAGACCTATGATACACTTGCAATAATTTTGCGATGAGTCTTAGAATCGACGATAACAGGAAGGGTAGGTTGATGAATAATCAAGAAAAGGCAATTTGTAATTCAAAAGCAAAACAGGGTAAAACAACGTCCATGTCTTTGCCCGTAACATATTGCCTCTCCTTGCAAAGAAGAGAGAAATGTCTGACAAAGCTCCGATCCTTCAGAATTGAGGTTTTAAATAGACTTTATTGCAGCATAACTTTATAATTTTAGCGAAGAATTCTAAACTAATAATGGACAAAGCGGTTGACCTTATGGATCTGTATTCAACAGCAATTCTAAATAATATTAAATGCTAGATTTATTGGTTAACACCAGTCTTAGAGACGCGGAGTTGGCTAAATAGGAATACATCGCCGCTTTTCAACGAAACCCTCGTAACTGCAGCTTGATTTAAGCTGTAGTAACGAGGTTTTCGTTGAAAAGCAGAGATTTGCATAATAATTACAAGAGTTTATAAAAACTTTCGTACGAACAGACATTCGGACATTGTAAGCAACACAATTATGATGCTACTCCGGAATAAACTTCTGATAGCATTATGGTAGGGTAGTGGGTCTAAGGGGTCAAAATAGGGTTGGGATAGGGGTTACCGTATATGCATCCGTAACATTGTGTTTGCTGAAATCTTCATTCTGCATCCTGGAATTAGAAAATCGTCAACTCTGAACTGGGTATCTGCGTTCATGTGCTGAAAATGGGTTTGTATGATCGCTCAGGGGTGAAAAAAAAACAACAACAAACCAACAACAACAACAGCAAAAAAAAAAAAAAAAAAAAAAAAAAAAAAAAAACGAACAAGGCCCCAAAACAAACCATGAGACAGCCAAGCGTCAAAGCAAGTAAAGAGCGGGACTAAATCCAAGCACAGCGATTACGAATTATTAATATCGCTGCTTTCAACAAAAACCACGTAACTGCAGATTGGTTCAAGCTGCAATTACGTGGTTTTCGTTGAAAAGCGACGATATATGATTTATAAATTGCTGTCTACATTACTGAGGATCAGAGCTTTGCCAGAGTTGAGATGTTTCTGTACGTGCATTTAAACTCACCGGACTTCTAAATGGTCCTATCCTTTTCGGCTGAGAATCTAGTTGTCCTTTGTCAATTCACAAACACAATTTTAAACTTAACTACTGATAGAAAAGACAGAAAATGGGAAATGACAGTGATACCTTCTCGTTCGACATTCTCGGCGTTGTTGCTCCGTAAATACGTACGAGTACAAGTTCGATTTTTCAGGCGTAGTTGTACGGCTGTGGGAAAAGGGTCTGGGAAAGGGGTCTGGGAAACGGGGCAAAGAGCGACCGAGCGGTGAAAGCAGAGAAACATTATTGATATGCACACGTATATAGAAACGTCACTGCTTCACGACTACTTTCTTTTCCGTTTATGTTTTCTACGCTATGGTATGCAAATTTTTACTTTTTCTTTAGTGGCTAATTCATGAATTCGATCCTTTGAAATTTATTAATTTTCTTTTAAAACCTCGCAACTACAGCTTTCAACAAGATGCAATTACGAGGTTTTGAAAGAAAAGCGCCTGAGCATTACTGAGAGTTTGGACCAGTCTGAAATTCTTGTATCGGAAAGAAACGGATATGGTTAGATACAGAGTTTCGTGTATGTCAGGGTTGGAGTTGTAGCCGGGAGTGGGAGGGGGGGGGGTTGAAAATGACAATACTGGACTCTGGAAAAAAGACGAAGACTGAAAACGGGTTAGAAAGAAGGAAGATACTAACTACACCAAACCTGTACACGCGAAAAATTCCCTATTTATTCCACTTTTGCGGAAATCCTAAATGCAAATCACTTTTGTAGCGGATTGTCCTTAAAGTTGACATGATTTCAAAGTTTATAATCTTCCAGTGTCTTTTGGAAATGTCTCTTTAAAATGTCCTAAATTGCAATGAACACACTATTTCCTCCGAATACCTTCTTCTTTTCTCATTTCTTCGTTCTTGTGTCCCTTCATTCGCCATTTTTCGCCATTGTTGTCCTCGTGGCTCTCGCGAAAGAAAAAGTTTCGTGCGAACTGTTCAAACCCAAGTCGAGTCCAAGTTGGTGAATTTCTCGGGTTTAAAAGGTAGATATTTATCGTTAAATTTTGTCAAATTTATTAAAATCTCATATTCCTTTTAGAAAAGGTATCATACAAAATTGTTCTAAATTTTTCTTGAATAACATCATGCTATTAAATAAAGTCTAGATTTAAATTTGATTTCATTTCAAATTCATTTTACCCGTTATAATAAATGGAATGGCCGCCACAACTTGTTTATATTCAAATTGACCAATCAAAATCGAGTGTGAAATCTACATGACAACCCGCTAGAATTGACACGAAATGCACGTGAAATGTATGTAACTTTCTGTCAAAGAAACCGCCAAAATGACTTTCGACAGCGTCGCATTTCTATTAAAACCTCGTAACTGCAGCTTCTTATAAGCTGTAGTTACGAGGTTGTTGAAGAAAACTCTCAATATACAGAATTTGATCTCTACATTAATCACCGATCTCTGACTTTATATAATTAGTATGACCATCAGGGATCATGTCGATCAGTATAAACCCATTACCACACAATGACGCATTTTGCCTCCTTTCAATAAAAATGCTTGGGAAAACATTGTCGAAAATGGAGAAATTGCTTGTAACAAACGTTTTTTTTTCATTTCTCACAATGTTTTTTACCTAAACAGATCACAATAGTTAATTTCACTCCAGATTGTCGTCTGCAACATCCTTGAATTTCCAACAGCACAAAATTTAATTGTTTGGGAAAGGTTCCACGGTGGGGATTGTGCATGATGGGATGGATAACGAATACGGACAAAATAATCTCGATTCTGGTAAGAAATTTTGCAATAACTTCCTTATTTGTACGTCAATCTTCAAAGGGTTTGTTGCATGTACCCCGCCTTACCGAGCTCTTTCATCGGATGTATGACATATCAGATAACTCGTGGTACTTTTTCCGAAATATTGTCCCAACCGACCAGAAAGCGCAATGCATGTAACGACTACGGCCAAATTACGCACGCTTCAGGTAATAATTTGTGCAATAACTTCCTTATTTCTGCGTCAATTTTCATGCGGTTTATTGCATGTACTCCGTCTTACTGAGCCCTTTTCTCAGATGTATAACTTATCGGAAACTCCTTGTACTTTTCTCAAAAACTGATCCCAACCGACAAGAAAAAGGGCCTGAATTTTTTGTCGTTTTTTCTGGTCGGTTGGGATCAATTTTTGACAAAGTACAAAGATTCTACAGACAAGTCATATATCTGAGGAAGGAGCTCAGTAATGCAGGGTACATGCAACAAACCGCTTGAAATTTGACGCAGAAATAAGAAAATTATTGCACAATTTCTAACCTGAAGCGAGGCAAATTTGTCCGTATTCGTTATCCATCCCACCATGCATGTAATCTCCACCGTGGGTTCAACCCATTTCCTACTGATAACTTGCTTTGACAGCCCTTGCACACAAAGCATATGAAAACATTGATAGATAGGGATAAATTGCTGATAATTAGCAGTTTCTGATATTCTCTCAAAATTTTCTAATATTAAACAAACCCATTTCCTAGTTTTTACATCAATTATTGGACTGGACCGTATTTTCTATGCTGTAAAACGTATATATATAAATGATTTTAATCATTTCATTTGCCGTCTTTAATTCATTTCAAATTCGAGCACACGTAACTTTTGACGTTTGATGTGTAAATAATTTAATACAAGTTCCAAAACAGCAAAAATCTTGGGTGGTCCAATTTTAAAGCTAGTGCAGACGACAAAATAGATGCAAGCAAAGATGGGATTTGTGTCTAATTAAATCCAGAAAATATTGTAGCAAAAGGAGAAAATGTGGATTGTGAGCATTTTCTTCGTTTGCTTTAATTTAAGTATTTTAGGGACGCCAAAGCCGAGTCTTGAATGTAATAGGTCTACACAAAAAATGTGTTTCTAGAAAAAAAAAAGCATGGAAAAAACACGGAAAACATCAAAACAATCGAAAACAATTTCGAAAATCGAAAATCAGTCTTTTCTTCTGTTGGTAAGGTACCTAACGCTGATGGGAGGTCAAAACCTCGTAACTACACCTTGAATAATATTTTGACATCCCATCGACGATAAATCAAATCTTCAACATCTTTTTGTAATGGGCAGCAGCTTTCAAATGGGGCAAGCCTGAATCTTTGTCGCTTTGGATAGTATAAAATCCACTAAAGCATTTTATTATTTGGCCATTTGGATCGGTAAATGACACATATCGCTGCTTTCCAATGAAAACCTATTAACTGTAGCTGGTTTTAAGCTACAGTTACGAGGTTTTCGTTGAAAAGCGACGACATCGTGGCTTTTCTTCACATACCTGATAACCAGTTTTAAGCAAACGGTAGTTATGTTTTTTGTTAAGGTAGTTACCCCTTATGTGATTCGCCCGACGTCGTGTGGCGTCGTTAAAAAGATTCGTTATGTATCCGACCTATCCGGGCGAGGTCTTACAAGCATTTGGCGGTGGAACGTTTGTCGACGCCTTGTGAATCTAATAAGGGGTTGAATACCTAAAGAAAAGCAATGGAATGAAGTATAACTCCCATGAATTGTCAAATATTTGCTTTTCGAAGAAAACATCGTAACTGCAGCTTGTTTAAAGCTGCAGTTACGTGGTTTCCGTTGAAAGGCATCGAAATGTTCCTACGATATAAGTTTGGTGCGTATTCGTAATTGAGAATGTGCGCACCTGGAATCATAATTCTTGTATTCGATAAACGCCGCTGTTAAGGCGACATTACCACGATTATAATTTACAACATTCTACAGTACTCCCGCTCGAATTTAAGTTAATGTTTGTTGCAAGCTAAGCCCTTCCAGAACAAAAATTGCCAGTCTAGTTTTATTTAGTAGATTCACAAGTATACGAGAATGATTACGAGGGTTAGGCCTAGTGTTGCAGATTTCCGTTGCCATGGATGACGTCCGAAGTTTTACGAAGTGTTTGGTATCTCACGATGTATGGAATTACTTAAGCCAAGACCTGGAAATGGGTATTTGTGGCATTCAAGAACACATTTTTATCATATTAATCCAGATCAGTGTGTGCATTTGCCTATGCTGATCAAAGACCATGCTTCCTTTTCTAACAGTTTCATTATCATTCGTGTATCATGATAAGACTGCTTGACTTGTTGGGATTTAACGCATCTTTAACGATTGTCAAAACCGGATCGAACCCGGTACCCCATTTAGGAAAACATTATGGTTGACAACAACAACAGCATAATGGTTAAGGTAGAATATCCGTAATGTGGGCATTTTGAGATTCAAAAAAAACATCGATTTTTTCGAGCGGCGTTGTTTATTTCCGAGATATAAGATAGACTCTTTTTGCATCACAAAATAAGATAATTCATTTTAGCTTCAAAATTCAAGATCATTTTTAATACGTTTATGTTTGAAATCCCGTTTGAGACCCCCTCGTTATGGGATTTAATATTTTAACCCTTTTACCGTAGATTCAATTTTTACCTTTCTTTCTATCTTATGCAAAGATCTATATATTCTACTTGAAAAATAGACTTTGTTTCACATAGAGCAAGAATGGGTCTTGAGAGAATACTGTAGGAAATATAGGAAAGGGAAATGCTGGTGTTATGCATTTTCTTCTGTTGTTTCAGCGTGTTCCAAAGCTTTCTCTTTTAGTCTAGCAAAAAAAAATGGGGTAAGTATCTTCCGTTTTATTTCACCTTTCAGGGCTTAGTCAAGAGGTTATTCGACGAGTTTACTTTTCAATATAATAGTTATTATAAAAGTAAAACGTGCGGTACAAGCATGAACACATTTCGAAATTGAAAGAATGGGCCACAATAAAAACATTTACCGTTAATCGAAAACGCCTTTTCTCGTCGATCTTAAATACAATGAACCGTCGACAAGGTTCCACCCTGTCTCCAGAAAGAAAACAGAATGTAAAATTAACTTGTTTGTCAAAAATAGAGAAAACATACACATAAAAGAAACATTTTGTAGCACAGTAAGTAAATTTCAATTCCGTATAAAATTTTCTTCCAAAGTTGTCGATGCATTTTAAGTTACAATTACATTGTATTTTGAAGTATATCTATTTAAAAAAAATAGCATTATTCGAACGAGTCATGTTTGATTAAACTGGGGAAAGTGGTTTTGAAAGCATTGAGAGAAAGGAACAAAACATTGACTCCTCTTCTTACAATAAGTTCGATGCTATAATGTGCTAATTACGTACACGAGGCTTTTCGGTTGCAATCTAATAGGGAACGATTTTATCCACAAAATGCAATACCATTAATTTTGAATTCATCAAAAATGTTGTTCTTTTGGAGATTGAACTCTAATAGGGAACGATTTTTTCCAGGTAACCGTGACGGAATTTTGGACAAACAATAGTATTTCTTAGGTGTTGTTACAAAATCTCCTTTACGACTTGAATCAAGCCGTAGTAACGAGATTTTATAACAACAATGACGTAACAGTTAACCAAGTTTATTTTTAGCACACAATTTATCGCTATTTGGTTAACGGTTTTCTAAAGAAGCATGACGTCTATGCTCCTAGTGGAAAAAGCGTTGAAGACATCAGAGAAAATAAGAATGTGCTGCTTATCAGCAATTTCAGTCCTTTCCTCAGTATTTCATCTACAAAATAACATTTTTTGATACTGATACTTATGTGGTCAACGTCTCCTTTCAAATAGGACTGATTTAATCCATTACTGCATAGTGGCGCCTTTTGACTCCCTCACAAGAAAATAGCTTTGCAAAACAATGAGGAAAACGAAGTTACTTGTGACAAGCAATTTCCTCTTTCACACAATGTTTTCTATCAAACGGTTACACAATTTTAAAATTTCATCACATTGAAACTGTCGTCTGGAACTTCTTTCAAATTGAATCACCCTAAATTTTTGTCGTTAGGGAAAGAGTTAAGATTTTACCGCTTGGAAAAGGGTTAATTCTGTCACCAGAAAAAAAGTTTATCTCGTTAGCACCTTTTCAGACCAATTCATGATCAATGCAAGCAAAATACCGTAAAGACTTTGTATCATCGGGGCTCGGCACAGGGTTTTTTATGACCCGTGAAACGAACAAGAATGATCTTATAGTTTGGAGCTAAATTGAATTATCTACATAGTTGGAGCAAGAAAGGATTAACTTTGCTATTGGCAGATTAACGAACTGTGTTTTTGTTTGATGCTTGAAAACAATATTTTTGCAATCATGCCCTACAGTTTTGGCCATAGACCCCATAACCACTAAATAAAATTTTAACGTGAAAACCCTCAAAAGGATGTGGAAGACATTTTATAAAAACAATTTTTTTCTCAATATTTTCTGTGTTAGGACTATGTTAGGACTATGTTGTACACAAAACCAATCATCATTATTATCCAGTTTGTTGTTAGTAGCAGCTTTCAAATTTGTATTAGACTGATTATGAAAACGTATATTTTCTGATAGGCCAAGGCCTACTAGTGTAGACTAATGCGCAATCACTTTCTTACAAAAAGAGTCTACGTTTAACTGACATAACATTCCAAATTCATTTTTAAAGTGTGTCTTGATGCCAGAATTGCTTATTCTAATGCGTATAAATGCTATCGGTTTTTGAAGTTGTTGCATATAAGCGAAAACTACGCCTTTACAGTTGAGACAGAAATGGAAAATTCCATATAAAACTCAACTGCTGTCTACATCATTTTTATTAATCTTAATACAAAAATCTTTTGGCTTGAAATTTTCAATATTTTCTTAAGAAAATATGCCCTTTCAGATAGAAATAAAAGTTAAGTTAATGAGAAAATAACTGTGTAATGTCACTTCAATGTTGATAAGAAATGTGTGTCAACCGGTCATTACATTCTTTCCAAAAGATAGAAATATGCCAGGACATCATTTTACATTTGTTTGTGTTTTTACCAGAATTCTGTTTTGTGTGTGCAAGGAAGTACATTTTTATGTTGATCCACATGGATCGGACACAAACAGTGGGTGAGTAGGCTAATAGCAATGGATTTTGTGCTAAAAATAGACTTGAATTACCATTATATTTTGATAAACCGTCGGTGTTGTAATAAAACCTCGTAACTACGGCTTGAATCAAGCCGTAGTTCCGAGATTTTATAACAACTCCTACGAAAAACCATTGCTTGTCCGAAATTACGTCACGGTTTACTGAAAAAAAATCGTTCCCTATTGATCTTGAGCGTTGGACCAGTCACCTTATTCACGGTGGATAATTACATGACACAATTTAATTATCCGAATAGGTTCGGTTCGGATACGTAACGACGCCGGTCGCAAAAAAAAAAAAACCACGATGTTTTATGAATTCTAAAAATGGCCACAATACGAGTATTTTTCCCAAACTGAAGGTTCTGGCCACACGCACACTTTTTTTTATTTTTGTCTAATTTTCAGACTTAACATCCATACGCCCGTTAAATCTTTAGCCCATGCAGTTTCGCTAGCCTCAACGACAACGTACAGTGGAACCGGTGAGTAAAAATGCTACGTTTATACATTTGGTAGATTACACTTTTTACAAAATATGAATTAACAGAAAAAAAACGAGAGAGAACTACACTCTTCAAAAATGTTCTACAGTTGTCGCCACATCGTATGGCACGTGTTTATGTTTTGTTTAACGTTCAATTACATTTGAACAAAATATAAACATTGTGCCATACGATGTGGCGCCAACTGTAATTTGCCACTCTTCATTCTCGTTTTACTAGAAAATGGCTGAAACATAAAACGTAAAATTTTGTTGTTTAACTAATTGATAAAGATTTTGCATAACCAAATTATAGCACCGAACGTTTTAGGCTATTTTGCACAAGTTATTGGAGAAAAACGCGTTTTGGTCAAAAGTGCACGAAAAACACGTGGCCAGACTATATGTCCTACACAGCCTAGAATATAGAAAAAACAGAAGACATTACCAAAACCAAGTAACACAGATAGCCTCGCTAGAGAGCTTGGCATGTTCGAATTTGGCAGGTCAATTATAGGGGTAAGTTGCCAGTATTTTTTTTTATCATTCTTTCGTTAAGAGAACATAATTAATCTTCTATTATCACAGGTGGCAATCAGGTGACCTTGTTATGATATATTTTCCTCACTTATGTAAACAAAAACACTCGGTAAGAACCCATTTTCTTAAATTTTGAATCAAATACTTAACACTCAATATTGAGATGCGTGCAGTTCGATACGTCATACACTCTGGTCTATTTTGGTACCAAGATCTTCCCTCAAATCCCTGTCAAAGCTGAGAACATTCGTGCAAAGTATTTTTAAATGCCGTGATATATTTTCTTAAGAATTGTTTGCACTTTGCACGAATGTTCTCAGCTTTTACACGGATCTGAGGGATGATCTTGTTATCAAAATAAAACGGAGATTACGACGCATCGAATGATACGTGTCTCAATTCTGAGAGTTAAGTATTTGATTTAAAATTTGAGAAAATGTGTTCTTACCGAGTGTTTTTGTTTACATATGTGAGGAAAATATATCATAACTAAGTCACGTGATTGCCGCCGGTGATTATGGTTTCTGGTGCATTTGACAATAATTTTCATGTTGTTAGAATTTTAAGTCTTCCCAATTCTGCCTTAAAAGGGCTGTTTACATGAATTTCTAAGAACCGGAGGTAGATATAATAATTTGGCGCTTACAAAGCTGATTAACATCGTATACCATTTTGGCCCTTTAGATTGTTAGATTCAACTGTAATCTGCATGAAAAACATCAGCACAATTTGTACGACCGGGGGTAAAATTACATTTTTCCGGCCATTTCCAGGCATATCTGGAAACCATTCTAGTCAACAATGTCATTCATGTGTCATTATATAATAGGTACTCGCCGTATACTGGCTTCAAACCACATTTAAAGCATTCATTATCTTTGAAAAGTTCAGTTTTAATCATAAAGCATATGGGCTGGGTTGAAGAGAATTCAGACAACCATTCATAACGCAACAATTTGGACGATTTGTATCGTGTTGTTACACATGAATGGGGAAAATCCGAAGGAAATACACCTTTTATCTTGGAAAGAATCACTAGAAACCGATGACAAGCTAGTTTGATTGATGCTTGGAGAAAATATGTCATTGGCCTCCTGTTTTGTGACTTTTCATTTGTAGGGGGGTTTTCTGATGTCATTTTTATAATGTTTTGTAATAAGAAGCAATTGAAAGTTTGCATAAATTATCATAAATTGATATGTCAGCTTCTGATATTAAAATGATTATGTTTTGAACATGGTTGTAGTCTGTACAGTCAATCTTGTATTAAGAGACCACCCTTGGGGAATTCCAAAAGCGGCCGCTTAACAAAACGGTCTCTGAATACAATGTCTAACTTTTCATGCGAGTTCTTCCTTGCACACAATGTTTATCCAACATTTCTACTTCTGGAAAAGAGGGCTATTGAATAACGACCAACGGTATGAAAGATCAATTTATTGTTAAGTTAAAGGAAATATATCTCTGATTTAGGGGAAAATAGTTGATTTAGTCAACTTGTGAAAAGAAATGAAAGAATTAATGACATACAAGATATTATTTCACCATCTCTGGGTAATTAATTTCAGTTTCATTTTCCCGATTTTTTGGTAAACATTACAGTTCTATTTTCTTTTGTTTATTTATTTCAAAGGTGACTTGATTTATTTTGTTCTTAAATTTAATCGAACAAAAAATATTTTCACTTTAGATCTTCATCTTTTTATGGTTAAATAACGCATATTCGATAGGCCAGACTTTATTATTACCGATAAGACATGATCTCCCCATGTTTTGCCATCCAATATTATTCTTAAATTCTGATCAAAGTATAAACAGATTATACGGGGAACATTATTCCAAATCAATTACGGTAATCCAGATTGCATAACAAACAAAACGCAATCTGTCATTTCATTTCACAGTTTTGATTGACTTCACCGGTGACTAAATTGCTGTTAATTAGGGCAATTTCACAGCTTTCATATCAATTACATGCGTGTGACACCTTTCCTAAATGATCAGTAATGTGGGACGGTCGCTTAAAATAACATTCCATTGTTTGAGGGCCCCAAAAATGCCGGTCGCTGGTCGCGTTAGGGGAAAACCGCTTAATGCAACAATTTAAAGAAGGAATTTCATCGGGAGGACCTGAGAGTGGTCGCTTCAAACAAAAAGTCGCTTAATGCACGTGGTCGCATGAGCAAGATTGACTGTACTTCCTAAAATATGAGGTGGCCAATTAGAGCTTTTGAGTAGTGTACATTCTTGCATTCTGATGTTTCTATAAATCTAAGTTACTAAAATATTATCACGAATATAATGAAAATGTTATAACACGATGTCGCTATTGAATATTACAGAATTTAACCCATTCCCAAACAACAAAATTTTAGGGTGATCCACTGGAAAAAACTGCAATAAATGACAAAACAGGTGTTATTAAAAATAGGATTTCTCTAAAATATGGCACAGAAAACATTGAGGCAAAAGGAGAAACTGCTGGTTATCAGCAGTTTCTTCTTTTGTCTCAATGTTTTCCCAAGCCTTTCCTATTAGGGACGTTAAAACCAGGTCTTGTTTTGGAAAGGGTTAAAAGAACAGACCTATATGGTTGGTCAATCGCCTTGATTGCCAGCGATCTCAGACCACTAATGCACTACAGTTGCTCGCAGAAATCCATTTTGTCAAATTTGTTTACTGTACTACAATTTGACGCATGTAACAGAATATTAATTTATATCTATAGAGACATTGTCTCATGAAGTTTATTTTTACTTTTATCTGAAAGAACATAAAAATAAACATTACTTTGTATTATTATATTTCTATAAGGTTATCAAAATATCAAGTCAAACAATTGCACCGTTTACCTTGAATATATATTTTTTCCTTGAAATAAATTAATTGGGGGTAAATCACAGTTCACAAGAACATGTATATGGAATTTTTCATTTTCGCCTAAACTTTAAAAGTTGTTTCTTGATTTATAAGGAAAAATTAATAAAAATGACATAGTGTAGCATTTAAGCGCATTAGAATAACCAATCTTGGCATCAAAACATACCTTTAGAAAAATGATATGGGAATGAAATGTCTCCTGCTTTTCTGAATGTCAACCCACTCAGAAAATGCTGCGACAAGGTATGGTGGTGGATTGCAAAATGAGTGTGATATAATAACACGATGGGTAACCGACGTGACCTTTGGGAAGCATTCACACTAAAAGATCATCTGCTGCAAAGTATGTTTCGGTGCATTTCTCAGCTAAAACTTCATGGAATTTGACGAGATAAAGGGCATCGTACTCGCCTTTGAGAGGGCCATTTCCCGGTTCTAACTCACTCTGCTCGAAACCCAGTTGTTTCTTGAAATATTCAAACGAAAGCGTTTTTCTGTGCAAAACTGAAGTGGGAAGCGTTCACGTGCACAGAAAAAAAAAAACGTTCGCTTGAATGTTTGAAGAAACCACTGGATTCGGAGCACAATGAGGTACAACCGCGAATGACCCTCTCAAATGCGCGTTCGGTGAACTTTATCTCGTCAAAATCCGTAGAGTATGAGGTGAGAATTGAAACAAAACCTACTTTGAAGTGGACGATTTTTACGTCGTGGACGCTTCCCAAAAGTCACGTGGGTTACCCAACGTGATAACGAATGTCAATCTTAACAATTTGGTTCCAGATCTGTTCATCGAGCTACTTCCTGGCTACCATGACCTTCACGCGACCTTGACGATAGGTCATCACTATGGCAACCAACTTACAATTAGGTCATATAAAGGTCAAGAGGTACACTTGGTAAGTACGAGGGTTGTTTGATAAATTCGCGGAATTACTCTGTAATTCAAAATTGAGATTAAATACCAATATCATTTTTGTTTCATGGTAAAATTTTACTATTCCTTGAATATCAGTCAAAAATTCAAAATGATATGTTAACAAATAACGTTTACAGATTACATTGAATAAGGCCATGTCTGGCTAGTTGCCTTTGGGTAGAGCGTCACGTAACGTCACGTCGAGATAGATGACGTCAGGTCATTCAGCGGGAATCAAACTCGAGCGGCCTGTTCTCCGTAAATATATGGTAAACAGCATAACTAGAAAGCGACTACTTCTCTGCAAAGTTCCGCACAGTTATTCGCCGATCTGACCTGACACGCTGCTCTAAATGTGCCGTAGTACCCTGCGTAACAGAAGATTTCGGTCTACCTGGCCTGTCATTATCACGAATCGACATCCTGTCTGTCTTAAATCGTCCATGGCATTTAAATACAAATGTTTTTTCCACATACCGGCAAAGTATCTGACTCTTCTAGCTTTCTAAATGTTTCTGTGGGTGATAACTTTAGTCCTACACAGAACTTCACGACGGAACGCAACTCGAGCTCATCAGATGACGTCAGCTTTCTTTGACGATTTTCCTGCGACATGATTTTTGAAAACGTTGTGCACAAGGTAACTTTCAAAATAAAAACGGCAAATTTTCAGGAAATGACGTCACAACGTTAACTAAACGTTGTGTGAATTCCCGCCGTTTTGCCGTACATAGTTATAGCGCTTTTGTACAAATTATCATTAGTCCAAATGATTAAAAACTGACCAAAGGCAACCTCGCGTATCTTGGTTGCTATGGAGACAGAAAAAAGGGCTTTCTGTTGGGCGCATTTCAATGTCATGAAAGACCAACATTTATAATATGTTGTTTTATATCTGTATGAAATTTCGTGATCTTTTGCCGAAAAATAAAAAAATAAGAAAGAAATTCCGCGAATTTATCAAACAACCCTCGTATACTTCTTACCTACGTTTAACCCATTACCAGGCGGGAACATTCTGAACTGTTCCAAATTCAAAGATGTTGCAGACGACAGTCTCAACTTAAATTTATTTCAATTTTTGGCAAGAAAACATCGTGGAGAATTAAGAAATTGCTTGTCACAAGCAATTTCTTAATTTTCTACAATGTTTTCTCAAGCATTTTCTTGTTACGGAGTCAAAAGGCGTCACTGTGCAGTTAAGAATTAAATAATTTCATCTTGTGTCACCTTGTGAGTCTTTTTGTCAACTGTTTGGGCCAGACATTTGCTTTAAAACAATTTGTCATGTCGGTTAAATTTGTTAAAAAAACTATTTACAAAGAATTATCAATTAGAGTCTGTGTCAAGTTTTTACGTATGAGCATTCTAATAAATAACAAAATGTTTACGATTGTTTTTAGATTTCTTTTCTTTTATATCTAACTTTTAAGAAACGAAGTGTCTATTCGTAATAAAATGTAGATTCTCGATCAACGTAAAAGTAATACGTTTTCAATGTAAATAAAATAACACGTTGTCTTTACTTTTTATCTACGTTCATTACGGATATTCATACATGTACCTGTTCATAACTCATTCGTGTAACGTCCCCACATTATTATATCTTTACAGACAGGTGGACGGCGCATTTTATCATCACATTTCAAACCAGTGACAGACAGGGCCATCTTAAATGCCTTACCACCAGCTGCAAGACAACATGTAAGTGATATATTCAGTTGTGTGCTTCAAGTATGCATATTTATGTAACCCGCAAATAGATAGTGGAATCGAACCCGAGACCTCTCTTTCCCTGAGGGAACCGTTTACATAACATATAACGCCTCTCTTGCGCAGGGCCAAGAATGGGACCGGCCCTTTAAATTCGTAATAAAATTGAATTTTCAAGTGTAAACGCGCTTGAGCCCCCGACTCCATGGACCCCCATCTGGGAAAAAATGTCTGGATCCTCGCATGTCGCCATAACAACAAGCAATGTAGAGATAAGTGACAATGTCACTGGTGGTGAACTCGGCCAAAGCGACAGACGTTTATTTCGAGAACAATGTATTCCGTCGGTGTTGTTATAAAATCTCGTAACTACGACGTCGATAAAGCCGTCTCGACCGTTTTACATGTAAAATGTGAGAAAGGGTGTTTGTCTTAGCTATGTCACTGTAGCACATATCAGTAAGTATAAAAAACAACAACAATTATTTTGTTCAACCATTCCTCAATTCAAACATTATTAAGACGTTTCCAATACACCAAGTTTTGATTTGAAAACATGGGAAGAAGTGAGGAAAATGTTAATGACCAATAGTAATCCTTTTCCCTACAAGTTTCACTTGTCTAATTTAACAAATCACAGTGGTTAAAATCAACCAACAAGTTTGATTTAAATAATGATATAAAGGATGAATTATTTGACAGGTTTGCTATTTGTATATCTAGTGATCTTTTTACTTGATGTGTTAGAATTTCTTATTAATGAGACAGGATCTGGAAAAGGGTCCATTAAGGCTTTTGAGCCCAAAATGGTTCCGGAACAGACTGCGTGTACACGTAGTCTGATCAGGAACCATATTATTCTCCAATGGCTTTATCATGGTCTGTAGCAATCATATGATAGTATCATAGAGCCTGGCCAGACTGCGCATGGGTACAGCCTAATCTTGAAACACGGCCGTTTCGAATATTATACGGGACTTTTTTCCAGATCCCTGCTCAAATGTTCCTTCGCATTTTTTAGGTCAAGGTCGTACATCTTCCGGACCTCAACATTACGGACTATGGTCGAATGTATAGTTACGGATTTGCTCGTCAAAGAGTGGCACCGTTAGAGGTTTTCTACAATGGAAGTCCGCTCAGAATGGCAAGATGGCCAAACGAAGTAAGAAGCTTCAAAAAAGATAGAAAAACATATATCTGTCTTTGTTTTATGGGCTCATGCTATTCACTTAGATACTTTCTTATGAGAGATGAGTAAGACATTCCGTACCAGAAAAGATCCATCGAACATTAATTTTACTATCATCGAGAATTGTTAATCATGTCCTACCAGAAAATCAAAATGGTTGGAGTCATATAACTTTATTTTTTTTACATGCATGTAGACCGAATAGAACTTTATTCAAACAAGGATGTACAAAAAACGAATTGCCTTTCAGAATTATTGTATTGTTATGATTGATTCTTAGCAAAAACATAATTAATTTTGACAGAATTGTGTTACAAAGTTTTTAAATCGATTAAGGATTTTTTCGTTTTAGGGTTTCATCAACATTGTCAAAGTACTAGACGGACCAAATGGGCACAGGTTCCAATACAATTCCACTGTACCTCGGCGCTGGTCACACATGAAAGATCTCTGGACATACGGTTATTGGTAGGTCACGTCAGATAGGTTAGAGTTAAAGAAACGTTTTCTCGTGCAATCAGGCTTTGAAAAAAGTCTCAAAGTTAGGTCGATGGTCAGGGACTATTGTTTGAATCGACATAAAGCTGTGCAAGCTTTCAGAAAAAAGAACAACCCCCCCCCCCCAAAATGGTTTCTTAGAATATCAAGGACATATCATTAACTATATATTGTTGATAAATCTGAAGTTTTTAACAAAATTAAAAGGTGTTTGAACTAGTAAGACACTAAATCGCATTGCACATTTTAAGGATTGGCTTCTGATTTTGATAACAATTTTGTTTTGGGGAGAGGGCTATAAGAATATCGCTACTAAGCCAATCTGTTATATATTCGCACTATAAAACTGTGCCGACTCATATTTTTCCACAATAGATAAGTTTATTTTCTGTCAATTGTTTTTCAAGGGAACACAGTTGGTGTGACCTTTCCGCCGAAGTTTCAACTTTAAACACCACGTCCATGACTGTTACACACACCAACAATACTAACCTTATATTTGGGATGCGAACTGGTACGTTTCATGTTATAAAAATGGTATATTTATCTAAAAATTAGTTTAATTGTAATTTTAGTAGAATGTGCATTTTAAAAGTTTTATTATTTCAGGCATGTATACAGATCAAACTTTATGAACTTATTTTTTTCTGAAATTATTCATTAGTGTTTTTAAATCCCAAATTACATAAAAGCGATCATTCTCTCATCACCAATAGATTGAGCTATTATACAGTAAGCCCCCCCCCCCATACGTGCTTTGTAGTCTAAAGCAATGGACCCTGTCTTCTCATTCTTATTAATTAAGATTTCTATTAACCACCCATTGGTTGGAGGCATGCACTTCAAATCTGCATATCGCTTGCATATCAATGAAAACGATGCCATGCATGTAAAAGCATATATTGCATACAAAAACAAAGGATTAGAAAGAAAATTACAGTATGTAGAAGCAGAAAGGAAAGGAGATAATGCTTCACATATATCATTAACAGGTCACTGGGGTGCTATGCCACTTGTTGGAAATCCAGATCAGGGTGGATATTTCCGATTTATCAACGTGCTGTCTGAATTGGATTTACCAGTAAGTGAAAAATACTTGATATTAAAGTCGTGTCATTTAAAAGTTTATACATGTATGCTAAATACATCAGCCGTCTTAAAATAGTGATCAAGTACGAGGAACATTAATCCGAGTCTTCTCTGATGTAAATACGCTCTTTGATATTTTGATTTTTCGCTATCTAAATAGCGAAAAATCAAAATATCAAAGAGCGTATTTACATCAGAGAAGACTCGGATTAGAGGAACATGTGATTGATGAACAGCCCATTTATCTTTCTCTTTAAATATTTCATAGATAATTCAATCTTATCCGTTCCAATTCATAGCTGTTTACACGGTGGATAAGCTACACGACTTTTTGGAAACATTCACACAGAAAAATCGCCCACTACAAGGTGTGTTTTCTTTAATTTCTAAGGATTTTGACGAGATTAAGTGAATCGTGTGCGCCTTTGAGAGTTTCATTCCCGATTATAACTCACACTTGTAACTACAACGTTTCTAAGTTAAACTAATTTTCTTAAAAAAATTCTTTTACGAAAAACTTTTGCCTGTTTTTGTGATTATCCTATTTATAGGGCGAGTACTACCTTGACAGGACGACGGGTAATTTGTACGCTTGGCTCCCTACTCAAGATGGTACCCTTAAACCCAGTGACGTCATCTACGTTTCAACGCTTGGGTCATGCATTCAGTAAGCTATACGTTTTTGTTTGTTCCTTTTTTAAAATAAAATACACAATTGTATAATCGTTATTAAGAAAATTATCGGTAAAAGATAAAAGAAGTAAAAGATAAAAGGACTAGGCCTTTGTGTAAATTTCTAACAACGCGATTGACCAGGTACTAGATTAAAATCCGTCATGCAACACACTCGGTATTGAACATACATACGCATATGAGCCATGCTAAAACGCACGACAAAATATTTGGAAAAAAGAAATAATAATAGACCATTTCTCCATGTTATTTGTTGTATTCACAATAGAAAGGATGGTCCTGTTTTGATTACATACAAATGAGCCAGGATCTGGAAAAACGTCCCTAAGAGCATTTGAGAACGACATGGTTCCAGATCAGCTTGCGTATACACGCAGTCAGACCTGGAACCATGTTGTTCTCCTATAGTTTCCTCATGGTCTGTTGCAACTATTCGAGAGTAACATGGATGGTGGCTAGACTGCATTAAGACACAGCATGGCCTTGAAACATGTCAATCTCAAATGCTATAAGGGACGTTTTTCCAGATCCCGGCTCAAATAGACACTGAAAAAGGAAACAATGGCACACCAAAATGTAATCGACTTGTAATGTTCACTATCTTAATTTGTTTTATTTGAGGGCTGGGTAATTGAATTTTTAAACCCTTATAACATTTTCTTTCAGACTGAGGGACAAGACAAGTAATGTGGTGTTCTCTAATTTCATCCTGGAAATATGCAGGAAAACCGGACTGGTCGGAAATAATCTTCGCAACATTCAAGTTAAGAAGATGGAAATTAGAAATACAGGTATCCAAGGCTATGTTGTTTTTGAAGGGTGCACACCATACTAAGCGGAACTAGACGCTTTCAAACGTCGTTTTTTAAAGTGCAGCATTTGACCATTCAGAAAGTTTTGAAGCAAAAGAAAAGAGAAGAGAACAGTATAAACTCAGGCGGACTACAATAGGGCTCTACGTTAACTAGTTAAGACATATCAAATTGCTATAATGTAAAACATTATTGTTATTACATATCGACGCCTTACATGAAGAAGGGCGTAAGTGAAAAAACATAGTTTTGAAAAAACTGGAAAAAAACTGTTTTATTTCAAAAAGAAATAAGAATAAACGACCTTTTTCTACAGCCAAATTGGTCAGCACGACAAGTTCAAAGTCTATGTTTGCACCATATTTAGAGCTTAAAATGTCCTTTCCAAAAATGTATGCATCATAAAAGGTCGTAAGTACCACTTACGACCTTATTCTTCTAAAGCATCGATATACGTCCCATTGTTATTACTTAAATGCCTCTACGACATAGGCTAACAATTTTTTGTAGAATATTTGTCTATCTTTATTTTATTACATGTACGATACACAATCCTATATAAAACAAAGACCAACGTCATTTCAGGTGGTAAAGGAATAGCTTTTCATGGTGATTCTAGAAACTGTCTTTTCTCAAAGTCAGTGTTACATGATAGTGATGGTGGGATTGCTATATCAGGTAATTTCTGAGTCACAAATAAGAAATAGATGGTCTGATTAATAATAAAGTTATTGTTATACACATACACAAGCATGTATCGAAGTTTATTCACCATCTTCTACCATCCATGTTTGTCTCTCTATAATATATCGGTGTTTTACTTGATTAATAATTAGATCTACATAAAAATGAACATAAATGTTACTTGTCAAATACATCTATGTATAAAGATGAAATGCACAAGTAATTCTACCTTTTTATTCAATCGGTTTATGCTACATGTATTTGTTTTTATTTAATCCGCTTGATTTGTACTTTTAGGTGGAAACCGCAAACTGTTAGAAAGTGGAGGGAATGTTGTTGAAGACTGTGAAATATTTAGATTCTCCAGAGAAGGTGCGAATGGTAGAGATGCGATACTTTTATCAGGCGTTAAGAATATTGCAAGATATAACAAACTTTATACGGGACAATACACCGCCTTGCGGTATTCCGTAAGTAATTTAGAGTGATTTTAAAACATGCAAGATCTACCATTACTCGTCAGCAAAAATGCTTCCGAATACGAGCTGAAAGTGAAACGGCGTTACATTCCTTCTCCCAAAACTGTGATTTTTTTCAAGGAAATGGGGTTGTACATGAAAACAAATAACCTGGTACGTACAGGAAAAGGTTAATGTTGAAGACATCTCTTGTTCAATAAAATGAATTGTTCAGGAATTGGGGGAAACTGATGGTAATCAGCCGTTTCTTTTACTCCAAGGAATATATATGTCAATTTCTTATAGGGTCTCCAAGAACCTGGGTTTATTTGGGAAATGATTAAAGCTCGGAGGCGAAAGTATACATTCTTGAACGGAGAAGGTCACTAAATCATATGAATTTTTCCGTTTATATATTGTAAGCAAATTTTGGAACTGAGTAGATTCCAAATTGCTTGTTTGTTATGTAATAGCCCCGGAAGCAAATCTAAAATTGCTCATAAGCGTGTTTAAAATGCTTTAAGTACCAAAATTGCTTACAACACAATTATGCACTTGTAATTATATCTTTTTACAAAATGAAAATTTTGAAATAAAAAAGTGACGGAAGAAAAGGAACGCCCGATGGAATGAATTAACGAACCAACAATACGATTCTTATTAGGAAATGAAACCGTTTTATATAACACGGTTCTAAGTCAAATAAATGGCAATTTGATTAGGGGATAGGAAATATTAAAGATTGCGCATATTTCCCTTTAAGTTGGTAAGCTGCATGGAATCAATCACATATCCCGTGTGTGGAAAACGGAGCATATTAGTATATCAGACCAACAGTTATTCCTATCAGCTGACATTCTTTAATATACAGCCCCACAACGGTGTAGCGTTATATAACGCGAAGTGCTTAAGCCATCCTCACCATAATTGACAATGTAATTGACAGTATAGATTGAACAATACTTCATCTACTACAGGGTAACGATCACATAATGGAATACAATCACATATTTGACACCTGCATGAATGCCAGTGATTGTGGAGCCATACATACGGGTCGTGATTGGACATATGTAAGAAGAAAGATTTCTACATAATACATAATATGTAAAAGACCTTTTTGTCTCTAGGTTCTAAACATAACATAACTATAAATGATAAATAATTGTTTTCTTTTTTATTTGAAGAGAACAAGTTTTCTTAAATGGAGATGTCTTTCGTACATCCTAGTCCGCACAAAGCTTCACTCCTTCATCCAGATATAATTAATGAAAACTCGTTATAGTTTTGTGTATCGACGATTATGCTATGGGTATAGTGCTGATGTAAGGAGATACCCTCTACTGTTGGCACAAATAACGTGTTTTATGATGTAACTAAGGTTTGTTATAACCTACGTTACCCACAACATAGGCCTACTCTACCTTATCGTTTCAGAGGGGCAATAAAATCCGTTATAATTTGGTGTATCGTACATTACGCTATGTGCCTCGTGCAGATGTGAGGGGTGTCATGTTAGATGATCAGGTATCCTCAGCTGTGATCACAAACAACGTGTTTTATGACGTATGTATCGTCTATTGTGAACTACGTTACACATTAATAAGTAGCAACATAAAATCAAATCCGATATAAATTGATGTATCAATCAATACGCTTTGTACCTGTAACATGTTCATTGTAAACTACGCTACGCATTACAATGTTATTCGAATAAATACCTAGAAACTTTAGCAATTAATGGGTTGCATGGGCTGTGTTAAATTGCCTGGTTTCCCTTTTCCGTAATTGTCAATTACTGTACGGTATTTTGTGATTTTCAATTTTATATAACTCAATTTACGAAATGGGACCTTGATACGGAACCTTTACAAAGGCCCCTGTACCATCATAGATAAATACACAATAACTGACAGATGTCTTTATGTCTTGAATATCATAAAGTGTGTAAGTATAAGTTAACATTTTCAGCATGATCATAAATTATCTTACGTTTTGGTTTCTGAATTCATAAAATACAGAACTGGAACTATTGTAATTTTCGTGATTCTGTGGTCACTCAATTAATACAATACTTATATAATGTAGGCCTACACATTAATAGACTGTAAGTACTATAAACGCTACTTTAATAAAATCGAATTTCAGAATGAAGTCCATGTTAATATCGGCGGTGGACGAGACAACATAGTCGCCAACAACATTATGTACAACGCTACCAGGTCTTCCATGCAAGTGGATGGGCGGGGAACACGGAGAGATGATTATAGGGCTTATATCAATAAGAAACTACACGTAAGTGCATGAGCAGGGTTAAGGTAAATGGCGCTTATTTGATAGGCGACCAATAGGGAATCAGATAAGCATGTCCAATATCTATGTTTCGTGGTAGATCTTACGGTCTGTGGCGACCAAACGCCAATCGACAGATCGCTCCGCCCAACATAGAATTTAAGACAAACAATGAGAATGTGATCGTTAATAGGGAACGACTTTATCCAGATAATCATGACGTAAATTCGGACAAACAAAACAGTATTTCGTAGGTGTTGTTATAAAATCTCGTAACTACGGCTTGATTCAAGCCGTAGTTACGAGATTTTATAACAACACCGACGGTTTATCATAACATAACGGTAAAACTAGTCTATTGTTAGCACAACATTCTTTGCCATCGGCATGTCGATTGTTTTTATTGTCAGTCGATAAATCGATACAATAACACGTGCAACGAAGAACAATTGGGGCATGACATCGTCGTCACAAGCTCCAAGAAAGACGATCGCATGTGAGTAAATCATGTGTGACCCGTCACGCTAAAAGGGACCTTATGTGAACTCCAAATTTCCAAATTTTGACAAACTTGTCAGACAGGGGAAACCTTCCGGATTTAGAAAATTACATAAACGTGAAAAGTGTCGGCCCTAGTCTGGCTGCGCGAACTGCGCAGACTGACTAGGGTCGATATTTTTCACACACCCGATAAGGTCCCTTTTAGCGCGACCTGTCACATATAGCTAAGTGTCAGGTCAAATGTAATCATTAATGACAAAACAAATTGATGGTGCAAGTATCATGTTCGGCGCCAATTTGATTTGCCAGAATGTAGGCTTTTGATCTGGTCGAAAATGAAATCAGCTTAAAATATTTTACAAAGTGAAAAAAGTACTAACAATCAATAAAGTTGAAAAGTGTGAGAAACCCATCTGTTCCACCAGCAATACACCAGCCTGATCAGTTTGAGACAACCTCTTGATATCATGCAAGATGATCAACCCAAATAGTATGTGTAATAAGGTACTCGACATACTTTGGTGTATTTTACTGGGAATTATAAAGATGACAACAATTGCTACGAAAATTGATACTATACCAACGTTTTGTAAACGATAAATGCTCTAGCAGACACTCTTTGAATAAATAAATGTCGTCACTAATTGCGTTTTACATAGTATTTGTATATTGTACCTTTCTATCTGTAATATATTATGTTGAATTTTGACTGCACGTCTATTCTATCCAACAACGTTTGATATGCATAGGCATTTACATAAATCTGAGAAATTTTATATACATGAAACTATTCATTACCACGTGTGCACATGAAACTATTCATTACCCCTTTTGCATGTACACAATGACTCTCCAGTAGCTAACTTGAAATTGTAAACCATACTATGCTCGACGCTTCAGGCGCCGAGCAATTATTAAGTCAAGGGTACTTACTTTGCTATACATCCCGTGCGTGCAAACTATATTTATGTCCCTTGTCTTGTCGAGTCCTTTTTAGTCCTTGGGCCAGGACCAGGAAAATAGGGTAAGTATTACCAGAAAAAAGGACAAAAGGACACCTATATATATTTGTAGATATACATCTTGTGGATGTTTTTCAGTGATGATATCCGACATGAAGAGTAGCTAAATATGTTTTACCCTTACCTTTATATAGGTACCCTTCACGACGTGAATGACAATCTGGTTTGGGGTAAGGGAAAGGGAAAAATTAATTAGAAATATTAAATGAATGTATCAATCTATTTATTTGAATCCATACGTATGAGCATATATTTCCCTACTTATGAATCATGATTTCTTTATTTGTGTTGCCCTCTTATCTTTCGCTTCAATGAACACTTCCGCAAACAATTGGTCTTGTTTTAGAGAAGACGAAAAACTAATGTTTACTTAAAACAGCATAGAACTAAAACAATGCGTGAAACGGAGAAAGTGAAGAATTCGTGCTATTGTATTGTTCTTTTTATATACGCTTTGCAAAGCTTTTCTCTAGACTTGTCTAACCCATCATCTGCTATTGTCCACCCAAATTAACCCGGGACAACCTAATTTTCGTGCGCTAAGTCCGTTAGTTGATCGTCTTTACAAAACATTGCCGAGGCGGGGTCATTACATATGCAGATGTCTCGGGTTAATCTTGCTGGACAATATAAATTAGCATTTACATTTGAGTGTGTTTTTCAGGATATGCCGTATACTGGAACATTGTGGAGTTTGAGATATCCGGACTTGGCAAAGATTGACCAAAATAACAAAACGCTTCCAGAAGGTAAATATTGTGCGCACAAACGCCAAAATATTCGTCTGGCACAATTTCAAAAGAATATTGTTAAACCGAAGTGACCGTGCGCTATGAATATTTATAAACAAACGTAATCGTCTGCAATATTGACAATAATGAGCGCAAGGTTACTTCGGTTCAATAATAACATAAGATGAAATGAACTGCAACAATGAAGGAAATGTGTTTGTTTAGCATTGACTACGTCCGCCAACGTCGTAACAACAACTTCTATCGTCTGTAGTTATGACATTTTCAAACGCAGCCGACAATAGTATAGTTTAACCCATTCCCAAACAAGACCTGGTTTTGACGTCCCTAATAGAAAAGGCTAGGGAAAACATTGAAACAAAAGAGA
Source organism: Fragum sueziense (assembly GCA_963680895.1). Classification (NCBI taxonomy): domain Eukaryota; kingdom Metazoa; phylum Mollusca; class Bivalvia; order Cardiida; family Cardiidae; genus Fragum; species Fragum sueziense. Next base: position 26,156,143 of record OY804603.1, read on the forward strand.
AACTGCTAATAACCAGCAGTTTCTCCTTTTGTCTCATTTTTAGCTCCACTGGCCGTAGGCCAGCGAGCTATTGTCATGGCGGTGTGTCCGTAGTGCGTGCGTGCGTCCGTGCGTGCGTGCGTCCGTTAACTTTTTCTTTAAAAATCTTCTCCTCTCAAACCAGTGGGCCAATTTTGACAAAACTTTGCAGGAATGTTCCTTGGGTGACCCTTTACTTAAATTGTTCAAAGAATTTTGATTGGTCCATAAATGTGGGCGTGGCAGGGCGGGGTTTATCAGACTTAGAGAAATCACAAAATAATTCTTTAAAAATCAACCATTGGGCCAATTTTGACCAAACTTGGCAGAAATGTACCTTGGATAACTCTTTACTTAACTTGTCAGCGAAATTTTGATTGGTCTATAAATGTGGGCGTGGCAGGGCGGGGCTTATCCAATTTTGAGAAATCACAAAATAATTCTTTGAAAATCTTCTCCTCTCAAACCAGTTGGTCAATTTTGACCAAACTTTGCAGGAGTGTTCCTTAGGTGACCCTATACTTAAATTCTTTAAATAATTTTGATTGGTCCATAAATGTGGGCGTGGCAGGGCGGGGCTTATCAGACTTAGAGAAATCACAAAATAATTCTTTAAAAATCAACCATTCGGCCAATTTTGACCAAACTTGGCAGAAATGTACCTTGGGCGACTTTTTACTTAACTTGTTAGCAAAATTTTGATTGGTCTATAAATGTGGGCGTGGCAGGTCGGGGCTTATCAAATTTTGAGAAATCACAAAATAATTCTTTGAATATCTTCTCCTCTCAAACCAGTCAGTCAATTTTGACCAAACTTTGCAAGAATGTTCCTTAGGTGACCGTATACTTAAATTGTTTAAAGAATTTTGATTGGTCCATAAATGTGGGCGTGGCAGGACGGGGCTTACCAGACTTAGAGAAATCACAAAATAATTCTTTTAAAATCAACCATTCGGCCAATTTTGACCAAACTTGGCAGAAATGTACATCGGGTGACCCTTTACTTAAAATGTTCAAAGAATTTTGATTGGTCCATAAATGTTGGCGTGGCAGGGCGGGGCTGATCAGACTTATAGAAATCATAAAATAATTCTTTAAAAATCAACCACATGGCCAACTTTGACCAAACTTGGCAGAAATGTAACTTGGATAACTCTTTACTTAACTTGTCAGCAAATTTCGATTGGTCTATAAATGTGGGCGTGGCAGGGCGGGGCTTATCAAATTTTGAGAAATCACAAAATAATTCTTTGAAAATCTTCTCCTCTCAAACCAGTTAGTCAATTTTGACCAAATTTTGCGGGAATGTTCCTTAGGTGACCCTATACTTAAATAGTTTAAAGAATTTTGATAGGTCCATAAATGTGGGCGTGGCAGGGCGGGGCTTATCAGACTTAGAGAAATCACAAAATTATTCTTTAAAAATCAACCATTCGGCCAATTTTGACCAAACTTGGCAGAAATGTAAATCGGGTGACCCTTTACTTAACTTGTTCGTGAAATTTTGATTGGTCTATAAATGTGGGCGTGGCAGGTCGGGGCTAATCAAATTTTGAGAAATCACAAAATAATTCTTTGAATATCTTCTCCTCTCAAACCAGTTAGTCAATTTTGACCAAACTTTGCAAGAATGTTCCTTAGGTGACCGTATACTTAAATTGTTTAAAGAATTTTGATTGGTCCATAAATGTGGGCGTGGCAGGACGGGGCTTACCAGACTTAGAGAAATCACAAAATAATTCTTTTAAAATCAACCATTCGGCCAATTTTGACCAAACTTGGCAGAAATGTACATCGGGTGACCCTTTACTTAAAATGTTCAAAGAATTTTGATTGGTCCATAAATGTGGGTGTGGCAGGGCGGGGCTTATCAGACTTATAGAAATCATGAAATAATTCTTTAAAAATCAACCACATGGCCAACTTTGACCAAACTTGGCAGAAATGTAACTTGGATAACTCTTTACTTAACTTGTCAGCAAATTTTGATTGGTCTATAAATGTGGGCGTGGCAGGGCGGGGCTTATCAAATTTTGAGAAATCACAAAATAATTCTTTGAAAATCTTCTCCTCTCAAACCAGTTAGTCAATTTTGACCAAATTTTGTGGGAATGTTCCTTAGGTGACCCTATACTTAAATAGTTTAAAGAATTTTGATAGGTCCATAAATGTGGGCGTGGCAGGGCGGGGCTTATCAGACTTAGAGAAATCACAAAATTATTCTTTAAAAATCAACCATTCGGCCAATTTTGACCAAACTTGGCAGAAATGTAAATCGGGTGACCCTTTACTTAACTTGTTCGTGAAATTTTGATAAGTCCATAAAGAGCGTGGCAGGGCTGGGCTTATCTGACTTAGAAAAATCACAAAATAATTCTTTAAAAATCAATGATTGGGCAAATTTCAATTAAACTTGGTAGAAATGCACCTTAAGTGACCCTATACTTAACTTGTTTATGAAATTTTGATTGGTCCATACATGTGGGCATTGCAGGGCGTGGCTTATCAGAATGGGAGAAATTACGAAAAATTCTTTTAAAACCAACCATACTTTGTTACTTTCGACCATACTTTGTTATTCAACAATACTTTGTTAGTAAAATTTTGATTGGTCTATAAATGTAGGTGCGGCAGGGTAGGGCTTATCAGAATTGGACAAACCATGAAAAAGTTATTTAAACATAAATCTTCATTAGGTCAAATCTTAGAAAAACCTTGTATGCCCTTCAGAGGTCATATTTTCTGCCCAGTCAATCTGAAAAGGGGTAAGAGTGATTGTTTTGATTTTGATGAAATCATTGAAGGATTGAAATTGGGTCACTGGGGTTGAAAACTAGGTCAAGCGGTCAAATATTAGAAAAAACCTGTTTTTTGTCCAAAAATGGGTGCATGGCAGGATGGGACTTATTAGAAATCATTAGACAATTTTTCATTGATTGCCGCTTCTGTAATCACTGGACATATTATGAGTGTACTTTGCCAGAATGTTCCTTAGGTGACTTTTTGCAAATCTTTTATTAACTCCACTGGCCGAAGGCCAGCGAGCTATTGTCATGGCGTTGTGTCCGTCGTGCGTGCGTGCGTGCGTGCGTCCGTTAACTTTTTCTTTAAAAATCTTCTCCTCTCAAACCAGTGGGCCAATTTTGACCAAAATTGGGAAGAATGTTCCTTGGATGACCCTTTACTTAAATTGTTCAAAGAATTTCGATTGGTCAATAAATGTGGGCGTGGCAGGGCGGGGCTTATCAGACTTAGAGAAATCACAAAATAATTCTTTAAAAATCAACCATTTGGCCAATTTTGAGCAAACTTGGCAGAAATGTACCTTGGGTGACTCTTTACCTAAATTGAGTGTGAAATTTTGATAGGCCCATAAATGTGGGCGTGGCAGGGCGGGGCTTATCGGACTTAGAGAATTCACAGAATAATTCTTTAAAACTCTTCTCCTCTCAGACCAGAAGGCCAATTTTGACCATACTTTGCAGGAATGTTCCTTGGGTGACCCTTTACTTAATTTGTCTAAAGAATTTTGATTGGTCCATATATGTGGGTGTGGCAGGGCGGGGCTTATCACACTTAGAGAAATCACAAAATAATTCATTTAAAATCAACCACATGGCCAATTTTGACCAAACTTGGCTGAGATTTACCCTGGGTGACCCTGTACTTCAATTGTCAGCGAAATTTTGATTGGTCAATAAATGTGGGCGTTGCAGGGCGGGGCTTATCAGACTTAGAGAAATCACAAAATAATTCTTTAAAAATCAACCATTTGGCCAATTTTGAGCAAACTTGGCAGAAATGTACCTTGTATGACTCTTTACCTAAATGTGTGTGAAATTTTGATTGGCACATAAATGTGGGCGTGGCCGGGCGGAGCTTATCGGACTTAGAGAAATCACAGAAAAATTCTTTAAAAATCTTCTCCTCTCAAACCAGCTCGCCAATTTTGATCAAACTTTGCAGGAATGTTCCTTGGGTGACCCTTTACTTAAATTGTTTAAAGAATTTTGATTGATCTACATATGTGGGAGGGGCTTATAAGACTTAGAGAAATCACGAAATAATTCTTTAAAAACAACCATTGGCTCAATTTAGTACAAACTTGGCAGAAATGGGTAATACTTTGTCAGTGAAATTGTGAGTGGTCTATAAATGTGGGTGTGGCCAGGTAGGGCTTATCAGACTTTGTTAAACCATGAAATAATTCTTTAGAAATAAATCAATGGGCCAATTCAGACTAAACTTGGCAGAAATGTTCCATGTGTGACCCTTTTCAAGATTTGACAGTGCAAGGCTTACAAGAAATCATGAGATAATTCTTTTACTTTAGCCAGTGGAGCGATTCAGGCCCTCTTGGGCCTCTTGTTTTCTATGCCACAATTTACACAAATCCTATCTTTAGTAACATCCATTTTGTCATTTGTGGCAGTTTTTAAAGTACCCCCCTAAAATTTTGTTGTTTGGGAAAGGGTTAAGAAAAAATATACATTATCACCAACTTAAGGTAGTCTTTCTTTGATGGTATTAATTCAACGTGGGAATTTTACGAGCGACGTCGTAAATATTCGGTGGTGAAAAGAGTCTATTTTTCCAAATCGTCATATGCCCGTAAAGGTCGAAAGCTGCAGTTACGAGCCTTTCGTTGAAAGGCGTCTACGTTTGTTGAATTCGTAGCGCTGACATTCCACTTCTGTTTTTTCTTCAGGCAATCTGATATCCCACAATTTGGTGTATAATGATCTCCACAAAGACTTCATTCGTTATAGCCAACCATGGATTGTTCGCGACAAATATTATAATGTAACAGAAAATGGATTTGTAAGTAGTGTCTGCTTCATTTTATACGGATATGGATAACTTAAAACCACTCGATCGTGTCATGATAAGGTTATGGGAACTATTAGGCCAGTCACTTTAGCATTTAGGGTACCACTAATTCTAACAGAAATAATTTTGCAACTGAACGAAAGTATTTTATATCATGATCAACATATCAAAAGTCCTCAGAGCAAATCTGGGGGGAAATGGTGTTAAATCACGCTAAAAGATGCCTTGCTATGATCGTAATACACTGGTCCATCCTAACCACCATACATTTTCTCGAGTACCACGTGCTTCTCTTACGCTGTACTTGTCACATATTATTTCTTATTTGATTGAATTTTATATTAAAACTGAAAAATGTATTCGTTATATAAAAATATAAAAGGATAAATATAACGAATAAGTAAAAATAATTTAGCTTTAAATAGAAGTATCTGTGATCGGTTTTTAAAAGTACGGAAGCTCAATGTGACTATGAATTTATTACATCCGTCAGATATAGATCATTCAAATCGGAATTACAAAATTTGCGAGAAAATCATCCTTTACTCGCCCCCAACCACTTGGATTGAAGTCCACACATGCTTTTTGTTATTATACGCCCGAAGGGTCGTATTATGTTATGGCCCGGTCGTCTTTCTGTCCGTCTAACCCTCCGTCCGTCCGTTATCAATTGCTTGTGTGCGCAACTTCTCCTACAGTTTTGATCGGAATTTGATCAAACTTGCCATAATGAATCTCTATGGTATCTAGTTGTGCCCACCGCTAACGGAATTCAGATAACTCTTTTCGTTCTTGAATAAAAATGCCCATAAAAATGCCCATTTTATTGTGTGCGCAACTCCTCCTACAGTTTTTATGAGAATTTTATCAAACTAGCCACAATGAATTTCTATGGTGTCTAGTTGTACACAATGCTCATAGAATTTAAATAACTGTTTTCGTTTCTGAATTATCTTCCCTTGAATTTAAGAAAAAATGCCCATTTTCTCAAAAATGCCCATTTTCTCGTGTGCGCAACTCCTACAGTTTCGACCCGAATTTAATCAAACTAGCCACAATGAATCTCCACGGTGTCAAGTTGTACACACCGCTCACGGAACTTAGATAACTGTTTTTGTTTCTGAATAATCTGCCCTTGAATTTAAGGTAACTAGAGACAACGAATCTCTATGGTGTCTGTGAAAAAGGGCGGGGAAAATATTGCATTTGCGATTTCATATCGCGGAGATAAACGAATTTCACTTCAATAGAGAGCATTTATCAACTTTTAGTCGACGAACTATTATACTTGCGACAACTAAAAGATAAGCTAATTTTTCCCCTGTTTGTTTGGCGTAGATCGCGAAATAGAAGGTGCATTAATGACGTCATCAATAGTGGACGAAATAACGTCAAATGCATTTAGAATGCGACTAATGAATTGTTGCTACAACATAACAACAAGCTGGGCAACTAAGCGGCGTATCGCGATTCCAAAGAAATCGGACTAAATCCGCGAAGATGGGCATCCGGTTTTTAAATAATATTCACAATTAGAGACATGCATGACTGTTTGGTGATCCCATGTCTTCAAACTTCTTCTTGAAGCTATACACCTGCTTCTTACTGATTAGCTATTTACGTTTATGTGCATTCTTCATTTGAGTAATTACATAATTTTCTGACATTTTCCCTTGATAAAGCCAATTTTGAAAAAAGTAAACGATTAGAAGACGTCAGCAATGACGTAGTAATGACGCGTTCCAGCATATTATTAAGTATGTTGCACAAAATTGCATTATCGTATCTACAGATGGATTTTTAAATTCTGTATGAATGAAATACCACAGGCCTACATGTTCTTATTTCATTTGGAAGCTTAACATGCCTTATGAAATACCCTTATAACAAAGCAGTTCTAGTATTTGGGTAATGTAGATCGTTAAACATTCATAAAGATCTACTATTTTTTCACACACAATCTTGAATTGTACTAAATAGAAAACATAAACATAACTTCATTTCTTTAATGACTTAAATTCATTGTATAGTGATTTGTTTTATGGGCCGGTGACCTTATCTAAGACAATGTCATGATTGGTTGATTGTATAACAAGAAAACAAAATTCAATCAGCAATGAATAGCAGTCGTTGATTTGACGTCTCTAAAGAGAACCTACTCTTAAAAAATGAAGAAAGTGCTGATAATCATATTTTTCTCCTTTTGCATCAATACGTTTTTATCTTGTTATTTTTCTATAATGTATACAAATCCATTTTTTTTTCAAAGAATTTTTGTCGTCTACATCAGCTTTCGAACTGGAAGTCTATTATTTAGGTACAGCGAAGGGTTTAAAAGTATTTGGATAAGTTAACCTTAATACATGAGTGGGTGGGGAAATTCCACTCGCAAATTCACTTTCCATGTAAAATTCAAATAAAGAAAAATAGCAAAATCGATGTTTTTTACTTTATAAACCTCTTTTATGAAATTATCCATAAAATATTTCATCCACAATAGCATACTTGGTTTCAAAAGACTGTTTTCTATGCCTACACCCCAAAACATACTTTTGGCTTGCTTTGAAGGGGTCCCCTAGTAAGATCGATTTTTTTCATATTTCCCCTCGAGTAACATTTGAGGACTTTTTTCTAGAATGGATAAATGGTTATAGATTATAAAAATGTTGGTTTTGTTTCTGTTAGAATTAGTGGTGGGTTGGGCCTATTTTTCGGCTAAAGTGACTGGCCTATATTGCCGAGTTCTAATATTGTGACACGTACTTAAAAATTGTAAACCTGAACTATTTACAACCAACGCATTTAAAATCATTCTTCACTAACACGGTGGGGATTGTGCATGATGGGATGGATAACGAATACTGAGTATACGGACAAAATTTGCCTCGCTTTAGGTAAGAAATTGTGCAATAATTTTCTTATTTCTGCTCCAATTTTCAAGCGGTTTGTTGCATGTACCCCGCATTAGTGAGCTCTTTCCTCGGATATATGACTTGTTTGTAGAATCTTTGTACTTTGTCCAAAAATTGATCCCAACCGACCAGAAAAACGACAAAAAATTCAGGCCCTTTTTCTAGTCGGTTGGGATCGGTTTTTTTTAGAAAAGTACAAGGAAGTTCCAGATAAATAATACATCTGAGGAAAGGGCTTAGTAAGACGGAGTACATGCAACAAACCGCATGAAAATTGACGTAGAAATAAGAAAGTTATTGCACAGTTTCTTACCTGAAGCGTGGTTAATTTGGCCGTAGTCGTTACCATTTCGCTTTCTGGTCGGTTGGGACAATATTTCGGAAAAAGTATCATGAGTTATCTAATATGTCATACATCCGATGAAAGAGCTCGATAAGGCGGGTTACATGCATCAAACCGCTTGTAAATTGATACAGAAATAACAGAGTTATTGCAAAATGTCTTACCTGAAGCGAGGCGAGTTGGCATCAAATTTTGTGCAAATAATAGACTGAGTTTACCGTTATGTTTTGATAAACCGTCGGTGTTGTTATAACATCTCGTAACTACGGTTTGATTCAAGCCGTAGTTACGAGATTTTATAACAACACCAACGAAATACTATTTATTTGTCCGAAATTACGTCACGGTTTACTTGATAAAATCGTTCCCTATTTTCGGTAGTCGTTATTCATCCCATCATGCACAATCCCCACCGTGACTAAGTAACCATGTAGCTATATACCCGGTAGTATAATACGTTGTGCAAAGAAGCCAACAATGCAAATTTCACAGGCTACTATTTGCTGCTGAAAGCTAATCAACTTTCTTACACTCGTACCTGTATAAGAATGGAACTATTTCCTCAAGTCTTCCTACATATCAGAATCAGTTGTTATCAACAATTGACCAAACGCCAATCGACAGATCGCTCCGCCCAACATAGAATTTAAGGCAAACAATGTGCATGTGGTCGGTAATACAACAACACCGACGCGGTTTATCAAAACATAACTGTGAACCTAGTCTATTGTTAGCACAAAATTCTTTGCCATTGGTATAGCATTCCAACGATAATGTGCTATTTACAAAGCTATAAATAGAATGAACTCGGCCTACAGGTAAGAAAGGCTTGTTATATACGTTTAAAATGTTATATTTTACGCTACAATGTATAGACATACTCGATAGCGCAGTGGATAGAACATTGACGCTTCGTCCATTTTCTTTTAGCAAACGCGGGTTCGAGTCTCATAGACCGATGGGTAATTACATATTTTGTTTTACAAATATATTTTGTTTTATCATTTTAGAAAAAAAGATGAGAAGAAAGCAGACTCTTAATGATTTTTATATAGACTTATAAGATAATTTCGGAAAATCGCCAAATGCAGTCTAGAAAACTTTAAAAATTGAGCAGTCTAAATGTTTGCCGTTTGGCGACAGTAAGAGTTCCACACCTTTATTAATTAATTTATGTTTTGTAATGTATTGCATCTTTAAAGTTTATATATTGTGAATAAAAAACATTTAATCCATTTCCACATAATGAGGCTTTTTGACAGCCCGCAAAATAACAGATCATGATTTTTTTCATTTATTTATTGGAAAAAATGAAACTGCTTGTCATAAGCATGTTTTCATTTCACAAACTGTTTTCTACATAGAAAATCATAAAACAGTGTGAAGCTCATTTAAGATCTACTTGCATTTGCAGCATTTTTAAATTTTATTCAGCCTATTTTTACGTTTGACAATGGTTTACATTGAAAATAAAGAATATATATGTATTTACAAATGTGAAAGGAACAAAAAAAAAAAAATGAAAACGCAAATAAGTGAAAAAAAATAAAAAAAAAAAAGTACACGGATATGTGTGGAATCGAACCCACACAATTAAAACAGAACTCTTTTCCTAAGGTCAAGCGCCAACTGTGTAACCATTAGACCACGGACACAGGTACTTGTAGAGAGTCATACTTACAATATAACCATTGTTTTCATTGTGATAATTGCGATAATTGTGTTTTGATCTGTCTAACCTTTCATTATCAAATGGGTATGTTCTATATTTTTGGCGGGAACCTGATTATCGTTTGAGGACTATATGTCGATTGTTTTGATTGTCAGTCGATAAATCGATACAAAACCACGTGCAACGATGAACAATTGTGGCATAACATTTTTGTGATCGTCCATTGGCTAATCGATGTTTTTGATTGACAGTCGGCGTTTGGTCAATTACTGCGCCCATGGCTGGTGTCAATTCACACAGCATTGTTCATTCTTACTACAAGAAAAAGTGTTTTATCCTGTCATTGTGAATTATAATCTTGAACTTCGGACAGGAAATGTAATGTCGATTAACATTGTCATTTTAACCCCTGACTACACATTGACGCTTTTGGATGTCCTACAAAACAATTACTTTAAAAAATATGGCGAAAATGAAGAAATTACTTCATTTTTCACACTTTTTTCAACCCAAAACGACCAAAAATATAAATTTCATTGTCTTGAAATTGTCCTCTGCAACATCTTTGAATTTGTACCAGTCTTAAATTTTGCTGTCTAGTAATGGGTCAAGTTGTTGCCATATAATGTAATTATCACACGACGGCTAAATACTTTCCCAACGACCCCGGATGTAAATGAGATGAATATGACCCATTTAAACTTTGCAAAAATTAAGATGTATTTCACCTTTTTTTCTCAAACTGAAGTCCTACGGCGCTGGAGATCATTATGACGTCACTGTTGGGGACATGCGGGTCAAATGTCACTCCAAGGCGTGGGCGAACCACGTGGGCTTTCCACAAGTAATTACGCAAAACGACGTAGGACCCAGATTTGACGTCGGACCATCATTCAACAAGATAGGTAAGGCTACTGTTATTGTTACTGTAAAATTACGTACCTAACCCTTTCCCCCAATAAGACTCTATTTTGACGCCTCTTTAAGGAAAGGATTGGGAAAAACATTGACACAAAACCTATATTTATCAACTTTCACGTCAGCTTTTTTTTTTAAAAAAAATACAATTTCAATAGTGAGATTAGTTGGTTTGAAAAAAAGGGATACATGTTTTTCTACAAAACGAATATTAACAAATTGCTATTATCTATCATTCTTCTATACTATCTTTGTCTATCTATTCGACTCCAGTCCCTCCTCCTATAAACATTTCTAACTCGGAGGCGGTTTGAGACCCTGCACCACACATGCGCTAGATACAAGGTCTCCCATGCCCGCCCCTATACATTGTACCAGACGGATCTGGACAATTCATTATTTATCAATGATTATTTAAAAAAAAACTTCATTTTTATCAAAATAAAGTCCCGGTCACATACGATTCCGCGTCCATATCGCATCCACGTCAATCAAGAATTATACTGCACGGGTCCCATGTTTTAGACGTGCTCCGGTCGTGATGTAGACACAGAATGGTGTATGTGACCAGGCTTTAAATGTCTCATCTCGCACCTTGCAGTTCGTAAACAAGTCCAACTTGGAGGAGGTTCGACCCCCTGTACTACACATGCACCAGTCACAAGCTCACCCATGCCCGCCTTTATACCGGACGGATCTGGACAAACGCCTCTCTTCAATGTGTCCGATCAAGGTATGCTTAAAACCTTATTTACATTTTTACAAAATGACGCCTTTAAACGGGCACGAAAAAATTGATTGGAGAAAGCATTTTGGAAAGTGTTAAAGTTGTTTGTGACAAGCAGTTTATTTCATTTCCCACATTGTTTTCTATCCACAAAAGTGCAAAATCTAATGTGAGTGAAGCCAAATCTGCTTGATTCATCTCAAACTATCACATACATTTACTAAATCACCATAAACATTACGTATTTCATAAAAGAATTCTAAAGATATTCGCAAATGAATAAAAAAAACCTAAAGCTATGTTTAAGGTTGTTGGTTACACGTGCACAAATGCACGAACGACCCGAAAGCTGTTGGAACGTATCGAGATGTGTAGTGCGAGAACTACAATCATGCCGCTGATAATGACACCACAATTATGTTTTAAATGAGCTGTTGCTAAATGGCACTCACCACGAAACATTACGCAATTCATACACGAATTCTAAAGGTATTCGTAAATGAATAAATCGTCGTTTTCAACAAAAATCTCGTAACTGCAGCTTATTCTAAGCTGCAGTTACGAAGTTGTTGTTGAAAAGCAAGGGAATACTTATAGAGACTATTGCTTTAAGGTTGTTGGTTACACGTGGACAAATGCACGAACGACCCGAAAGCTGTTGTCACATACCGAGATGTGTACGCAGAGAACACAACAATCATGCCGCTGATAATGATACCATGTGTTTTAAACGATCCGTGACTAAATGACACTCACTACGAAACATTACACATTTAGTACAATTCTAAAGGTGTTCGTAAATGAATAAATCGTCGTTTTTCAACAAAAACCTCGTAACTGCAGCTTGTTCTAAGCTGCAGTTACGAAGTTGTTGTTGAAAAGCAAGGGAATACTTATAGAGACTATTGCTTTAAGGTTGTTGGTTACACGTGGACAAATGCACGAACGACCCGAAAGCTGTTGTCACATACCGAGATGTGTACGCAGAGAACACAACAATCATGCCACTGATAATGATACCATGTGTTTTAAACGATCCGTGACTAATTCGCACTCACAACGAAACATCACTCATTTCATACTCGAATTTTAAAGGTATTCGTAAATGAATAGATCGTCGTTTTTTCAACAAAAACCTAGTAACTGCAGCTTGTTCTAAGCTGCAGTTACGAAGTTGTTGTTGAAAAGCAAGGAAATACTTATAGAGACTATTGCTTTAAGGTTGTTGGTTACACGTGGACAAATGCACGAACGACCCGAAAGCTGTTGGAACGTACCGAGATGTGTACGCAGAGAAACACAATCATGCTGGCGATAATGATACTATGTGTTTTAAACGAGCCGTGGCTAAACGGCACTCACTACGAAACATTACACACTTCATACACGAATTCTAAATGTGTTCGTAAATGAATAGATCGTCGTTTTCAACAAAAACCTCGTAACTGCAGCTTGATTTAAGCTGCAGTTACGAGGTTGTCGTTAAAAAGCGACGAAATACTTATAGAGAGTACGTTTTAAGGTTGTTGGTTACACGTTGACAAATGCACGAACGATCCGAAAGCTGTTGGAACGTACCGAGATGTGTACGGCGAGAACCACAATTATGCTGCCGATAATGATACTATGTGTTTTAAACTAGCCGTGGATAAATGGCACAACTGTGGATCTCAACAAGACGAGGTTGTGACGGCGATTTATGGACCTACAGGTGCGCAATATAATCTAGCCATGATCTGGAAAATGTCTCTTAAAGCATTTGAGATTTTTATGTTTCAAGACTAGACTATGCCAAAGTGCAGGATGATCAGGACCCATGATGCTTTCTAATAGTTGCTACAAATCATGGAAAAGCTATTAGAGAACAACATGGGTTGCACATACATATGCAGAGGCTGATCTAATCAATGTTGTTCTCAAATGCCATGAATACCCCCTTTTTCGAGATCTCGACCCATATACATTTCTCCAAATAATTAAAGGAACATGCAAATTCAAAAGGTCATACATGTATATCGTCGCTTTTCTAAGAAAACCTCGTATCTACAGCTTGTTTTAAACTGCAGATACGAGGTTTTCGCAGAAAAGCAGCGATTATTATATTAGTTCTTTTTGTCCAGGGAAAACTGTTTTAACCAACAATACTTATTGGCTTACCAAGTTTTAACCCTTTCCCAAACAACTCCTGGTTTTGACGCCCTTAGTTGAAAGGGTGGGGGAAAACATTGAAACAAAAGAAGAAATTGCTGATAACCAGCAGTGTCTCCTTTTGGCTCCATGTTTTCTGTGCTAAATTATTCACAACTTTTATCTTTTGCTACATTCATGATTAGAGCAGATATTCATTCAATTAAGCATGTTCAGACACAAATAACGAGCAGTAAAAAAAGAGACTCTATGATTATTTTGAGCAGTGTATATTCAATAAGTATTCTATGATTTAATCATTTAAAGGTATTTATATTCTTCTTAAAGGGTGACGAGCTAGGCTGTCGAAAATACAAATGGCACAATAATTACAAACCAGAAATAACGTATGAAATTACCAACCTGAAGGGGTAGATCATTTATGTCCATTGTTACCACTCGTCGAGCTTTATTAAGTATTAAAATCCAAGTCAATTAATAACATGCTGGTCGTCCTTGTTTTTGTTTTGTAACGGCTACATATGCCCAACCTTCAAAAATCAATTACGTCAGAGATACGTCATATGTGCTCAGCGAGATTTAACACGCCGTACAACCGGCTGCGTAGAGAGTCAGCGAAGACAGATTCGGCATCTGATGTCATGTGCATGGTAGGTCAAATGAATTTACTTTTATAAATAAACGAAAGGATCTTTGGTATTCTATAGTTGATAAATACGCGTATAAATGTTCAGTGCTTGTACAAAATAAACCTTTTCACGTATTCCTCGCAAATAAGGTCACAGTCATCCACACAGCCGGTTGTACGGTGTGTTAATATCGCGGAGGTGTGTCTCGTTGACGTTGACCTTGTCTTGTTTTGAAGTAAAAATAGAATGTGTAAACACGCTTGTAAAGGATTGATCTATAGCAAAGGAAAAATGTTTTTTCGCCGAGATTGAGGTTTTTATCCATTGCTAATTGTTTTTCCATGCACAAATATGAGTTCCCGCACAGTTCGGAAGCATAAAAACATAGAATGAGCCCCTTTAATTGCAAAGAAATATAACTAACTGTAAGTCGATACCTCGTCAGGAACTATTTCCCTTAGGCATGTGACACCAAAGAAACAATTCGTCGATGTAAATGCAAAACCTCGTATGTCGATGTTTCTGATTTTCAAAGCTAAACCTTTTATGTCCAGTTTTGTCAATTCTTGTTAGTTTTGGGATACTTTTACTAATAAATATTTTTAATGACACATTGTATGTGAATAATATGTCTAAATTTAAAGTAAAACCTTTCGGTTTGGGAAAAGTTATTAAACATTTTTCCTCCCACTTGAAAATTTTCCAAAATTGACACACGAGGTTTTGCATTTACACCGACGATTTGATTTCCTAAGCATATAGGATCCCTAGCTGTTGGTTAAGCTGTAGATGATGCGGTGCTTTGAAAATTAACAGAAAAGAAAAACATACAGATTGGCGTTAATCGTCATTACAATGTTTACAAATAATTGCCATAAATAAATGACATGCACATTAACCGAAATATGTTTTAATATATTCAAATAGGAACAACGACATTTGCTGGAGAAGGATGTTTTATGGCCACTTATGGTTGTCCTAACAAGAACGGACCGGCTGATGGGCACGTGACAGCCGGTAAATTGTTCAGAGATGTGTACGCCGAGAAGCAACAAAACGCCGCCCATGATGAATCCAAATGTTTGTCGAGGGCAAAAGCACAATGGGTCTGGTGTGGTTCCCATCCGAACCACCCTGTTACATCGTTTTACAGACCAAATGGTACAGAACATTTTGATAATTTTGTGTTTCCAAATTCACAATGTTTCATCTGTAATTTCTTTACACTCACCACCGAGAATACATATATATCGTTATATTCGACAACTTAAAGTATTGACCGATAGCTCCTTTTGGAACTAGGCGTGTTACTCAACTGGAAACCTAATATATGTTTTATCTTGTTTAGTATTAAATTCCATTCAAGCACGAGTAAAAGAATTTAAGAGAAATAGATATGCATGCATACAATTCACAATCATTTGCTTTCTTATCTAAATGTGAAAATCAATCAAGGCGGTTAACTTTAATAACGAGTTCTGAATTCCAGGCACTTTCAGAACAATAGGATCGGGATGTTGGATTAAAATGTCAAAGTGTCCGAAAGATCACAACGTACAACAAATGTTTTATGACGCATTCGGGGCAACTAACGCTCATTCAGGTAAAATGATACAGACACAAGAATAAGCAGTAAATGTATATCAATTCGTATTTATATCTTTCTCTAGGCAGTAAATATGTGTACAACGTTGTAATTATTGAATAAATGTCAAGGGTGGATCCAGGATTTTTTTTCCAGGGGGGGGGGGGGGTCAAAGCCCAAGTAATGGCTTAAAATACATTAAATATGTTAAGTTATATTGTCAAAATTTAATTTTCGACCCCACCCCTGGATCCGCCCTTGAATGTGGAGTTATTTCTTGAACTATATTTTACCTCAACTTCATATCATAATTATAAAACAAATCAGCGTGTTAATGGCATAACCGATACTAACCAACCAATCAACTAATCAATTTAAAAAAGATGTACAATGATTACACTACCAAAGAGTAGATCTACAGCCAACTTCTCCAGATCATTGATTTGTTAACCTGGCTTTGTGAGAACAATTTTGTCTTGCAAATCTGGCCCCGGTTTCTCGAAAAAACTTAAGTACGTTCTCAGACTCAAATCTGAGCACCGTGCTCAAATCACACGAAATCCACGTGAACTTCAATCGAATACCATTTAACGTTGGAGAGTATTCGTTTGAAGTTGAGCATGTTCTCATGAGTATGTACTTAATTGTTTTCGAGAAACCGGGGCCTGATTTATGTCAGATCAGCATCGATAGAAAAGAGTAAATGGACATGTATCTGTAAGAAATGAACCGCTACAGTATTTGAAACCATCATGTATATGTGTTTCCAGATAAGCTTCTAAAAACAAACAAGCAAACAAACAAGAAGGAAAACAAATGTCTTCCTATGCTCTACGCTGCTTCGATACAGCTTCGCGTATAGGAAGACGCCTGGAGTTTTGAAAACGATTTTCCACAAATGGCGTCAAAGCACAATGAAAACTAAACGAAAATATATTGTTACAGATGATTCCCGATCTGCATGTTTCTCCCGTGCTGAGGACTACTGGCTGCAGTGCGGGTCTGATGCTCGATACCCAGTTACTGCCATATACAGACCAACCGGACAATCTTTCACATATCCTTCGAAATAATGAATTATGTAAATTCTGTTTATGAAAGATGAACACCAATTTTGCATTTCTGTGTTAAAGATACATATTTATAGTTACTTATTGTCAGGGAAAGTTGCTGTAAAAACTGTACATAATAAAAATATGGCATTTAGTTTTTCTCTGTGCGCGCTCTCTCTGATCTGTATTGGCTTAGGTTACGACAGATTTAAAACCCAGTATCACATCATTTCGGAAACACCGACATTCGCGTTAAGCCGCGTTCCCATTGCCGACCAAATCAACTCGATCAACTCGAACGCCTAAATTCCCCGATCAAACCCGATTAAACGCGATCAAATGTATTATCACGACTTCTTCTTTAGTTCTTGTCGATAAATGCCCGATCATTTTTGCCGACCACGCTCGATCAGTACTCGATCGCTTGATCGAGCTTGATCGAGTTGATTTGGTCGGCAATGGGAACGCGCTTTTGAATAATTTGCACACTTTTACAACGCTGCATGATTATCGATTTATGTCATTTATTAATCTTGTATTCTGTCTTATAAAGTCTATGCATGGTGCGACAACATGCAAAAGCCAACTTCTGTGGGTCCTCAGGGATTTAGGCCTAGGGATAATAATGTCCCTTTAAGCATTCTTACTAACACCGAAAGAATAACTTTTAATACCACATATTTCAGCTTTTGAGTTTTGAATGTCAATTATTTTTCTTCAAAAGACTTCAAAGTCTTGTCTTGAACACTCGATTAGATTTCAAGAGAAACAATAAATGTTATCAAACTAGAGCTGAGCTGAATTCATTTAATCAAATATACACAGATAATATTCCAAAAGTGTAGAAAGTGCATCAAATGCTGAAGTTCCTCCATAAACCGTTTCTGCAATAACAAACAGATAAGCAGGATGAGACACGATTTCTAGTAAAGCTGCGATATCAGGTTTTGATTGAGATGAGAAAGTAATTACTGCTACAATAATATCATCTGTTTTGATTGCATCCGATTGTTCTTTCACTGCATCAAGATTTGGAATGGTCTCAGATATGAAGAGGATTGCTATTTTTCTTGATCCCTGTCGATGTCCATTGGATGATACAAATACGTTATCTTTAACGTGTTTTAAAGCATCGACGTGGTTTGGCGTGTTCTGTGATATACTTGTTGTAGATAAGACACTTGCGATTATTGAATATTGAGAGTAATGAGTCTCTAAGTCGAACTTTACAGTTACTGTATCGTCGAATGTCGCTAAGCTAACGTGGACTCTGTCTCGACCGAGTGGTATCTTCTGCAAGAGTGTCTTCAACGAGTCCATTAGACCATAGAAAACTGAGAGTCCAAGATTATTTGATGTCTCTAACAATATGAAAACATCAGCTGAGTGGCGAGTACAATCTGAAAACATATTTTTATGAAGATATCCTTTAGCCTATAAATATAAGTATGGTCCCAAATATTTTTAAAAAAAATATGAGCATTTCCATTTGCAATGAAAAACAACTGTTTTGTTCTAAAACGACGGTAATTCCGGAAGCATTTGCATATAGACACAATCTTATCTGGATTAATATCTTGTAAATATAATGAAGAGCTTTTATTCAGATTCCGGCCCATATCAATAATATAATTAATATATCAATTTATAGACTGAAAAAGACTTTGTTTTTCTTTGTCTGAATGTTCTATGCCTTATTTGAATTACGAGTTCTACGTTTACAAGTAAATTATTTCGACAACCTTTTTCAACCAGACTTTTATGTCCCCGTATGGAGAGATCGGGAGCATATTGTTTTACTCATGTCCGTACGTCTGTCTGTACGAAAACTTAACATTTTGCCATTTCTCCAAAAGTATTTGACATACAAAGCTGAAATTTGGTATGTAATTTCCGTTCAATGAAAGCTATCTATCCTTTGCAATATGACCTTCCTCAAGGTCATCCCTTATCATCCCTTTACAAGGAAACAACATTTTAGAAAAACGGCCATTTCGGGGGCATTTGTGTTTCACAAACACATCTTGTTTAAATTTGTATTATAGAATACTCTAATGTATCATACTTTAAGGCGAAAAATACACAACACTGTTTGTTTACCTGGACAAGCATCCATCACGTGTCTTTTCAGTAGCCAGTGTTTCAAGTCCTCTGTGGTCTGTGAAAACACGTGTATGTGATTAGTAGAAGTATCTATAAGACCCTGCTGCAAAATCTGACTTCCAAACCCCACTGATAACAGCGTAATACCCGCATCTTTAGCATCACATATCTCTACAGCTGTCTCTGATGGATTTGTGTACAGACCATCACCAAGAAGCAGCAAATATTTCGTTCTGTCGGTTGCTGTTTGAGTAAGTATTTCGTTTGTAGCTGCTTTAATAGCAAGGTGAATGTTGCTTGAACCATTAAATTGAATAATGTCATCAATGGCTTGTATCAGAGAATCGTTTGTATCATGGATATCCAGTCCAAACTGTATTGTCACAATATTTGATACAGATACAATACTAAATCTAAACTTGTCCTCGCCAATTGGGAAGGTATTAATCAAGGATTTAGTGAAGTCTTTTTGTCGCCGGAAGATACCCTCATCTTGACTTGATGAACTGTCCAATATAACCACAATGTCAGCTCCTTTTGATGGGTAACACATATCTGAACATGAAATACAAGAAACCAAACTTTAGATAAAATCATTCGATGTTTACTTGCGACTCTTTGCGTATGCCAATACCCTTCTGTTGGAATATTGATACCAAAGTTTATCGGACGATAATCACTGTACCAGAAATTAAACAGTCTCCTGCAAAATGGCCAAACAATATACTGGTTGTTGTTGATTTTCATCAACTACAGCTTTCACGTATTGTCATATGGGCATTTCCCAAACCTGTCATATAGTGATATTCAAAACAAGTTTTCAATTTTACTTTTGATTACCTTTTTAATATCCGATTACTTGTATAGAACTTAAGATTTCTTAATTGGTAACTTATCTTAGTGCATATCGTTTGAAAAATCACAAGGCACTGAAGTCATAATCGGACCGTATGTGTTCATTCATTCTGTAGGATCTTTCTACCAATAGCTAATCTATGGATTTATACTTGTAAATAATTCACTTTGCAAGTCATACTTACCCGTTTCGCAGATATAGCCCGTATAGTCCTCTTCACATGTACAAGTATAGTGGTTCACGAGATTGTTACACGTGCCGCCATTTTTACACGGACTACTTTCACACTCATTTATATCTGAAATTCATGTCTGGATTTAGTCCTACCCCAAACAGAACCGGGCTTTGATGATCAGCATTTTCTCATTTCCCTTCAATATTTCCTGTACATGTCAAAATTTCATACTTTAAGTAAAGTGGTTCACAAGATTGTTACATGTGCCGCTATGTTTGCACGGACTGCTTTCATATTCATTTACATCTGAAAATGTTTGAATCAAGTCTTTCCCAAAATAAAACTGCGCTTTGACATTCCTGAAGGTGAGAGTGTCAGAATACATTTAAGGAAAAGCAGAAAATGCTTATCATAAGCATTTCCTTCTTTTCCTTCAATATTTTATTTGCAGTGTAGTATCCAAATTTCCTACTTTGAGTATGTTTGTTCACCAGATTGTTACACGTGCCGTCATTTTTACAGGGATTACTTTCATAATCATTTATATCTGAAATCAAAATTAGAATGGATCCGAATTAGTTGGACTGATGAAAGTTGGGAGAACATCTTTGATATAGGGTTGATATAAGGTGAAACCCAATCTTTATTGGACTGATGACAAATTGGGAGAGCATCTTTAATAGAGTTGATTTGAGTTAAACCTTATGCTTTTTGGACTAATAAAAGTTTGGAGAATATCGCCGATCGGGTTGAAATAAGTTCAAACCTTTTGGGTGTTTTTTTTTGACTGAAGAGAATTTGGAGAACATCTTTGCATATGTTGATGTAAGTTGAAACCTTAAATGTTTATTTGGACTTATGAAAGTTGAGAGAACATCTTTGATATAGGGTTGATATAAATCGAAACCCAATCTTTTTTGGACTGATGCCAATTAGGAGAACATCTTTAATAGGGTTGATATGAGTTGATATCTTATGTTTATTTGGATTTATGTGGGAGAACATCTTTGATTCAATGATTGGGCTGATGAATTTGAAACCCCATCTATGTCTATGATTTATTGACATAAACTAAAGAAGATAATACTGCTTGTCATAATTTTCTCTCAATATTTGTCAACAATTAGGGACGTCAATACTTCGGCTAAATTTGTAAAGAGCTGATTCAGGTCTTTGAAAGTTCGAAGTTGCTTATCAGCAAAATTCATGTCATATAATCAGGCAAATTATTTTATTACCAAACTTGTACTTGGACATGCCCACATAGCGTATAAACTTACTTTTTACTTTAGATAGCCATATGACAGTCACAATTACGACTCATTGTGTAAAAGAGCTGTCATTTTTAAATACTTTTACAGCATTGTTAATATAGTGATGTATTGCCACTTTTCACCCAAAAACTTCGCTACTGCAGCTTTACACGATGTTTCTGAAGAAACAATTAAATCATACACGTCTAAAAATTTAGTCCAGTGTTCTATACCTGTACAGATATATCCATCTCCTGTGTAGCCGTCATAGCACGCACAATCGTACGAACCAACATTGTTTGTACACGAAGCATCTCCAGAACAACCATCTGATCCTTCATTACACTCGTCAACATCTAAATACAAGTTGTAGTGGTATTTACTAGTATTGGCAATACCAATTAAATTGAGTTTACTATTATTGACAATATAGCTCGCGATAAATGACCTGATTATCCCTAGCTAATCGATAGAGATAAGAGGTCATTTATCGTGAGCTATACCAATCCAACAATCAATAATGATAGATATCATAAATAATGTAGCTAGGAATGTCGCCAAGCAGCAACACGGTGGGTAACCCACGTGACTTTTGGAAAGCGTCAACACGGAAAAATCGTCCGCTTCATGGTATGTTTTGTTTAATTTTTCAGCTTATACTCTACTGATTTTGATGAGATAAAGTGCACGGAACGCGCCTTTGAGAGGACTATTCCCGGCTCTAACACACCTTGCTTCAAATCCAGTGGTTTCTTCAAACATTCGAGCCAAAGTGCAAACCGAAAGAGGGAAGCGTTCACGTGCACCAACAAAAACTTTCGCATGAATGTTTGAAGAAACCACGAGATTCGGAGCAGAGTGAGTTACAAACGGGGATAGCCCTCTCAAATGCGCGTTCCGTGCACTTAATCAATAGAGTATAAGCTGAGAAATTAAACAAAACATACCTTGAAGCGGACGATTTTTTCGATGTTAACGCTTCCCAAAAGTCACGCGGGCTATCCACCGTGAGCAATGTTCACCATGCAATGTAAACGGATTCGTTTCTTTTGAATCAATCATGATATAATATATATCGGAAACGAATGAAAGAAATTGTTTAATTGATGATACACGCGTAGCCTTTTCAATTTTCACTGAAATACCATAAACAGATCACTTATGGATTTAAGACTGACCCAGCTCCTTGTATACAGGTTTTTTTTTAAAGGGATCATGTCCATTTTAAAACACATTTTAGGTATACAACCCATCAATTGACTCAAAACACTTTATACAACTTAGGTGACATCCGTGGCAACGCAGATTGACGACGGAATCTGGATTTGAAAAATGCGGATATCTTCTTAATTTTGGTTGTAGATCTAACGGAAAACACAGAAGATGGAAATGGAATTACACGATGTGTTTGATATCTAATGATTGTTGGAACACATGAAACATGTAATACTTAGTTAACGTAACAAAGAAATGTTCGATTATCTAATTGACAAAGGGATCCCCAAAACACATCATTACTACTTAAGGCGCGTTCCCATTGTCGACCAAATCAACTCGATCAAGCTCAATCAAGCTATCGAGTACTGATCGAGCCTGGTCGGCAAGAGTGATCGAGCGTGGTCGGCAAAAATGATCGGGAATTAATCAACAAGAAATAAAGAAGAAGTCGTGTAAATACATTTGATCGAGTTTAATCGGGTTTGATCAGGGAATTTAGGCGATCGAGTTGATCGAGTTGATTTGGTCGGCAATGGGAACGCTGCTTAAGTTGTTTACAAATATGTAAACATGTGTTAAATCATACCCGAGCAAGTTCTTCCATTTCCGTCGTACCCGTTGTTACAAGTACAAGTGTAGGATCCGACCACATTCATGCATGTTGCGTCATCAGAACACAGGTCTGTACCATCGTTACATTCATCCACATCTTTGAAAGAAAAAGAAATGAGACATGAACAAATTAAAATGAGCACTCTTCTCACTATAAGTTTACCCATGGCCGTTTCATGTTATGTGAGGAAAGTCCATGAACATTTCCTTCGCACTGCCTATACTGCTTTCATGAATTAACAAAAAGTGATTGTGTTAATATACATTTTCACTACTCATTTACCGTAAACGAATGTAAATTACATAGAGCCTATGTAGTTAAGTATAAACCGGTGCCAATTCCAAACCTACGAGTACTTTCTTTACATTGTAATGATTTTAAGGTATCGTATTATAGTCGTAATAGTAATTACCTTCATTGCAGTTGTCCCCTTGATACCCGCCGTCACAGGTACACGAGTACTCGTTCACTTGATCGGTACACGATCCATGTACGCAAGGATTAGAGTCACATTCGTTTATTTCTGGAAATACAGAATCGTAAAGCGTTCATTGGATAAACCTTGACAATACAAATAGTCTGATCGATGGTAAAAATAAATAGTAAAAGGGACTTACACTATTTCTACGCACTACCTTTTCCAGAAAAGTGATGAGGGTGTCGGTTAATTTACCGATAAAATGATTTTGTTTTATGTGTTATTTTTTAAGGCTTTTTATCCGCTTTGGATCTGCAATTATCCGTCCAAAATGCATTAACAAGCCAGACCGATAGATCAAAATCCGGGATAAAACTGTGAAAATGAATGTGTCATTTCCAGGACCCCTTTTACATTTTGCCAAGTTTTGAATAGGTTTTCATGTCAAAGCCTTGTTATAGTTTTCTTACGCTGTTAAGAGGATTAAATGATTGTCATGGGAAAATATTGACTTTCATGACGATCATTCTAACTCGACAGTCTTATGGCTATCTGTCGTTACTTAGTGGAACTTATTTTGTCTTAATCACTATTAGCACTCGTTTTAACATGCTTTAAACACAACAAAAACCATCAGCTCTCTTTGTCGATGTCAGGTTACACTGCCGTGTCGAATTTGTGAATGGAGTTCCGCTGCTACCGTAAGCAACGCGTCTATAGTATTTACAAAAAAAACGCCATCTTGCCTGTTAGTCTTACTTATTCTGATTGCGATGTAATTGCCGTCAAGTGATTTTGATTTATCTTGATATGTGAGAAAACTTGAAAATACAAATCATTTATCATATGCATAATCTTTTCATGTATGTTATATGAGAAAATTCCATGAGCATTTTCGTCGCACTGTCTATGTCGCTGTCATGCCATTTCATTAATTAACAAAAAGTGATGGAATTATATTGTCGCCACCAATTTACATGTATCGTAAACGAATGTACTTTGCAGTAACTATAAACATGTGCCATTTCCAAACCTACTCTCTTAAAATTGTAATGATTTTATGGTATCGTATTAGAGTCGTGTTTATAAATACCTTCATTGCAGTTGTCCCCTTGGTACCCGCCGTCACACGTACACGAGTACTCGTTCACTTGATCGGTACACGATCCATGTACACAAGGATTAGAGTCACATTCGTTTATTTCTGGAAATACAGAATAATAAAGCGTTCATTGGATAAACCTGGGTAATTTAAATAGTCTGATCGATGGTAAAAATAAATAGCAAAAGGGACTTACACTATGTCTACGCACTACCTTTTCCAGAAAAGTAATGAGGGTGTCGGTTAATTTTTCGATCCAATAATACGATTTGTATATATTACCTTTATAGTGTAGATTTTTATCTGCTTGGGATCGGCTATTATCCGCCCAAAAAATGCATTCAAAAGCCAGACTGATGGATCAAAATCTGTAGATGAAGCTGTAAAAAGCGTCATTTACGGAATTCTTTTTACGTTTGACCAAGTTTTGAATAGATCTATGTTTTCGCGACAAAATCACAATCTTTTATAGGTGACTTACGCTTCGAAGATAAGCAAATGATTGCCATAAAATGGAGATTTTCATGTCGATCATCCTAAATCGACAGTCTAAGGGATATCGGTCAGTAATAGGTGTAAACGTATTGTGTCTAAATCAATACTTACCCTCAATTACAACTCAAAAACCCATCAGCCATTCATTGGCGAACACAGGTTGCACTGCCGTGTCATCATATATGGTTGAGTTTCGTTATTACCGTAAATAATGCGTCTATATCATTTTTAAAAATGTCCATATCGCTTGTCAGTCTGATTGATTTGCATTGCGATGTAACCACAGTTGAATGATTTTAAAAAGTAACATTGTGTGTTCTCGAGGATACTTGCAAATACACATTATATGAAAACCATTTCGAAACGCATGACCTTTTCATGTTATATGGGAAAAGCTTATACATTTCCTTTGCACTGCCTAAGCCGCTTTCATGTCATTGCATGCATCAACAAAAATAGTTATTGAGATATATTATCGATATGCATTTACCTTATACGAATGTACATTACATAGAGCCTTTGTAGTGAACTATAAATCGGTCCCATTTCCAAACCTATTTTCTTTACATTATACTGATTTTCTGGCGTCAAACTATGAATACCTTCATTGCAGTTGTCCCCTTGAAACCCGCCGTCACAGGTACACAAGTACTTGTTCACTTGATCGGTACATGATCCATGTACACAAGGATTAGAGTCACATTCGTTTATTTCTGGAAATACAGAATCGTAAAGCGTTCATTGGTTAAATCTGGGCAATAGAAATATTATGATCGATTGTAAAAATAAAGAGCAAAAGGGACTTTCACTATGACTGCACACATCCTTTTCGTTAAAAGGGATAATGGCGAAGGTTAATTAACCGATCAAATAAAATGTTTTTAGAGAGCATAGTCTCTTTATTGTTGCCACCAGCCAATATTTTGCAAACCGCACAACGAACATAGTTCCTCTCAAACAAGACAAAAAAGATCTAAATAACAATTGGACATACAGAACATTCTACTTGTTCTAGGGTGTGTCTATCTGAGTGTTATGTATTGTAAAGTTTCTGCCGTTTGGTGATAGTATGTTGTGCCACGGATAAAAGGGTAATTTGAGTAAATTTCCTTATTACATCAACCTATACTTTATGAATGGATTGATTTGAATTCACCCTTTCCAAAACAAAACGTGTCTATAAGAGAAAGTTTTGGAAACATTTAGGCAAAAGAAGAAAACGATGATGACCAGCATTTTCTCCTTTTGCCTTGATATTTTCTAAACTATATTGTGGACAATTCTAAACTTTAATAACATTTTGTCATTTGTATCTGCTTTTGAAATGATCCACTTTAAAACATGTCGTTTGGAAAAGAGTTCAACTTTCACAGAAAGTTTCTTACATGACCATGCGCATATTTGAGTGGTTTGGTAATACCATGCTGCACCACAGAAAAATGGACTGCAATTTATTGTCAATGGTTAACACATTCTTCATTTATGGTTAAAGTTACACGAAACTTTGACGGAGAGTTCCTCATTATGCAGCTTTTTGTAAGAAGTCTTGTTTTGGTGATGTTTCGGTGCGCTTTCATCAAACCAATTACCACACAGTGACTCTTTTGACTCCCGATGGGAAAATGGGTTCAGATAAAATGTGGAAAATGGCGATTATGCTTGTGACAGGCAATTTCTTCATTTCCCACGATATTTTCTATAGAAAAAGACAGAAACGTGTAAAATTTCATTCATTTTAAATTCTCGTCTGTAACATCTTTGAATTTGGACCAGTCTAAAGTTTTGCTGTTGGATTAAAATCTAAATAAACAGGCCCGTTAGGAACAGAGGTTGTTAGGGGTAATGGTAACCCCCCCCCCCCCCAAGTTGGCAAAATTGCCGAATTCTCGTTATTTTACACTAAAAATTCAGGGAATATCTAATTTAGTCCCCCAATACTGTATTCAGACACATGGGCTTAAGCCACCCCAATATGAATTTGCTTCCTACGGACCTAATACAACTACACCTACATTCACGGTTGGCATTGCATGAAGATTGCACAGAATGTTCCCAATTATGTGAGCATGCAATATTTTCACAGTTTGAGATTTTATGTTGTGTCAAATACGCTCTCTAACAGTACTTTGATTATGAGTTGATTTTATATAATGGCGTTTTATCCGCTTGGGAACAGCTATTATCCGCCCAAAAATGCATTCACAAGCCAGACCGATGGATAAAAATTCGTGGAAGAAGCTGTGAAAATGAATGTTTCATTTACAGAATTTCTTTCTACATTGGACCAATTTTTTAACATATTTTCGTGTCAAAGTCTCAACATCTTATAGTTTTCTTACGCTGTAAAGACAAACAAATGATTGCCATAAAAATTGTGACTTTCATTGCTTTATTTTTAAATTTACAGTCTAGGGGATATCTGTCGTTATTGGGTGTAAACTTAGATTGTCTAGATATCAGTATTACCTGTTTATTTTACATAGTATTAACTCGAAAATATAAACAAGAACCTCTCTTCGCTAATGCCAGGCTGAGCTGTCATATCAAATTGTTGTATGGAGATTCCTTGCTACCAAGAGCAATACTTGTATAATATTTAAAAAAACACCATTTTGCCTGTAAGTCTGACTGAATTACATTGCGATGCGATGCAAGTGAATACTTTTGAACGTAAGTTCCTCTGTGAGGAAGCTTGCAACTACGGAATTGAAATGTTGCTGGTACTCATATGTACATTACATTAAATATCTGCAGTTAACTTTAAACTGGAGCGATTTCTAATCCTTTCTTTACATAAAGGTATATGAATTTTAGATGTTCATATTAGAATCATGATTGTAAATACCTTCATTGCAGTTGTCCCCTTGGTACCCGCCGTCACAGGTACACGAGTACTCGTTCACTTGATCGGTACACGATCCATGTACACAAGGATTAGAGTCACATTCGTTTATTTCTGGAAATACAGAATGATGAAGCGTTCATTGGATAAACCTGGGTAATACAAATAGCTGGTCGATGGTAAAAATAAATAGCAAAATGGACTTACACTATGTCTACGCACTACCTTTACAAGAAAAGTGTTGAGAGTGTCGGTTAATTTTTCGATCCAATAATATATTATACATTTCCTTTGCACTGTCTTTGTCGCTTTTATGTCATTGCCTGCATGCATCAACAAAACGTGGTCGATATGCATTTACCTTTAACGAATGTACATTACATAGAACCTTTGAAGTTAAATATAAACCAGAGTATCAGTTTATCTTGGCCCCTTGGTCCCCAGGGGCTAAGCTACCCGCGGGTAGCTTGGTCCTCGGGGGCCAAGCTACCCCGGGGTATCTTAGCGCCCACCCTGGGGGCCAAGATAAACCAGCTGAGGTATCTTGGCCCCCTTTTTTCTCCTACTTATTTCTTTCGGAATTTCAGGTATTTTCAAGTACAGCCAAATTGTTTGAATACTGATTTCCCATTTGAAACTATGTAAGGAGTTAAAATTCTTACTTTTCTAAAATTGGCTTGTACCTCCTTAAATCTGCTGTTATCATATATTTAAGCTGCTGGGATAATTTTATAATCATGATTCCTTGGCTTGTTTTCTGTCATATGTGAAATGAACCTTCAGCCAACTACGATACAGGATGGGGGCCAAGATACCCCGGCCGGGGTATCTTTGCCCCCGTCTAAAATCTTTTTCCAGAGTTCCCCAAAATACAAAACAATATCTATTTCTGTTACACCTACTGTTAAATGAAAAAAAAAAAATAAAAAAATAAAAAAAAACAAAGTATTATGTGTTTTGGTCAAATTAATTTTTCGCCTTTTTGGCTTGGAAAAGGGGCGGGGGCCAAGATACCACTGCCTAAAATCTTTTTCCAGAGTCCCACAAGATACTCTGACCGGGGTATCTTGGCTTTGGGGGACTCTGGAAAAAGAATTCAGGCGGGAGCCAAGATACCCCGGTCAGAGTATCTTGGCCCCCGCCCCTTATCCAAAGCCAAAAAAGGCGAAAAATTAATTCGACCAAAACACATTTAAATTTGATTTTTCTTTTCATTTAACAGTAGGCGTAACATTTACAGAGGTTGTTTTGTATTTTGGGGACTCTGGAAAAAGATTTTAGGTGGAGACCAAGCTACCCAGGCGGGGTGGGGTATCTTGGCCCGGCCCCTATTCCAAGCCAAAAAAGCCGAAAAATTAATTCGGCCAAAACACATTAAACTTTGGTTTTCCCTTTCATTTAACAGTAGGCGTAACATTTACAGACATTATTTTGAATTTTGGGGGACTCTGGAAAAAGATTTTAGGCGGGGCCAAGATACCCCGGCGATGGTATCTTGGCCCCCGCCCCTATTCCAAGCCAAAAAGGTGAAAAATTGATTCGACCAAATCACATTAAACTTTGGTTTTTAGCTCCACTGGCATTCAAGCCAGCAGGCTATTGTCATGGCGTTGTGTCCGTCGTGCGTCAGTGCGTGCGTCCGTATGTCCGTGCGTGCGTGCGTCCGTAAACTTTTTCTTTAAAAATCTTTTTCTCAAAAACTACTAAATTGATTTCAACTAAACTTCACATAGCAAATTCTTGGGTGACCCTCTCTCGGATTCCTTCAAATAATTTTGATTTAATCAATCATAACAACCTGAGTTATCTGCCCTTGAATTTCAAAAAAAGCTTATTTTCACTTTGATTTAACTCTAACAACTACAAATATTGACCAATAAAAACAAAACTTGGATTGGGTGTTGGGTACTATAAGATCTTTTTTGTGTGTAATTTTCAGCTTGATCTGAATCTTATATCATGAGTTATGTGCCCTTGAATTTGACGAAATCGTCATGTTCGCCTTTGTTTTCATTGTAACAACCATGATTATTATCAGTTCAAGACAAAACATTCATAGAATCATGTTTACTATATGATCTTCAATGTTTGTCAATCTTAGCCTGATCAGAATACCACATGCTGAGTTATGTACCTTTCAATTTGACCAAATTTCATTTGTCAACGCTTTCAGTTTTCACTCTCTCAGATGCAAATATGGACCAATCAAACCAAAATGTTGACATAATATTGGTGATCATTAGATGTTACCTGAGTGTAATTTTCAGCTTGATCAAAGGTCACATCATAAATTATGTGCTCATTTATATGGGACAAAACTAACAAGCTATTAAGTAAAGTGTGAAATAGATGGAAGGGTTACTGGTTGAAGCATTTGTCTCTCAGAGGTCAATTAGCACATTACCAAATGACAACATTTTTGGGTTGGTCCAAATTCAAAGATGTTGCAGAGTACAATTAAAATAAATGATGTTTTACAGCAGTTTTTTTAGAGTCACTGTGTGGTAATTGGTTAAGGGTGTACTTAGAAGTGCACAGTGTGTACCCAAATGTGTTAAATAAAAGAGTTGGTCATAGTGAAGTGTTAACCCATTAGCAGATGGCAAATTCTTAGGCTGGGTAAATTTAAAGACCTTAACTGTGAATGGAATTTCACCCTTTCCCAAATGGCAAAACATTTATCTGAAATATGATATATTTTGGAAGATCTACAGTTTATAACTTAATTTAGATTTATTTGGCATAAGGAAGATTTTCATTACTAGTATCATCCTAAGCTGGAATTATCTCCCATTTTCATTTCCGAAATGGCAATTATCTGGTTAGAAACATTGGATATTAAGGAGTAATTGATAAATAAATTTAGATCTGTTTGGAAGAAGGAAAATGTTCATTGCTAATATGGACCTAAGCTAGAATTTCCTTCAACCATTTCCCAAATAGCAAACAGTTAGTTTTACAATCTTCTTGCTCTAAGAACCACATGTATTGAACATTCTTATCAAAATTTGGATTAAATATTAAATGAAGCTCAGGCCTGTGGAGCGACTCAAGATCTCCAGGTTTTTCTAGTTCTTTTCATTTAACAGTAGGTGTAACATTTACAGACATTGTTTTGTATTTTGGGGGGACTCTGGAAAAGGATTTTAGGCGGGGGCCAAGCTACCCAGGCCGGGGTACCTTGGCCCCCGCCCCTATTCCAAGCCAAAAAGGCGAAAAATTAATTTGACCAAAACACATTTAACTTCAGTTTTACCTTTACATTTAACAATAGGGTTAACACTTACAGACATTGTTTTGAATTTTGGGGGACTCTGGAAATTTTTTTAGGTGGGGGCCAAGCTACCCAGGCCGGTGTATCTTGGCCCCCGCCCCTATTCCAAGCCAAAAAAGGCTAAAAATTAATTCTACCAAATTACATTAAACTTTGGTTTTTCTTTTCATTTAACAGTAGGCGTAACATTTTTAGTCACTGTTTTGTATTTTGGGGGATTCTGGAAAAAGATTTTAGGTGGGGGCCAAGTTACCAAAGGTGGGGCCAAGATACCCCGGGGGGGCCTCGGTGGCCAAGCTGCCCTGGGGGGGCAAGATAAACCTGTTACACCGGTACCATTTCCAAACCTACTTTCTTTACATTGTAATGGTTTACTTTGTAATGATTAGTCAATAGAGTCGTGTTTATAAATACCTTCATTGCAGTTGTCCCCTTGGTACCCGCCGTCACACGTACACGAGTACTCGTTCACTTGATCGGTACACGATCCATGTACACAAGGATTAGAGTCGCATTCGTTTATTTCTGGAAATACAGAATCGTAAAGCGTTCATTGGATAAACCTGGACAATACAAATAGTCTGATCGATGGTAAAAATAAAGGGCAAAGTGGACTTACACGGTCTGTGGGAACTTCCTTACGGAGAAAGGAGATTAGGGCGACGGTTAATTAACCGATCAAATGATATGATATTTATGTGTTACTCTTTAATTATGGCGTTTTATCCACTTGGGATCAGCAATTTTCCGCCCAAAAATACATTAACAAGCAAGACCAATGGATCAAAATTCGTGGATAAAGCTGTGAAAATGAATGTGTCGTTCACAGAATCCTTTTACCAAGTTTTTAATATGCTCTCATGCCAAAGTCTAAATGTTTTATAAAAAATAGTTATCTTATGCTGTAAAGAGCAACATATGCTTTTCAAAAAGGTGACTTTCATGACGATTATTCTAAATCGACGTCTAAGGGATATCTGTCGTTAATTGGTGTAAACATATTTTGACTAAATAACCAGGGTGTACAACGTTCGAACTGCATTATGGGTAATTTCGGCTCCGCTGTGGAGGAATTTAGTGAAAATTCTCTCGACTCAGGTAAGTGTTTATCAAATATTTCCGCCAATTCACGACCGATTTTGAAAAACTAACGTGGAGTGCCCCCGCCTTAACGAAAGCAATCATCGGATATTAATTTCACGTCCCTGCACACAGTATTAAAAAAGTTATTGAAGAACGAAAATTGGAAAAGGCGTTTTCTGATGGCACCGATGTGGAGTAATGTACAATGTTTTTGAAGAAAAGGGGCTAAAATACCAATGTCCGAATACGAAAGCATGCTGTGTCACAGCCTGTTATCAGAACGAGCCTAACTGCGGTCCGCCTGACCATAACCCTCAGAAATCTGATTGAAACCGTGAAATAAGCAATTTGCAAGATTGCTCCGCTGTGGAGGGTGCCAAAAAAAGGCTCCGCTGTGGAGGCAAAACACGTTAAAAGATATACATTGTTCTTTGTCACCGATAGGAAACGGATCGAACCATACAAATGCATCTTTGTATATCACCTTTGTATTATCTTACTTAGATCATGCCTATACATGTACGTAGTAAGACCGTAAAATGTACATTTGGCATGACACAGTTAACGCCCTATTGATTTAATGCCTTACTCGGAGAGTACTCCTAAACGTATTTAAAATAACTCATAATCTAGAATAACTTTATATGCCCGCAATAACAAGATTTTAATATGCATTCGGTATTTTCCGTTGATTTTCGTGCGTCTCTGTAAAATTTAATGTACAATTTAAGTGGTTCTCCGTAAAAATGAATTGGTTTTTAACACTTTCCCGAACGACCCAATTTTAGACTATCTCAATTTAAAAAGAGTTGCAGACAAAAAAAAAACCCCTGATATCATAAGAATGAAATGTGTATATTAGGCCTACAACATAGAAAATATTTTGGGAAAATGATAATCAGCAATTTATTCTTTTCCCTCAATGTTATCGCAATATATTCCTACTAGGAACACCAAGCTTACTGTAACTTACTGTACCGAGGCCGAAAGAAAGCCCGAGGCTTGTGGTGGCCCATCTCTTTGTCTTCTTTTTCCGTTAATAAAACAGGTTGGACTGAACTTTTGGGGGTGGTTGCGCCAATGTTTGTTTAAATTACTCTTGAAGGCATTTATACTTTTGGAATTGACCACTTCGTCCGTTAATGAGTTCCACGTGTCAACTACTCTGCATGTAAAACTTTGGTTTCTTATCTCTGTTCGTGAAAACTGTTTGTATAGATTTTTTTGAGTTTCCTCTAGTTCTTGTTGACAGATTGCGTTTTAGGAATTTTTCCGATGATGTTTTATCATAATTATTTAGGATTTTGTACACTTGTATCATGTCAGTTATAAGTCGTCTATACTCAAGGGTAGGTAGCCCCAGATGTCTTAGTCGTTCACTGTATGTTAGGTGTTGAATGTTTTTTAGTAACCTTGTCGCTCTTCTCTGGACATTTTCGATAGATTTTGGTGCTTTTTTTAGATGTGGAAACCAAGCTACTGATGAATATTCCAAGTGGGGTCTTACAATAGCTTTATAGAGGTTTATGATTTTTTTGTCTGGGTATGTGAATGTTCTGTGAATGATTCCAATATTTCTGTTCGCAAGTTTGATTTTGGCATTTATGTGACTTTCAAATTTGACATCTGAGTCGATGATCACGCCTAGATCTTTTTCTTCTTTGAGTGTGACAATGTCCGATATATTATTTGCTTTGTCTTTCATCTCGTAACTACCGAACTCCTTTTTTACCGATGTGTAGGTGCTTACATTTATTTGAATTGAACTCTAGGTCCCAATCGTCTGACCATTTACAAAAGTTATTGATAGTTGTTTGAAGTCTCTGGTGGCCGTCTTCTGTTTTTATGGAGTTAAAAGTTTTCGTGTCGTCTGCAAGCAGTTATACTATGGTTTCCGCCATGTTTGGTAGGTCGTTTATGTATATTAGAAATAATGTTGGGCCTAAGACACTTCCTTGAGGAACACCACTCAATACATCTACTGGTAGTGACTTTTTACCGTTGACCACTACTCTTTGACTTCTGTTACTGAGAAAGTTTTTGAACCAGTCTAAAACTTTTCCTTGTATTCCAATTTGGTACAATTTGTGGATGAGCTTCTCATGGTTGATGGTATCAAACGCTTTCTTGAAGTCAAAAAAGATAATGTCAGCTTCCTCTTCTCTGTCTATGGCAGTTGTCCAATTTTCAATTGATTCTAGTAGTTGAAGAGTTCAATATTTTCCATTCATGCAGATGCTTATAGGTCTGTAATTTTCTGCAAGTTTTTTTGTTTCCTCCTTTGAAGATAGGCAAAACCATGTATTGTTCAGGAAATGGTTAAGGAAGCTCACAAAGATTTTATATTATTTTACAATCTCGTTGATCGAGACATTTTCAGGTATATCGCATCCGGAAGTCAGTCATATTGACGAACTTGGGCAGCTAGGGCGGATCAAGGATTTTTTTCCAGGAGGGGGGGGGCGTCCAAGCCCAAATGGAAACTTAGTTAACATGTTTTATAGGCTATTGCTAAGTTTATAAGTGCATGATAGCCGTTATTACAAACTTAACAATAGATGTACCAGCTCTAACCATTAAAAAAACATTTATTTTTTTCTGTGAAAAAATAATTTATAATGTAGGATGAGCTACCCGGGTGAACGGAGTCAAATGGAAATTTCAAAGAAAATTTTCTTTCATACGTTTTTTTTTTCAGATTTTCAATTTTAACTTGCATTCTTACCTAAATCTCCAAGGTTGACTTTTGAGAAGTTGATATAAAAGTAAAATAAAAGAAAAAAGATACTATATATGATCAAAGTTAGAACATTGTTCTTGCGGTCAATGTCGTGCAACTGTATGTGTAACAACTTGCCCCGAGTAACAAATAGACCCTGCCTCCCCTACTAACATATTCATACATGAAAACATGGAAATCGGTATAGGATTCTTAGAGTTGTTGCACTAGAAGTATGGATTGCATTTTTGAGACACCATGTATAATTTTACGGTGACCGTCTTACTACGTACATAGGCATGATCTAATTAAGATAATACAAAGGTGATATACAAAGGTGCATTTGTATGGTTCGATCCGTTTCTTATCGGTGGCAAAGAACAATGCACGTCTTTTAACATGTTTTGACTCCACAGCGGAGTCTTTTTTGGCACCCTCCACAGCGGAGCAATCTTGCAAATCGCTTAAATTTCACGGTTTCAATCAGATTTCTGAGGGTTATGGTCAGGCGGACCGCAGTTAGGCTCGTTCTGATAACACACAGCATGCTTTCGTACTCGGACATTGGTATTTTAGCCCCTTTTCTTCAAAAACATTGTACATTGCTCCACATCGGTGCCATCAGAAAACGCCTTTTCCAATTTTCGTTCTTCAATAACTTTTTTAATACTGTGTGCAGGGACGTGAAATTAATATCCGATGATTGCTTTCGTTAAGGCGGGGGCACTCCACGTTAGTTTTTCAAAATCGGTCGTGAATTGGTGGAAATATTTGATAAACACTTACCTGAGTCGAGAGAATTTTCACTAAATTCCTCCACAGCGGAACCGAAATTACCCATAATGCAGTTCGAACGTTGTACACCCTGAACTATTAACACTCGATTTTCAACACACACACAAAAGTATAAGCCTTTCTTTGCCGATGTCAGGTTGCACTGTCATGCCGAATTATGGGGGTAGAGTTTCGTTGCTATCTTAAGCAACGCGACTTTAGTATTTTACAAAATCGCCTCGTGATTGAGGTATATTGTCGCTACTCATATACCGTAGACGAAAGTGTATTACATAGTGCCTTCGTAGTTAACTACTAATCGGGTTCGTGTCCAAACCTACTTTCTTCGCATTGTAATGATTTTTTTGGTATCGTATTAAATTCGTGTTTATAAATACCTTCATTGCAGTTGTCCCCTTGGTACCCGCCGTCACAGGTACACGAGTACTCGTTCACTTGATCGGTGCACGATCCATGTACACAAGGATTAGAGTCACATTCGTTTATTTCTGGAAATACAGAATAATAAAGCGTCCATTGGATAAACCTGGGCAATAGAAATAGTCTGATTGATGGTAAAAACAAAGAGCAAAAGGGACTTACACTATGTCTGCGCACATCCTTTTAGGTTAGGCGGAAGTATTACATTTTCCCAGCATCTGTCAGTTTTTGTCCACTGAACGTCCGCACTATAATCAAAGTCCCCAAGGTGAGTACTGAGTGGTCAATAATGAAATAATTTAGAATTGATTTTCATTTTATAAAATTTGATACTTCGTCAAACATTTGCAGTATTTTTTTAGATTTTAGAAAAGTTTGGCAGTTCAATGGCTAATTTTAAACATATACAAGTACAGTGCAAATGACTGCCCGGGGAGGGCATGTAAAAAGTGGCCAAAAAGTCAGTGATGAAAGAGAAATTGTCATGTTGAAATTGATTGTTTTGGATGTATGAGGGATTGTTCTTGAATTTAAGGTAAGCCTTAACATTGTTACAAACTTATGGACTGAGCCATAAACTAAAACGTTATAATGGTCGGCTATGGGAAATGTAATACTTCCATCTAACCTATATTAGAAAAGGGATAATGGCGACGGTTAATTAATCGATCAAATGATATGTATATGTAACTTTTTTATTATGGCGTTTTATCCACCTGGGATCGGCTATTATCCGCCCAAAAATGCATTCACAAGCATGGCCGATGGAACGAAATTCCTGGACAGATCTATGAAAATGAATGTGTCATTTTCAGGAATCCGTTTACATTGGACAAGTTTTGAATATGCTTTCATGTCAAAGTCTTAATGCTTTATTACTTTCATGTTATGTCAAGAAAATTAAATGGTTGCCATATATAGCAGTATGTATTCATTGTTAGAGAGATTGTCTCTGGCTTTGATTTATGCATTAAAACGCAAAACTTTATTGAATACCGCTGCGCAATGTCCATTTTTGCCATGTCATCAAAGTAATGTATTCATCTACGGTTGTTTACTGAATTGATATCATAGGTCAGTCGATGACCTTTTGTTTGCCAAGAAAAATGTACGTTCACACGTCATAAGCTTCTGAGGTCAGAAATACAAAATATGGTGGCTTCAAATGCGACTAATAAGTCACATTTTTGTCAATTATCCAAAGTTTCCCCGCTCAACGTGACCCTACGTTTCCATAGCGACAGTCGAATGCACCTTCATGAAAATATCCTAGTTTTTGTTGCAGGATCAAACGCATAATTCTTCAAAGCATTTGTGCTGAAAATTTCATCTCAGTCAGTGCTCAAATTTAAAAGTTATGAAACCTTTCCGGATACTTTATCAATAGCCCTCGTATATGCCGATGCCAGGTTGCACTGCCTACTAGAATTACGGGGTTGAGTTTCATTGCTACCATATCCCATGCGTCTATGGTATTTTCAAAAATTAGTCAGTCAGTCTGATCGATTTGCATGAGGTGTAACTGAAGTCGAATGATTGTGATGGTAGCTTTTTGTATTATGAAGCTTGAAATTACAGGTTGTAACAAAACCATTTTGAAATCCATGTTCTTTTCATATCATATGCGGACATTTCATAAACATTTCCTTCGCACTGCATATGCCGTTTTATGTCAGTTCATGCATCAACAAAAGGTGACTGAGGTATATTATAGATACGCATTTATCGTAAAGACATGTACATTACATAGAACCTTTGTAGTTAACTATAAACCAGTGCCATTCTCAAACCTACTTTCATTACACTGTATTGATTTACTTTGTTATGATTAGAGTCGTGTTTATAAATACCTTCATTGCAGTTGTCCCCTTGGTACCCGCCGTCACAGGTACACGAGTACTCGTTCACTTGATCGGTACACGATCCATGTACACAAGGATTAGAGTCACATTCGTTTATTTCTGGAAATACAGAATGATAAAGCGTTCATTGGATAAACCTGGAAAATACCGAGAGTCTGATCGATCTTTAATGTAGAAGAAAGTGGACCAACAATACATCAGAACATTTCTTCATTCAGAACAAGGATAAGGGCGAAGCTTAATTAACGGATACCTGATTTGGTAAGTGTGTGTTATTTCTCTCTAAGCTTTTTATCCTCTTTGGATCGGCTTCCAACCGCCCTGACTAGTCAGACAAAAACAGCTGAAAATTTCGTGGATTAAGCTGTTCAAATGAATGTTGCATTTTAGAAACCCCTGTACTTTTGAGAAAGTTATGAATTGTTTTTCATGTCAAAGTTATATTTTGTAATGTTTTGTTTTTAAGAGAAACATCTGATTGCCATAAAAATGGTTAATTTCATGATAATCTTTATAAAGCGACAGTCTAAGAGTTATCTGTCGTTACTCGGTGTAAACTTGGATTGTCTAAATCTGTATTAACAGTTTACTTTAAAAAGTTTTAGCTCGAAAAAATAAACAACAACCTTTCTTCGCCAATGCCAAGCTGCACTGTCATGCTCAATTGTTGTGTTGAGATTCATTGCTACCATGAGCAATGCTTGTTTAATATTTAAAAAAAATCACCATTTCCCTGTAAGTCTGATTGATTTGCATTGTGATTAAACCACGGTGGATAACCAACGTGACTTTTGGGAAGCGTTAACACCGAAAAAATCGTCCGCTTCAAGGTATGTTTTGTTTAATTTCTCAGCTTAGACTCTATTGATTTTGACGAGATAAAGTGCACGGAACGCGCATTTGAGAGGGCTTTTCCCGTTTGTAACTCACTCTGCTCCGAATCCCGAGGTTTCTTCAAACATTCAAGCGAAAGTTTTCTTCGGTGCATGTGAACGCTTCCCACTTTCGTTTTACACTTACAAATATTTCGGCTCGAATGTTGGAAGAAACCACTGGATTTGGAGAAGAGTGAGTTAGAGCCCAGAATAGCCCTCTGAAAGACGCGTTCCGTGCGCTTTATCTCGTCAAAATCCGTAGCGTATGAGCTGAGAAATTAAACAAAACATACCTTGAAGCGGACGATTTTTTCGGTGTGAACGCTTCCTAAACGTCACGTGGGTTACCCTATGTGTAAACGAGAGTGAATAATTTTGAACGTAAGTTCCGGTGTGAGGAAGCTTGCAATAACGAGTTATAGCAAAAACATTTTTATAATTAATTATATATGGCCTTTTCATGTTTTATAAGAAACTTCTTCTGTAATTTTATCTCCAAATTGGAATGCCGTTTCAAAGTCTTTTTATGTATCACTCAAAATGAATTGAGTTATGTTGTCGGTGCTCATTTACCGTACACATATGTACGCTACATTAAATACATGCACTTAACTTTAAACTTGAGCGATTTCCAATCCTTTCTTTACATTATAATCATATGAATTTTGCATGTTCGTATTAGAATCATGATTATGAATACCTTCATTGCAGTTGTCCCCTTGGTACCCGCCGTCACACGTACACGAATACTCATTCACTTGATCGGTACACGATCCATGTACACAAGGATTAGAGTCACATTCGTTTATTTCTGGAAGTACAGAATCGCAAAGCGTTTATTGGATAAAACCTGGACAATACCAATAGTCTGATCGATGGTTAAATGAAGAAGAAAGTGGACCAACAATACGTCTGAACATTTCTTCCTCAGAACAGGGATAAGGGCGACGGTTAATTAACGGATTCCTGATTTGGTAAGTCTATGTTATTTCTATTTAGGCTGTTTATCCTCTTTGGATCGGCTTCTAACCGCCACAGAACGCACTGAACAGTCAGACAAAAACGGCTCAAAAATTCGTGGATGAAGCTGCTCAAATGAATGTGGCATTTTTAAAACCCCTGTACTTTTGAGAAAGTTTTGAATTGCTTCTCATGTCAAAGTTATATTTTGTAATGATTTGTTTTTAAGAGAAACATCTGATTGTTGTAAAAATGGTGACTGTCATGAAAATCTTTATAAATTGACAGTCTAAGGTTATCTGTCGTAACTCGGTGTAAAGGATCGGTTGCAACAATTGGTCAAAAATAGATTTTCTTCAAATTCTGTGGATTGATAGGGTAACATAATATCTTTAATTTGTATGTGTAAAAAATCTGATAACGGCTTGTTTTTGGAGATATTGGCTGACATAGTGGGTGGGGTAAATTGACATGAGAATCAAAATTCTACTTTAAAGTTAAATATCTGTTTCTGTTTTTATCGTATCAAAATGAAAGTTTACATGTACCTTCAATGGACCAAGGACAAAACATTTTAGGAGCCATAAGTCATATATAGTTGTTTGTTGATTGTCTGTATTCGTTCTTCTGTCAATCTCAGATTTTGCTTATTTATGATGTACTAACTTTACGAAACTATCTCTAGAGCTTTTATTTTTTAACGAATTTTCATGATATCTTGTAAACATGATTGTCTGTAAATAAGCTAAATATGTGTAAACATTGAGTCTTATTCATTGTAAAGAGCCAAAGTTATTTGACCTTGACCTTCAAAGGTCATTTTGAAAATTTCACTATTTATAATTTTCAGCTATATCTTGAGATAAAAATAGGATTTTTAAGTATATTTCAATAAATAAAGTCACATGTATAATACTCTTGCTGTTCTAAGATAGTTCAGTGGTAATATAACAGTAGATCTTGACCTTGGCACACAGAACAATAATGTTTTTGAAAAGGAAATTGTCCACTTGACTCTTCATAATTCGTTATTATTGGTGTCAAAGTCATGATCTAACATGAATTTTCCATTGAATTAAGCGATTACAGCAAGAATATTGTAAAAATGACTTAATTTCTCACAATTCACGACAAATGCTAGTTTTCTTGATAAGAAATAGCTCAAAATCGTAAAAATATAAGAAGTCTGGAATAGTCTTTGAAGGTCAAGGTCAAATAACGTTAGTTCCTTATGATGAATTACACTCAAAGTTTACACATACTTAGCTTATTCATAGACAATTATGTTTACAAGATATCATGAAACTTCATTTAAAAATAAAAGCTAAAGGGATAGTTTCGTAAAGTTAGTACATCAAAAATAAGCAAAACTTGAGATTGACAGAAGAACGAATATAGAAAATCAACAAACTACTATATATGACTTATGGCTCCTAAAATATTTTGTCCTTGGTCCATTGAAAGTACATGCAAAATTTCATTTTGATACGATACATGCAGAAACAGTTATTTAACTTCAAAGTAGAAATTTGATTCTCATGTCAATTTACCACACCCACTTCGTCAGCCATTATCTCCAAAAATTAGCCGTTATCAGATTTTTTACACATGTAATTTAAAGATATTATATAACCCTATCAATCTACAGAATTTAAACAAAATCTCTTTTTGACCTCTTGTTGCAACCCATCCTTTAGATTATCTAAATCAGTATTAACAGTTTATTTTGAATAGTTTTAACTTGCAAAACTAAACAACAACATCCAAATCTCCAATCTTCAAATTAGGATGCCGCTTCCATGTCGTTTTATGCATCACTTAAAATGAATTGAGTTATGGTGTCGGCACTAATTTACCGTACACACATATACGTTACATTAAATCCCTGCACTTAACTTTAATTTTATTTTGAGCGATTTCTAATCCTTTCTTTACATTATAATCATATGAATTTTGCATGTTCATATTAGAATCATGATAATGAATACCTTCATTGCAGTTGTCCCCTTGGTACCCGCCGTCACACGTACACGAGTACTCGTTCACTTGATCGGTACACGATCCATGTACACACGGATTAGAGTCACATTCGTTTATTTCTGGAAATACAGAATCGTAAAGCGTTCATTGGATAAGCCTGGACAATAAAAATAGTCGGATCGATGGTAAGATGTAGAAGAAAGTGGACCAACAATACGTCTGAACATTTCTTCC
Organism: Fragum sueziense; assembly: GCA_963680895.1. NCBI lineage: Eukaryota > Metazoa > Mollusca > Bivalvia > Cardiida > Cardiidae > Fragum > Fragum sueziense. The sequence goes on from OY804603.1 coordinate 26,198,254, forward strand.
TTCAGAACAGGGATAAGGGCGACGGTTAGTTAACGGATTCCTGATTTGTTAAGTCTGTGTTATTTCTATTTAAGCTTCTTATCCTCTTTGAATCGGCTTCTAGCCGCCACAAAACGCCCTGTCTAGTCAGACAAACGGCTCAAAAATTCGAGGATGAAGCTGTTCAAATGAATGTGGCATTGAAGGATGATCCCCTGTACTTTTGAGAAAGTTTAGAATTGCTTTTCATGTCGAAGTTATATTTTGTACTGTTTTGTTTTTAAGACAAACGTCTGATTGCCATCCCCTGTACTTTGGAGAAAATTTAGAATTGCTTTTCATGTCGAAGTTATATTTTGTACTGTTTTGTTTTTAAGAGAAACGTCTGATTGCCATAAAAAGGTTTAATTTCATGGTGATCTTTATAAATTGACAGTCTAAGAGTTATCTGTCGTTAATCGGTGTAAACTTGGATTGTCTAAATCAGTATTAACAGTTTATTTGAATAGTTTTAACTCGAAAAACTAAACAACAACATCCAAATCTCCAATCTCCAAATCGGGATGCCGCTTCCATGTTATGTTGTCGGTACTTATTTACCGTACACACATATGTATACGTTACATTAAATCCCTGCACTTAACTTGTAAGTGGAGCGATTTCCAATCCTTTCTTTACATTATAAGCATATGAATTTTGCATGTTCGTATTAGAGTCGTGATTGTAAATACCTTCATTGCAGTTGTCCCCTTGGTACCCGCCGTCACAGGTACACGAGTACTCGTTCACTTGATCGGTACACGATCCATGTACACAAGGATTAGAGTCACATTCGTTTATTTCTGGAAATACAGAATCGTAAAGCGTTCATTGGATAAAACCTGGACAATAACAATAGTCTGATCGATGGTTAAATGAAGAAGAAAGTGGACCAACAACACCTCTGAACATTTCTTCCTTTAGAACAGGGATAAGGTCGACGATTAATTAACGGATTCCTGATTTGGAAAGTCTGTGTTATTTCTATTTAGTCTTTTTATTCTCTTTGGATCGGCTTCTAACCGCCACAGAACGCTATTACAAGCCAGACAAACGGCTCGAAATTCGTGGATGAAGCTGTTCAAATGAATGTGGCGTTTTAGAACCCCCTCTTCTTTTGAGAAAGTTTTGAATTGCTTTTTATGACATTTTGTAATGTTTTGTTTTTAAGAGAAACATCTGATTGCCGTTAAAATGGTGACTTTCATGACAATCTTTATAAATTGACTGTTTAATGTTATCTGTCGTTACTCGGTGTAAATTTAAATTGTCTGAATCAATATTAACATTTTGTTTTGAATAGTTTTATCTCGCAAAACTAAAAACAACCTCCAAATCTCCAATCTCCTAATTGGGATGCCGCCTCTATGTCTTATCCTACATCATTCAAAATGAATTGAGTTATGTTGTCGGTACTGATTTATGGTACACATATGTACGTTACATTAAATTCCTGCATTTAACTGTAAACTAGAGCGATTTTAAATCCTTTATTTACATTGTAATTATAAAAATTTTACACCTATGTATTAGAATCATGATTATGAATACCTTCATTGCAGTTGTCCCCTTGATACCCGCCGTCACACGTACACGAGTACTCGTTCACTTGATCGGTGCACGATCCATGTACACAAGGATTAGAGGCACATTCGTTTATTTCTGGAAATATACAGTAAACTAGAACTGTCAAAGGATGTGACTTGATACCCACGCAAAAGCTTTCACTACATAAAAGAACAATATCTGTACCAAGTTTAAAGTTGCTAGCACTTATGGTTTAGAAGATATGGTCCAGACAAAAATGCAAGGGTACAAACAACAATGGGCAAAAACTGTAAAAGCTTGCATGGCAGAGTAACGGTTTAGACCCTGAGCTAGAAACATGTTTGCTCCCCCCCAGAGGGAATTTTGTAGACATGTTTTTTCTTAAAGTACATTATCTTAGAAGCATTTTGAGCATTGTTTGCACTCTGGCGGTTGGGGCTTTTGGCTGTAACCCTTATCTAAAACCCTTAACCCTATCATTTTTTTCATAAAAAATTGCATTACTTAATTGGTCATATTTTCATCAAAAATTTACCTGCAGATGTCAAAGTGGTATCGAATGAAAGCTTATGACTTGCTCTTCATTTTGTAGTTATTTTATGCAAATTAGCTCATTTGCATATGCATGAATATTAATGATTTCCCTTAAAATGTGCATTTTTGGGCGAAAATTTGATAAATAACTTCTAAAACAAGGCATTTCTGTCCAAGGGGAATTTTGTAAACATGGTTTATCTTAAAGTATATTTTATTAGAAACATTTTGAGCCTTGTTTGCACTCTGGCGGTTGGGGTTTTTCGCCGTAACCCTTAACCAAACCCTTAACCCTACCAAATTGTTCATTTAAATTTTGAAAATGACTTTGGTCATATCTTGATTGAATATTTACACACAGGTGTCAGAATGGTATCAAATAAAAGCTTATGACTTGCTCTTTCATTTTTAGTTATGTTATGCAAATTAGCTCATTTGCATATTCATGAATATTAATTATTTTTCCTAAAATTGTGATTTTCGACAAAAAAGTGGTATATACTTTCCAAAACGAGGCGTTTTTGTGCAGGGGAGTTATGTAAACATAGCAAATCTTAAAGAAAATTATACAAGAGACATTTTGAGCAATGTTTGCACTTTGACCGTTGGGGCTTTTGGCCAAAACCCTTATCTAAACCCTTAACCCTATACATTGTTCAATCATTTAAAAACGTTTTTGGTCATATCTTGATTGAATATTGACTTATAGATGTTAGAATGGTATCAAATGAAAGGTTGTGACTTGCTCAATAATTTGCTATAAATTTTATGCAAATTAGCTCATTTGCATATTCATGAATATTAATGATTTTACTTAAAAATGTGACCTTTTTGCTAATATTTGGTAAATAGTTTCAAAAACATTGTGTTTCTGTTCTGGGGGAATCATGTAAACATGGTTTATCTTAAAGAACATTTTATTAGAAACATTTTGAGAGATACTTGCACTCCGTCGCTTGGGGCCTTTGTTCATAATCCTTATCCAAACCCTTAACCCTATAAAATTGTTCACTCAAATTTTCAAAACATGCTTGGTCATATCTTGATTGAATATTGACCTACTGATGTAAGAATGGTATCAAATGAAAGCTAATGACTTATTCTTTAATATGCAGATATTTTATGCAAATTAGCTCATTTGCATAAGCATGCATATTAATGATTTGTCTAAAATCTTGATTGTTTAGCAAGGTTTTTTATTTCAAATACGTACCAAAAGGTCCGATTGTTTCTTTCTCGCAAGTTTTCAACCATTTAATATCCATGTTCACTCTTTTAACAACATCTAAGCCTTGTTTGAAATCTATTTGATGTTTTGTTTGGAAGTAACAGTAATTTTAAAGTGTGCAGCCCATTATATTTTGTTCCTATAAATCTTATTTTCAATGAATGTATTTAGTTTCCATTTGATCTTTTTAATCTTAATTGTTTTAAGTGCAAATAAGTTAAATTGATTTATTTTATTGTATTGGTGTTCTTGCTTATATCTAGTTTAGTTGACAGAATGTTATCCTTTGTAAAACTGCTACATGAATCCAAAGTTGATGCAAAATAGGACTTTAAACATAAACATTTTATCATATGCCATAGAATGATACAAAATGGGGGACTTTATTCTAATGCATATATAAAATTAATCATTCCAATTATTTTTTAAGTTTTATGGCTGAACAGAGATCCTGGAATGTAGACAAATTGCATACATATAGCAAAATAACATTGATAAGCAATTATCAAGGCCTTACTTCTGTCATTCATATTGAGAAAACAGCATGTTTTTCTCCATCTGGAGAGCCCTTCCTTGTGTTTTCCTCATAGGCAAGTCAATTTGTTGGCCTTAAGGGTATTTGATATGTAGCTGACAGATCAAGGACACTGGTGTTACCATTTCTTTATGCTCTATTAAGGCATTTTCAATTCAGATAATTTAAGCTTGGGGTGCCATATGTAAAGCCTATGTATCAGATGCATAAAATCAAGAGATGTACGCGATGTATGTATGTAGCTAGAGTACAGACAATTATTGGTTGTGATCAAAAGATTATTGCATTTATTACAATGCATTTATTTGTCTTTATCAGATCAGAATAGATGTGAACTGATCCATACTGCCGACAGCACATGCTGAATGTATATTCATATTATTCCTTATCTACACAAATTTCTTATATGTGCTTTCAGCATAGTATCACCTCACAATAAATTGAAAATAGTTCCGTGCGATACACATACAATATCTTTCAATATGGCAAATGTTTTCCAGGATGGCATTAGATGGCCATAGATATCTTCAGTTCAATATTTTCCTGATATTTAAATGCTACAACTATGCTACCAGGTTTAGATCAGCATGTGAAATTCCGTATTAAGACACTTACTTATTGCACTGTTCTAGAACAATTTGACCAAAAATGATTCACATCGCACTTGGTGGCAATCTTGGAATTACTCAAACTGTGGGAGTTGGGCAAGTTTATCATGATGGAAACCGACATAGATCAATTACTAAACATAACAGGGTTACTATGTACATAACATAACAGGATTACCATATAACATATAGCACTGTCAAATGGAATACATTTTATGGATTTTCCACAATAAATGTGTTTTTGTCCAAAACATTTAAGAATCAATAGTATTTATGAATATGTAAATGAGCAAATCGACATGAAGTAATTGCAAATATACAAGCAATTCAATAGCTTTCATTTGATACCATTTACACGTTTGTAGATCAATATTTAATCAAGATATGACCAAAAACGTTTTTTGAAAATTTGAATGAACAATTTAATAGGGTTGAGGGTTTAGATAAGGGGTTTGGGTAAAAGACCCAAATGCCACAGTGTGAACATTGCTTAAAGTGTTATTCATGTAATGTTCTTTAAGATAAATTATGTTTGCATAGAGCCTCTGAACAGAACACCTTGTTTCTGATAGTATTTAACACATTTTCGCTGAAAAATCACAATTTTAAGGAAAATCATTAATATATATAGCAATGCAACTGAACTAATATGCATGAAAAATAATAGCACATGGAAGAGCCAGCCATAAGCTTTAATTTTATACCATTCTGATATCAGTGGGTCAATACTTAATCAAGATATGACCAAAAACGTTTTGAAAATTTGAATGAACAATTTGATGGGGCTAAGGGTTTAGATAAGGGTCACTGCCAAAAGCCCCCATCGCCAGAGTGCAAACATTGCTCAAAATGTTTCTTATAAACTGTTCTTAAATTTAAACCATGTTTACATGATTCCCCCTGAGAGGAAACACAATGTCTTTGAAAGTGTTTACCAACTATTTGGAAAAAAGGTAACAGTTTTAAGTAATGTCATTAATATTTATAAATATGCAAATGAGCTAATTTGCATAAAATTTATAGCACATTATTTAGCAAGTCATAAGCTTTCATTTGATACCATTCTAACATCTGTAGGTCAATATTCAACCGAGATATGACCAAAAACATTTTGAAATGAATGAACAATTTTATAGGGTTAAGGGTTTAGATAAGGGATTTGGCCAAAAGCCCAAATGGTCAAAGTGCAAACATCGCTCAAAATGTTTCTTATATAATTTTCTTGAATATTTACTATGTTTACATAATTCCCCTGCACAAAAATGCTCTGTTTTGGAAAGTATTTACCACATTTTTGTCGAAAATCGCAATTTTAGGACAAATCATTAATATTCATGAATATGCAAATGAGCTAATTTGCATAACATTACTGAAAATGAAAGAGCAAGTCATAAGCTTTCATTTAATACCATTCTGACACCTGTGTGTCAATATTCAATCAAGATATGACCAAAGTCATTTTCAAAATTTAAATGAACAATTTGGTAGGGTTAAGGGTTTGGATAAGGGTTACGGCGAAAAGGCCCAACCGCCAGAGTGCAAACAAGGCTCAAAATGTTTCTAATAAAATGTACTTTAAGATAAACCATGTTTACAAAATTCCCCCTGGACAGAAATGCCTTCATTTGGAAAGTATTAACCAAATTTTCATCAAAAATTAGCAATTTTAAGGAAAATCATTAATATTCATGAATATGCAAATGAGCTAATTTGCATAAAATAACTACAAATTGAAGAGCAAGTCATAAGCTTTCATTTGATACCATTTTGACATATGTAGATTAAAATTCAATCAAGATATGACCAAATAATTGTCTGTATATCAAAATGAAAATTTTGAAAGGGTTAAGGGTTTTAGATAAGGGTTACAGCCAAAAGCCCCAACGGCCAAAGTGCAAACAATGCTCATCTTGTAGCATTTGTTATAAGCTTTCAGAAAATCATACCCTTCAAAATTCCCTCTGGGGGGGAGCAGGGGTTATTGGTGGCTCAAGGTCTAGGTTCTTATACATCACTATGATATTTATAAATGTACCAAGTTTGAAGTCGCTAGCACTTATGATTTAGAAGATATGTTCCGGACAAAAATGCAAGGGTTCAAACAACAAAGGGCAATAACCCAAAAAGTGGGCGTGGCGGAGTAACTACTCTTGTACATGACACTTTCCCACACTGAGATCTATAAGTGTATAAAGGCTGAAGTTGGTAGGATATATGGGTTAGAAGATATGCGCTGGAGAAGTAAATTTGTCCACGGACAGACAGACATACAGACAGACATACCAACAGACAGGTTGATTCCAGTATACCCCATAAAAAATTCGTTTTGCGGGGGTATCGGACAAAAATGCGTGAGTACAAACAACAAAGGGCAATTATCCAACAAGAGGCCCATGATGGCCCTAGATCGCTCACCTGAAATTTTTTGCCTTGTTGAAATAAACATTTTGACCTGTATAGCAGCAAATTAAGAATTTTGCAATAAAGCCCCTTTTCCTTAGTTTTTCAAAAGAATGAAACAAAATTCAGCCTTTTCAAAAGTGTTTGCTCTTTTGCCCTTTTTCTGATGCCCCTGCACTAAGAGCTTTGATATTAATCAAATTCTTATAACAACTTTGAAAGCCTTTCACCCAAAGATCATTCATGTGAAGTTTTAAGAATATTGGCCAACTACATGTAGTAAGCCAGAAGATTTTTAAAAGATTTGGCTATTTTCCCTTTTCTCATGCCGCAGCAGTCAAAGGCTTTGATGGAATCAAAGTCTCTCAAAAACTTTGAAAGCCCTTCACCCAAGGATCATTCATGGGAAGTTTCAAGAATATTGGCCAACTAGTTGAAGGCAGAAGATTTTAACAAGATTTGGCTATTTGCCCCTTTCTCATGCCACGGCAGCCAAAGCCTTTGATGGAATCAAATTCTTTTAACAACTTTGAAATCCCTTCAGCCAAGGATCATTCATCTTAAGTTACAAGAATATTGGCCTACTAGTTGGGCAGAAGAAGATTTTTTAAAAGATTTGGCTATTTTCCCCTTTTCTTATGCCGCGGCAGCCCAAATCTTTAATGGAATCAAAATCTTTTAACAACTTTGCAAGCCCTTCACTCAAGTATCATTCCTGTGAAGTTTCAAGAATATTGGCCAACTGGTTAGGCAGAAGAAGATTTTTAAAAGATTTGACTATTTTCTGCTTTTCTCATGCCGCGGCAGCCAAAGTCTTTGATGGAATTTAATTCTTTTAACAACTTTGAAAGCCCTTCACTCAAAGATCATTCATGTGAAGTTTCAAGAAAATTGGCCAACTGGTTAGGCAGAAGAAGATTTTTAAAAGAGTTGGCTATTTTCCCCTTTTCTCATGCCGCGGCAGCCAGAGTCTTTGATGGAATCAAATTCTTTTAACAACTTTGAAAGCCCTGCACCCAAGGATCATTCCTGCCAAATTTCAAGAAGATTGGTCCACTGGTTTGGGAGGAGAAGATCTTTAAAGAAATTGTGGACGGACGGCCGGACGGACGGACGGACGGACGGACGGACGACGGACAACGACCGATCACAATACCTCACCTTGAGCACTTTGTGCTCAGGTGAGCTAAAAAGTGGGCGTAACGATTCTTGTACATGACACTTCCCCACAAGGATATTTATAAGTGTACCAAGTTTGAAGTTGGTAGCATATATGGTTTAGAAGATATGCTCTGGGGAAGTATTTTGTCCGCGGACAGACATATGTACAGACAGACAGACATAAAGACAGACAGACAGACTGACAGGTTGATTCCAGTATACCCCCTAAACATTCGTTTTGCGGGGGGTATAAAAAGCGTTTATTGGATAAACCTGGACAATACAAATAGTCTGATCGATGGTTAAATGAAGAAGAAAGTGGACTAAGAATACGTGTGAACATTTCTTCCTTCAGAATAGGGATAAGGGCGACGCTTAATTAACGGATTCCTGATTTGGTAAGCCTGTGTAATTTCTATTTAGGCTGTTTATCCTCTTTGGATCAGTTCTAACCGCCACAGAACGCCGTGGCCAGTCAGACAAAAACGGTTCAAAATTCGTGGATTAAGCTGTTCAAATGAGTTTGGCATTTCAGAAACCCCTGTACTCTTGAGAAAGTTTTGAATTGCTAATCATGACAAAGTTATGTTTTGTAATGTTTTGTTTATAAGAGAAACATCTGATTACCATAAACATGGTTAATTTCATGGCTATCTTTATAAATTGACTGTCTAAGGGTTATCTGTCGTTACTCGGTGTAAACATGGATTGTCTAGATCAGTATTAACAGTTTATTGTAAATAGTTTCATCTCGAAAAAATAAACAACAACCTCTCTTCCCCAATGCCAAGCTGCACTGTCATGTCAAATTGTTGTGTGGAGATTCCTTGCTACCAAGAACAATGCTTGTATGATATTTAAGAAATCACCATTTTACCTTTAAGTCTGATTTAAACGCCAGCGAATAATTTTGAATGTAAGTTCCTGTGTGAGGTAGCTTGCAATTACGAGTTAGAGCAAAAACATTTTTTATAATTATGTATGGCCTTTTCATATTTTATGAGAGAGTTCTTTTGTAATTTTACCTCCATATTGGCACGATGGAGGTTGTGCATGATGGGATGGATAACGAATATGGACAAATTTGCCTCGGTTCAGGTAAGAAATTGTGCAATGATTTTCTTATTTCTTCGTCAATTTTCAAGCGGTCTGATGCATGTCCCCCGCATTACTGAGCTCTTTCTTCAGATATAGATGTTTGTGGAATCTTTCTACTTTGTCCAAAAATTGATCCCAGCCGACCAGAAAAATGACAAAAAATTCAGGCCCTTTTTCTAGTCGATTGGGATCAGTTTTTGAGAAAAGCACAATGAGTTTCCAGATAAGTAATACATCTGAGAAAAGGGCTCAGTAAGACGGAGTAGATGCATCAAGCCGCATGAAAATTGACGCAGAAATAAGAAAGCTATTGCACAAATTCTTACCTGAAGCGTGGTTAATTTGGCCGTGGTCGTTACCATTTGGCTTTCTGGTCGGTTGGGACAATATTTCGGAATAAGCGCCATGAGTTATCTTATATATCATACATCTGATGAAAGAGCTCGGTAAGGCGGGGTACAAGCAACAAACCCGTTGAAGATTGACGCACAAATAAGGAAGTTATTGTAAAATATCTTACCAGAATCGAGATTATTTTGTCCGTATTCGTTATCCATCCCATGATGCAAAATCTCCACCGTGATTGGGATGCCACTTCCTTGTCTTTTTATGCATCACTCAAAGTGAATTGAGTTATGTTGTCGGTACTCATTTACCGTACACACATGTACATTACATTAAATCACTGCAGTAAACTTTAAACTAGAGCGATTTCAAATCCTTTCTTCAAATTATGATTATATGAATTTTGCATGTTCGTATTAGAGTCATGATTATAAGTTTCAAGTTTATTAGATAACAAAAGACAATATGTCTATCTTGTACATGAACAAAACAATTGAAAGCATAAATGGTTCCAGGTTGTTAGCAATGTAACTGAAAATTTGAAATGATAATCATAATGAAATTAACAAGTTCAATTGATGGAGAAAAGTTAAGTTTGTCCAAAAGGTTATGATTTGTTTTCTCTCTCACCATACACAATCATACATCTCAATTACTAGTATTCTGAACTGTGAAATAATGAATCTGTGAATCATAACGAATCCGAGCTTAAGAGAAGCAAGTGTCAAATCATGATTACGACACCTGCGACCCCGAAATAAATACCTTCATTGCAGTTGTCCCCTTGGTACCCGCCGTCACAGGTACACACGTACTTGTTCACTTGATCGGTACATGATCCATGTACACAAGGATTAGAGTCACATTCGTTTATTTCTGGAAATACAGAATGATAAAGCGTTCATTGGATAAACCTGGAAAATAGCAATAGTCTGATCGATGGAAAAACTGAGAGCAAATGTGACTGACTCTATGATTAAATGAAAAAGAAAGTGGACCAACAATATGTCTGAACATTCAGATCAGGGATAAAGGCGACGGTTAATCAACGGATTCCTGATTTGGTAAGTCTGTGTTATTTCTATTTAGGCTTTTTATCCTGTTTGGATCGGCTTCTTACTGCCACAGAACGCACTAACCAGTCAGACAAAAACGGCTCAAAAATTCGTTGACTGATCCGTTGTTCAAATGAATGTAGCATTTATGGACCCATTTATTTTTTTAGCAAATTTTGAATTGCTTTTCATGTCAAAGTTATATTTTGTAATGTTTTGTTTTAAAGAGAAACATTATGATTGTCATTAAAATGGTGACTTTCATGGTAATCTTTATAAATTACGTGAAAGCCTAAGAGTTATCTGTCGTTAATCGGTGTAAACTTTGATTGTCTAAATCAGTTATAACAACTTGTTTTACATACATGTACTTTCAACTCGAAAAGATCAACAATAACCTCTTTTCGCCAATTTCAGGCTGCGGTGTCATTTGCAATTGTTGTGTGGAGATTCCTTGTTACCAAGAGCAATGCTTGTATAGAATTTAGAAAATCACCATTTTGCCTTTAAGTCTGACTGTTTTGCATTGCGATGTAAACGCCAGTAGATAATTTTGAACGGAGTTGTCTGTGTAAAGACGCCTAAAATTACAAATCATATCATTTTTAGCTAACCTGAGAACGAATGTGCCCATGGTGAGCTATTGTGATAGCGCTGTGTCCGGCGTCCGTCGTCCGGTGTCCGTCGTCCGTCGTGCATAGTTCGTCAAACTTTGCCTTGTAGTCTAGGGGCCAACCCCAAAAAGAGGCCTAGAAAATGGTTTTCTTTGGACCAATCATGTAGAAAGATTCCAATGGTACAGTGAGTTAGGGTACCCATTGGGGTTTCATTTTATGGTGGATGCCAAAACTGGAAGTGGTGCAGTTTTTTTCTAGGGGCAGATAACTCTACCTACCCAAAAATGAAATAGACAATTATTTTAGGTGACCATCAATCGAAATTGTCATCAAAAAATTGTTTTTTTATTTTTTCCCTAATAACTTTCATTTTTTATTGAAATAGTATGTATAGCAAAAATAATTAGTAAAAGAATAGTTTTTTTAAATAAATATTTATCATAATTGTCCTATTAAAGGTTTATTTACCAAAATTGAAAATTCACTATAAAAATAACAGAGAAAAGTTTTTTAAAACTTTATTATTTTTTTCAACTTGATGATAGAAAAGATTAGACACCCTAGGGATGTTTTGAAGTCAATTAGCTTTCGTTCCAGGATGACTGTCGCAACAAATTTTTATGTAAAGCTTTTTCTGCGGGCAGACAACTCTTTACACCAATAAGGCTATGTTCAAAGAAAAACTTCATGACAAAACATTTTTACACTCTACCTTTCACAATGGTAACTCAGTCTTCATCACATTTTAGCAGATCAAGTATGATAATAAGTTCTTCTCTGAGTTTGATTAGTGGCCAGATCGGACCAAAAAGTCCCGAGTTATCTACCCTTGAATATAAAAAATAACTAGTTTTTACTTTGTTTACAATCTAGCATCCATAATTTTTGACCAGTCATGATGAAACTTATACATAATGTTGGTGACTATAAGATCTCCACAAGATACAATTTTCAGAATGATCAGAATAGAAAGTCGTGAGTTATATGCCCTTGAATTTTACAAAATTTCAGTTTTCAGCTATTTTCGACTTGGTTTACACTCTAGCATCTACAACTATTTAAGAATCCGAATGAAACTAATACACAATTTTTGTGACTATAAGATCTAGCATAATTACAATTTTCAGAATGATCGGTACAGAAAGTCATGAGTTATATGCCCTTGAATTTTACAAAATTGCCCTATTCGGCTATTTTCGACTTGGTTTACAGTCTTGCATCTACAATTATTTACCAATCCAAATGAAACTTACACACAATCTTGGTAACTATAAAATCTAATATGAGTACAATTTCCAGAATGATCGGGACAGAAAGTCGTGAGTTATATGCCCTTGAATTTTACAAAATTGCCGTTTTCGACTATTTTCGCCTTGGTTTACCTGTAACATCTACAATTATTGACCAATCCGAATGAAACTTGGACACAATCTTGATGACCACAAGATCTACGGTGAGTTTGAATGTCATTCAGGTCGGACTCGTGATTGTTGTGCCCTTGAATTTGATAAAAATTATGTTTCAGACTTTGTTTTTTCTTCCTACGACAAATAAAGACCAATCAAGACAAAACTTAGATAAAACGACGGTGAGCATAAGATCTCGGTTGAGTCAAGATTTCAGCATAATTTGTGTTATATGCCATTGAATTTGACAAAATTTCTGTTCTGACTTTATTTTCAGTCTTAAAACCAGATTTATTGGCTAATCAAGAGAAAACTTGGGCAGAATGTTGATGACCATACGATCTTTGATGAATAGAATTTCAGCATAATCAAAGTAGAATTTGCTGATTCATCTGCCCTTGAATTGCCTTTTTCGACTTTGATTTTACTCTAAAAACCACATAAAGTAACCAATCAAGAAAACAAGAGGTCCAGAGTGCCTTATCGGTCACCCGAGTCGAAAGAGCAGATGACAAGGAATTTTTTTTAAAATGTGACAAATGTACCCATTTTGGTCCCCTTTTCAGTGCCTTATGGGGCCCCAGGGAAGATGACACCATGACTTGTACAAATTTAAAGTCCCTTCCCATGGGGATGCTTGCAGCCAAGTTTGGTTAAATTCCGGCCATTGATTTTTACGAAACAGTCGAAATGTACACAAGTCAACATTTTTTGTGCCCTTATTTTGGTGCCTTATGGGGCAACAAGACAATATAACACAACGACTAGTACAATTTGAAGTCCCATCCTATGGGGATGCTTTCTGCCAAGTTTGGTTGAAATCCGTCCAATGGTTTTCAAGAAATATTAAAAAAATGTAAAAAAATAACACATGATGCATCCCCCCAACCCAGACCCCCGCCCATAACCTGGCCATTTTTTAACAGATTTTTTTTCTTTGCACAAACGTTGTATTCCTTGTTCCAAAGGCTCTAAATACCAAATAAGAACCCAATCCCACAGCTGGTTCATGTCAAGAAGATTTTTAAGATGTACCAAATTTACCCATTTTGGCCCCTTTTTTGTGCCCTATGGGGCCCCAAGGGGAGATAACACCAGGACTTGTACAAATCTGAAACCCCTCCCGATTGGGATGCTTCCTGCTAAGTTTGTTTAAAATCCATCCGATGATTTTTAAGAAACAGTCGAAAATGTGTAAAAGTTAACGCTTTTTGGCCCCCTTTTTGGTGCCTTATGGAGCAACAAATATACAAATACAAATACAAATACATTTATATAGCGCAAAAAGTAAAAACTATTCAATTGCTCTTCACAGAGTCTAGAGATATTTACAAACAATGGTATACACATCATCAATTATTTTGGATTAATTCAGTCACTGTAAAATTGTCTGAATAAATGTGTCTTTAATTGAGATCTGAAATGGGGTTCAGTCTCGATAGATTTCAGATGATTTGGAAGCATATTCCACCATTTAGGGCCTACCACAGCCAGCGATCGATCAGCAATTTTGGTTTTAAACCTTGGAACTTGATACATGTATCACTAGCTGATCTCAAGCAATATGAGCTTTGGGCTGGAGTGAATAAGTTCCTGCTCGTAAGGGCAGCCAGTGAAGCGATTTTACGATGTTAAAGCTAGATTGTTCATATGTGGCATTTGTTACAAGTCTGGCCGCCTGATTCTGAACCCTTTGTAGTCTTTCTAACTGATAAGAAGGGATGTCAGTAAAGAGTACATTGCAAAAGTCCAAATGTGAGTGTATAAGACCATGAACGAGAGTTTCTGCAGATTTCTGTGTTATGTATTTACGAATACCTTTCAGATTTCTAAGTTGAACGTATGCTGTTTGACACTTTTTTCGAATATGCAAGTCAAAGTTCAATGTACTTGTCATGTGAACACCAAGCTCACGTACTCGTTCAACACAATTCACTTCACAGCCGCCAACAGTTACACTAGTGATGTTTATTTTTGTAATTGGTGTCTTGTACCATAGGCAATAATTTCTGTTTTCGAGTTATTCATTTTTAGTTTGAACATTGTCATCAAAGAAATGATACTATCAAGACAATGGTAAAGGTCCTTAAGGACAGAAGATTCACTTTGATCGTTACCAGCTTGTATTCTAAAAGCAATTTTGTGGTCATCTGCATATCCATAGAGGTCAGCGGGATAGTTCTTGACAACTCTATTTAGCGCAGCAATGTACATGGTAAAGATTACCGGTCCGGCACAAGAACCTTGGGGAACTCCATACTTTAATGGTGTTGGGTCTGATGTTGTTTGTTCAATTTGTACTTTCATTGATCTTTCTATCAAATAAGATTGAATCCACTTAAGAGGTGTGTCTACTATACCAAATTCAGAACACATTGGCTGCAGGACAATTGGAATATCAATAGAGTCAAATGCTGCACTCAGGTCAATCATTACAACAATTGTCACTAGATTTGAATCAACTGCTTCCAAAATTTCACTGTACATTTTTAGCATGGCCGTTTCTACACCATGATTTTTCCGATACGCACTTTGGTACGGTGGCAATAAATTATTGCTTTCAACAAATTGGGTTATTTGGGGTAATGCTGCTTTCTCTAAAATCTTTGAAAGAAACGAGAGATTTGACACTGGCCGATAATTCTGAAGTTCCAAGGACAGACGTTTTTTCTTTAAAAGTGGATTAACTAGAGCTGGTTTCCATTCTTTAGGGAATACACCCGATATCAGTGATCTGTTCACAATATCAGTAATCACTGGACCAAAGTGAGATATGTTTTCATTCAGTTTTGATGTAGGAATAAGATCTAGATCACACGTTGTTGCCTTAGATTAACTAATTAATTTAACGATGTCACTTTCAGTCACTTGTTTGAACTTATGGAAACGAGTTGATGTTGATGTAGGGATGAGATCATTTTCTGATATGTCAGGATGAATATTGTCTTAAGTATCAAGTAACTTGGTGATCTTATCGTTGACAATATAACACAATGAGATGTACAAATCTGAAGCCCCATGCTATGGGGATGCTTCCTGCCAAGTTTGGTTGAAATCCGTCCAATTGTTTTGAAGAAAAAGTTGAAAAAGTAAAAATTTACCGCATGATGCACCCCCCAAACACCCCCACCCACCCAGACCCCCGCTTCTACCTCTGCCATTTTTAAAAAACGGATTTCTTTTCCTTGTACAAACGATGTAGTCCTTGCCCCAAAGGCTCTAAATACCAAATGTGAATCCAATCCCACAACCGGTTCATGACAAGAAGCTTTTCTAAGATGTACCAAATTTACCCATTTTGGCCCCTTTTTTTTTTTGGTGCCTTATGGGGTCCCAAGGGGAGATAACACCATAATTTGTACAAATCTGAAGCCCCCCCCATGGGAATGCTTCCTGCCAAGTTTGAGTGAAATCTGTCTAATGGTTCTTAAGAAGAAGCCAAAAAATAAACTTTAATTCATTTTGGACAGAAAACTTCAAATAAAAATGAGTCAAGTTGCGGACATTATTAAAAGTGTTTCTTATCAAATGACATGTCATGTTAGACATTTAAAAACATGTACGGGTACTTGAAAACACATTCTCATATTTGTAAGCAGATATATAAGTTTTTGGCTTTTTGACGACATCTTAAAGTAGTAGGGGGTAGACTTAGCTTAAAAAAGTGGGTGGGGTAAGGAAAATTGTTGATTTCTTAGAATTCAAAATGATTTTTGATGTAAGAAAATTACAATCCCGTAGACCAACCAAATGTGAATTCTTTCCATAAAAATAATTTATCAATTCGATAAAAATGATAGGATAGAAACGGTTTCTAATTACTACTATGCAATTTTAATTTCAAGTGGGTGGGGTAAGAAAAATGCTTGTAAAAAATCTGCACCACTTTTGATTATGACATCCACCTTAATCTAACGTCCCATTGAACCTTCTATCGCCGGGTATCAACGGATTTTTTTTGGACGATTGGTCCAATAAAATTCTATTTTTGAGGGACGGGCCCCTAGACTATTGTATGCGCTCTAGAGGCCACAGTTTATGTTCAATCAACATGAAAATTAAGCAGAATGATTGTCGTGATGAGAGCTTGGAAAAATTCGAAATTGGGTCATCTACGGTCAAACAGTAGGTCACAAGGTCAAGCTCTAGAGGCCACATTTTTTGCCCAATCAACCTAAAATTGACCAGAATAATTATCTCAGGGTCAAGTCTAAGAAAACCACTGTTTGCACTCTAAGGGCCATATTTTTTGCTAAATCAATCTGAAAATTGATCAGAATAATTATCTTTATACAATCTTGAACACTGTCGAAATTGGGTCACCTGCGGTCATAAACAAGGTCACAGAGTCTTGTCTTAGAAAAACCTTGTGTGCACTCTAGAGGCCATATTTCATGCCTAATAAACCTGACAATTGGACAGAATAATTAGTTTTGATGAAATCTCAGACAAGTGTGAAATTGGGTCACCTGGGGTCATAAACTAGGTAACTGGGTCAAGTCTTAGAAAAACCTTGTGTGCACTTTAAAGGCCACATTGTTTGCCCAATCAATCTGAAAATTGGTTGGAATGATTATCTTAATCAAATCTCGGACAAAGTTGGAAAATGGGTCGTCTAGGTTCATAAACTAGGTCACGGGGTCAAGTCTTAGAAAATCATTGTATGCGCTCTAGATGTCACATTTTCTGCGCAATCAACCTGAACATTGATCAGAATTATTAGCTTGAAAGCCCTTCGGACAATTTGAAATTGGACCATCAGGGGTCTTAAACTAGGTCATGGTGTCAAATCTTAGAAAAACCTTGTGTGCACTCTAGAGGCCACATTTTTTGTCCAATAAACCTGAAAACTGATCATTAACTAGGTCACAGGTTCAAGTCTTAAAGAATATGTGCCCAAATCAACCTGAAAGCTTGTCAGAATGATTACCATGATCAAAACTCGGACAAAATAGCAAATGGGTAATCGTGGTAATAAAATAGATCACAGGGTCAATTTAAAAAAAGACATAAGTGAAATATTCTGGCCACAAATCTTAGGAAAACTGTGTGCATTTTCACTGATTCTAGTGGTGAACTCTGCCAAAGCGTGGGACGTATTTTCGCGATCATAGTATTCCGTCGATGTTGTTATAAAATATCGTAACTACGGCTTCGATAAAGCCGTAATTACGAGATTTAATCACATCACAGAAGGTTTGTCAATACATATCGGTAAACCCGGTCTATTTTTAGAACAAATTCATTGTTATTAGAAAAACTATCCAATTACATCTTTAAACTCACATTTAAACGCAAAATTGCTGTACCTTGTTGTAGCGAAAAACGTCCCTTCACTACCAGTTATTCTAGAGGCGCAGCTACATCATAATTATAGAGAAGGCTATTATCTCAGGTGAGCGCTTCAGGGCCAATGGCCCTCTTGTTTTCATACCCATAGCCTTTTATGTTATATGAGATAACGAATGTACATTACATAGAGTCTTTGTAGTTATTGTGTATGTAGATTGACATGATTGAGCGTTACCTGTAATAGCATGGTAAAACTCAATCATGTCAATCTGCAAACATAATAACGATAAACCGGTGCCATTCTTAAACCTCATTTCTTTACATTGCAAAGATTTACTTTTAGAGTCGTGTTTATAAATACCTTCATTGCAGTTGTCCCCTTGGTACCCGCCGTCACAGGTACACGAGTACTCGTTCACTTGATCGGTGCACGATCCATGTACACAAGGATTAGAGTCACATTCGTTTATTTCTGGAAATACAGAATGATAAAGCGTTCATTGAATAAACCTGGACAATACAATAGTCTGATCGATGGTCAAATGAAATAGAAAGTGGACCAACAATACATCTGAACAGTTCTTCCTTCAGAACAGGGATAAGGGCGACGATTAATCATCGAACTCCTGATTTGGTAAGTCTGTGTTATTTCTATTTCGGCTTTTTAATTGGACGTCCGAAAGGACGTACAATTCTTATAACCACTTTTGGACAGGCGAAATGGGTTTTCATTACCAAAAAACCCTTTCTCAGACTCAATTGCCAGTTGACCAAAATTCAAAATAGATTTTGCGACCATACAGGAAAACTGTCGTATCTTTTCCTACTTTCTATGTGTTCTCTAACAAATACTATAAGATTCATTGGCCGATTCAATTCATGCCACGTCTTAACCAAGTTTACGATCTTTTTTCGATTTAATCATTTTCTTGTAGTTTTTTTGACTTTCGTAATATTTATTGTGTAAAGGGTAAGATCTTTAGAAAGCGATACATGCATACACTATGGTTATAATGTAAACAGACACCCTATATCATCATCAGCAGCGATAGCTCAAACGGGAAAGGATTAACCTCGCAACCTTTTTTCAGTTTGAAATTTGGAACGCCGTTGGTTCAAAACCAGTTCGGATTATTTCTTCTGTAAAACGTCTGTTTTTCTTAATGTCACGTGTTTAGTGAAAACACACATTTTAGAATGATTACCCAATTTAATGCACGTATTGTGTATGATAGGTTCCTTTTCTTTGATCATTGTTGTTTAAGTCTTTGACATATTTAAAGGAACGGGGTTTCCACGAGACGTACTTTGGAACCAGGGTTTTGAAATTGATTATCGGGGAGTGAGTTCATTTCGCAACTCGGGTTCGACTCGATGACAAATCGGGGTTCCATCTGAACAGCCTCAGATGAGACACTAGTGAAATCCACCTATTCAGAAAAATAGTTGCTCTTACGAGTTTTTTTTTCTCCAGCATCTGCATCACTGATATTCGACAGTATCATGACCTATTTACATACTGATCGATGGTCATGACAACAATGATTATTACTAGTATAAGACTAAGTGACAGCGATCTGTATTTATTTCGTTTAAGCGACCCGTTTACGTGTATTGAGCTAAGAAGATGAAGCAATGGGTCTGCAACAGATGGTACCTGGATGATCGTATGAATATGTTTACAGATAGGGACATTGCTATTCTCAAATTTTCGTTGATAATGATATGAACATTTAAATTGCTTATTGTACTCCACTGCCATTTTCCCGACGGCACGTTCCCAATTTCTTCTTTTTATGCACATCTGTAGATGTAAGGATGCTGCGGTAGTACTTGTATGAGGAATCCATGGTTAGGTGCTCCAATTCATCTGGTATTTTGTTTCAGGAAAAGTATGCATTGAATTTGTTTTGTAACCACAACCAGGATAAACTGCTACCGTGTTTTTTTCTTTTTTTACTCTAAACAGGAATAAAAATCAAAGTGCTTGGAGCACTATATTTAGACGCCTCTCATTGATTGAGCGGAATTGTATGTAAATGATCGGCGTTTCATTACTTTATTTCGTTGAATTTGTGTTAAGATCGATTCTAAATCACTGCGGTCGTTTTTTCGCCAACGATGGTGGAGATAGAAGTCGAACAAGAGTGCCATGGTCACAATATACGCCGCCACTTATAAAACTTGAGACAAAAAAAAATGACATTGACAAGGATTTATAAATATTTACACAAAAACCTGTAAAAAGTTGTGTTCACAAAAAGGTTTTTATAAATATCCAGTCAAAAACCTGGAAGGAATTGCGTTCACGAGACTGAAATATCATTAAGCCCCAGAGACTAAGTTTTAAGGGGGGCATAACTCTAGAAAATTCAACGAACCATAAAATCCTTCCTTCATGCAAATCTACCAATTGAGGTGATTGACCAAGTGTCATTAATATCCAGCCATAAACGTAGGAGGACTTGCGTTGACAAGGCTGCAATTTCAATAAGCCCCACAGACTAAGTTTTAAGGGGGCATAACTCTGGCAAAAATCAATGAACCATAAAATTCTTCCTTCATGTACATCTACCAATTGAGGTGATAACATTGACCAAGTTTCAAGAAGATCCAGCCAGAAACTTAGGAGGAGTTGCGTTGACAAGAAAAGTGGACGGACGGACGGATGGACGGACGGATGGACGGACGGACAGACGGAGAAGATGACGCCAATATACGTCCGCCACCGGCGGCGTATAAAAAAGATGATTAAAAAGAACAATGTCTGAGTAGAATTCGAACCCAGGGCTTTCCGGATATAACATGTGTAAAGAGTACAAGGTGAGTGCTCTGCTAAGTGAGCTATCGCGGCTTTCATTTATGTAGCGCGTTGGCTTACATTTTGAATAAATTGCTTTGTATCGTACTTTTTAAAATCAATGAAAAGTATAACTGACGACAATACTCATAGTAAACCGAAACAAGAAGACAAAAGTGCTAATCGCATGGCCTTAATTGAATTTGGTAATCAAATTAATAGTGATTATTCATAGCGACAAATCAGTTGTCTTGAAACGGCAACCAAATCAATTTGAAGCCTGAGAAGGGTTTTCTGGTATTAAAGCCGATTTCGTATGTCCGAAACCGATCTTATAGAATTAAACACAGAAGAATGAATAAAATATCTTTCGTTCATGTACAATCCCGCTCAATCAATCAGAGACGTCCAATTACAGTGCTCTCAGCACTTTGATTATTCTCTTTGGCTTCGAATCGCCACAGAACGCCCTGACCAGTCAGACAGAAACCGCTCAAAAATTCGTGGATTAAGCTGTTCAAATGAATGTGGCACTTCAGAAACCCCTGTACTTTTGAGAAAATTTTGAATTGCTTTTCATGTCAAAGTTATATTTTGTAATGTTTTGTTTTCAAAAGAAACATCTGATTGCCATAAAAATGGTGACTTTCATGGCAATCTTTATGAATTGACAGTCTAAGGGTTATCTGTCGTTACTCGGTGTAAACTTGGATTGGTTAAATCAGTATTAACCACGCTATGGGAGCCTGACCGGTGGACTTAAATTTTTCGAGCGAACAAAATGGCGGATAAGGAAGTGGATTCTGACGGTCCCATCAGTTATTTAGACGTAAGTTGCGCTTTTGTCCTCTAACACCAACTTTGAAGCATAAACAGGTCGGTCTAAGATTCAACTTTGTTATTATCTTTGTCTTTTGCTGATCGGACTGGCATACATAACGTAAACGATAAGCAAACGTGATAAAGAGGTGTTGGTCGTGCATTATTCATATACATTTCCACCTTTAAAATGATCAAAAGAAATTAAACAGATATTTTAGGTACACATTATTATTATCAAAATTACAATGACTACATTATTCTTTAAAAATCCAAAAGCATGTCAATGATCGCAAATGTAAGAATTGGAATATTTATGTTTTTATTCACTGTGCGGAGACCAGAAATTCCCCATATACGTGCATTACAGTACCGATTTTTTTAGTCTTACTGGGAGGGTAGTCGGATTAAATTAATTTCATTTATGGGTGATTTGAGTTTATTCCTGTACGGGTGTTCGGACTGTTTTATATATTTGTAAAAGATAGAAATCTTTGATGTAAATCAGTTTAGATATATATTTAATCCCACGTTTGTTTCTTTTTCCACCGATGCTTATGATGATAAAATGGTACAGTGATTGGAATTCTTGGTTGGAACACGTCAACTTCAAGTCGTCAGCCGGTTTGCGTTGCTCAATGGTTCAATTTTAGGCACAGTAATTGTGCCCCTTTTGAAGAAAATGGGGTTATATTGTTTTGAAAGTGTATGTCGGTCGGTAGGAAGGCCGGTCGGTCGGTGTGTTAGTCTGTCTCCCTGTAGACCAAACCTTGTCCGGAGCATAACTTGAAAGGTATTGAAGGTAGAATCATGACACCAAATAGGTCGATAGATCTCATTATGGAAAGGTGCATTGCAAAGAAACAGTTACTCTTCCGATTATAGTTTTGAGTTATGGCCCTTTGTTGATTTTCGAACTCAGTTCTTGTAACGCAGTAATGCAGACAGACAATGCGTGGTGTTAGGAGAAAACATACATAGAATACTATTTCAAAGACATGTTTCATTTTTAAATTGATATTTATTTTCGATTTCGTGAATAATACGTTTTGATGAGCAGTTTCTATATTAATCTTTTAGTTTATCATTTTTTTTTATTTATTTCGTCATCAAGTTAGTACTGTAACTCCCTTGACTCGAGATTGCTTAATTTGCATGAACAAGTTCCAAAAACTGTATTAACCATTTCCCAAATACGACCTGGTTTTGACGTTTCTAAAAAATAGTCTTAAGCAAACATTGAGCAAAAGAAGAAATACTTATAACCGGCATTTCCTCCTTTTGTATCGATAAGTTCTGTGCTATTTTACACTAATCCAATATTTTTTCAAGATCAATTCTGTGGTGAACATCTACTTTTAAATTGAAATTTACGCTTTGGAAATATTTAAGATAATTCAAATGCGCATTTAGATTGGCTCTGCTTGAAGAAACGTATTCCTTCATTCAGTTGATTAACTGAAAATGTTGAGCACTAGGATACGTCTCAGTTTACAATTGCTCGATTAACCCTTTCAGAAAAAAAACTGGAATTTCCATACTAAAATCTTGTAAACAATGAATGAAGTACCCGCACATTGGATTATGAAATTGCTCGAAAAAAAATCAGTTTTTCTTGTACAGTGGTTTCGTTTTTTTTTTCTTTTTTGTCTAATAATACACATCTCCCACGACTCGGAGTTACACAAAGGTTCTGCCATACAGACGTCTATGTCCACACACGAAAATAAAACCAGTAGAAACAGTAAATTGTACTTTTTGATTGAATCATTAAAGCCTTTCTCGCTTAAAATGATGAGCACAGCATATCGTGAAGATTGTCGGCACAATTTTAAATAATCTAAAGATTAATAAGTTCCTTTAAGAATAAAAATTGGTAAAGCAATATTATGTACTCAAATATTAATGAGTATGAACGTGCAAAATTGAGTATAAATGTGACAAATCTTCCTTTGTTTGCAGCATCTATTTCGTGCAGGTTTGTCTTGTCCGCCGTTTTTGCTTGAACAAATTAGGTCCGCCGGTCAGGCTCCCATAGCGTTTATTTTAAATAGTTTCAACTCGAAAAAATAAACAACAACCTCTCTTCGCCAATGCCAGGCTGCGCTGTCATGTCGATTTGCTGTGTGGAGATTCCTTGCAACCAAGAGCAATGTTTGTATATCTTTAAAAAGATCACCATTTTGCCTTAAGTCTGAATCAAACGCCAGTGAATAATTTTGAACACAAGTTCATGTGTGAGGAAGCTTGCAATTACGAGTTATAGCAAAAAAAAATTATAATTATGTATGGCCTTTTCATGTTTTATGAGAAAGTTCTTTTGTAATTTTATCTCCAAATTGGGATGCCGCTTCAATGTCTTTTTATGCATCATTCAAAATGAATTGAGTTATGTTGTCGGTACTCATTTACCGTACACACATGTACTTTACATTAAATGCCTGTAGTTAACTTTTAAGTGGAGCGATTTACAATCCTTTTTTTACATTATGATTATGTGAATTTTACATTTTCGCATTAGAATCATGATAATGAATACCTTCATTGCAGTTGTCCCCTTGGTACCCGCCGTCACACGTACACGTATAATCATTTACTTGATCGGTGCACGATCCATGTACACAAGGATTAGAGTCACATTCGTTTATTTCTGGAAATACAGAATCGTAAAGCGCTCATGGGATAAACATGGACAATACAAATAGTATGATCGATGGTTAAATGTAGAATAAAGTGGACTTACAATACGTCCGAACATTTCCTCCTTCAGAACAGGGATAAGGGCGAAGCTTAATTAACGGATTCCTGATAAATTTGGTTAGTCTGTGTTATTTCTATTTAGGCTTTTTATCCTGTTTGGATCGGCTTCTTACTGCCACAGAACGCACTAACCAGTCAGACAAAAACGGCTAAATAAATTCGTGGATTAAGCTGTTCAAATGAATGTGGCATTTATTGATCCCATGTACTTATTAGAAAGTTTTGAATTGCTTTTCATGTCAAAGTTATATTTTGTAATGTTTTTCTTTTGTTTTTAACAGAAACAGCTGATTGCCATTAAAATGATGACTTTCAGGTCAATCTTTATAAATTGACAGTCAATATTAGCTATCAC
Organism: Fragum sueziense; assembly: GCA_963680895.1. Lineage (NCBI taxonomy): Eukaryota > Metazoa > Mollusca > Bivalvia > Cardiida > Cardiidae > Fragum > Fragum sueziense. The sequence goes on from OY804603.1 coordinate 26,222,833, forward strand.
AGTGGGACAGGCTTATTTTTTTGGGAATGGGTCATGGGCCCCATTTCTACTAAACACTTAATTAACGAAACAAAAAGTTCGATTCGTCGTTGTTAAAGTGGAAACAATTATGTTTATTCTACTCTAAGCCTTTCTTGGGCAGCAATAAAAGAATATCTAGACTGTTCCTAATTCAGAAATGATGTAAACGAATTCGTGCTGTATATCATGTCATAGAACACTTTATAGAATAGGGAATTTGAATTGCTATCCCCAATAACCTTTCTTTCTCAATGTTTTCTGAGATGTCTTTTAAGGAACAATGCTACAGTTTTTCGGAACTCTCGTTCATTACTGTAGAAAATTTTATGTTTTGTACCATATATACTCAGTTCCATAAATAAGTGTGCACTTTCTTTTGTTTTATTTCTTCCATCATTTTTCGCTTAAATTAAAAGATTTTGCTATCAAAATGTAGCTTAAAGTTTCAACTAAATGGCAGGCATTTAAAATCTGGGCAAAATGACGATTTAAATTTGATTCCCTAAGGTTAAACGAAGGTGGTACGAAAATAAAAGTTGCAAAAGTACACAAAAACTGGTCAAACAGAAATTTTGTTTATCTTAAGTTAATCGGAATTATTCATTTAATAACATGCAATATTGAATTTGATGTTAATTTCTTAACTGAAGCAAAGTTGAATTCTTCCCTTTGGTATGAATTTGGATCCGATTTAACATGTGTGTGGGGTCATTTAGGAAGGAACGTTCAATAACATCGAAACATCAGCAATCTCCAGGATTTTGCTATATTATTCACCAGAGAATGAAATAACATTCCAAATGTAGCGTTGTTACGTTGTTTGAGATCCATGCGACCATCACATACTCCAGTGTATCGACAGTATATGTGGCCATACAAGATATCCAAAAACAACTAAAATTAACTTCATTTAATCAAAATTTAAATTTGACCAGTTTTTATGTACTTTTGCAACTTTTATTTTTACACCACCTCCATTTAGAATACGAAAAACAAAATAAAATAGTCTTTTTGCCAACATTTAAAGAGTGTGACATTTTCGTCAATCTCTTGGCTACAATATGATATCAAGCTGTATTATTTTTAGTTAAGAATTGAAAGAGAGATGAAACGAAATAAAGTGCACACTTATTTATGGAACTGAGTATATATTTCGCTACCATATTTTTGATAATATGAAATGTCGTTACAATTTAGAATTTACCATTTCCGACTGTAAGAGCGCATTTGTTATGCAAAAATGATTTTCTTTAGACCGAAATCGATGATTTAGAGCAAGACAGTTGTAAGTGTGCGTGCACTTACCACTGTTTTTCGTCAGTTTATTCACGTGTAACCGACAAAGATTGCTGTAGTTCGCTAATAAGTGTAATGACCTTTACATTTTCTTCTTTCTTTCTATTATGTGGAACTTGAAATATTTCTAAAAATATGCTAATTCTGACAAAAAACACTTCAGCTTCGTTGACATAACTGAACACGTGAGCTGTTTAATACATCTGCGCGTTCATAACAGCACATATTTCGGATTTTCTGTTCTCATTGAATGTAAGAAGTATGAAGTATTTTTTAGTATTTAAGTGACCTTTGACAGGTGCTTAAAATAATCATTTTGTCACCCGTGGAATATTTTGTGTTGGGCTAGCCGAAAATTATGTCACTTGGTAAGTTTTATAAAGGGATAGGCGTAATTCCAGTCTCACCTGATTCACAATGTACCCCTTCGAATCCGTCATCACATGTACATGTATATACATAAGGGGTATCGCAATGACATTCACCTTTACCGTTACACGGGTTTGCCACAACGTCACAGCCTACAAAACACGAAGTGGCTTAAAAACGAAAGAAAATGGAACCGGTTTTGACGTTCTTATGAATAACGCTTGAGGAAAACATTCACCAAAAGAAAAATGCATGTAATGACATTCAGTATTTTCTTTCTGGCCTCATTCAATATTTCATGGTCTTTATCATATTCAGAATGTTTTTGTTCCATGTACAGCAGTTTCCAAATAGCTTTTGTTGTCTGGTTAAGATTGTGGTAATAAAATGGCTGTAAATCACTTCCAACACCAGATACATTTGTATATTGACATGAAAATAGATTTCAATGGAAAAATACGTCCAATTCGACGTAAGAACCAGCGTTCATAATGAGATTTTCAACTTTTGTTTTAAAACATTTGGCGGGACTTTACACTTTTTATGGCGGGGATTTCGTTAATTGCTGTTTTACAACGTTACACCGGCTCCATTTGGGGGTTTATATCGTGTAGAATGTACTATACAGCCTCTATCGAACACTTGGAAATGTCTACCATCCAGAGAGAAATTCTAGAAACACCCATTTTTCGATTTTATTTTCTCTTTATATTTCACTTTTGTGACCGGTTTGTATATAATATAGTCATTTTACATTTTCATAGATCGACAAAAACTGGAACATGGTATTTGCGATCTGAACACGTTAAAAAAACAAAACTATATAAAACTAAAAGTTTACGGTTGAATATTCAATTTGGTATAAAACGTTCTTAGTACATAGTTTTATAAAATTTTATTCGCACAAGTTCACAGACTACAAGCCAAAACATTTTGATAAAATGAGGGGACACACATATACGCCCGCGTGATTGCGGTCTCTCTTAGCAAGGATACCCTCTCTTTCCAAAGTAAAGATGTAAACAATCACTTGAATGCTCAACTGAAACAAAAAAGAGTATAACTGTTACATACTGTAGCAACAACGCACCAAGTTTCATTCAGTTCCGGATACGGACAGTACCCTTTGTTGCCTTCTGAAGGGTGACCCCTCTCACTTAAGGTAGAATACCCGGAATATGGCCATTTTAATACTCATAAAACATCTTTTTTTTTTCGAGCGTCGTCGTTACGTATCGGATCTTATTCGGGCGCGGTCGTAAACATTTGGCGGTGGAAACTTTCACCGCCGAATGTTTTTGACTTCGCCCGAATAATTCTGACGTCGCGCGAATCTCATTAGGGGTATTCTACCTTAATTCGTACGTCCAGGACACTTACTATGCCTACTCCTATACAGTCTGAGTCTGAACGGCTTTTGTCTCTTCTTTTTCGGTCTTGTATTTTCAGGTTTGTGAAAGAGGTTATACACATTCGCCCCCTGAAACGGTAGTCCAAATCAGAGCGCCAGATAAGAGGGGGTGATTACTTTTCAAAATGCAATATTTCACTAAAGGTTAATCAAAGCCTATTTTGTATGATATCATTAAAATTCAAATGGGTACCCACAACATAGGGTTAGCATATGAGATAAACAGGTTAGAATGTCTTCACCCTCTTATCTGATGCTCTGTTAAATCTTTAGTTTCTTTACGAAAATGTAACTGCAGCTTAAATACAGGCCCGTAGGAACAGTGGTTGGGGGGGGTCAGCCCCCTCCCCCCAAAGTTGGCCAAAAATGCCGAATTTTCTTTATTTCACACTGAAAATTTTGGGAAAATCCAATTTAGTCCCCCTCCCCAATATTCAGACACTGGGGCTTTAGCCACCCCCCCAAAAATATTATGAAATTGGTTCCTACGGGCCTGAAATAAACTGCAGTTACGGCGTTTATTAACGTTTCAAACGATGTGGGGAAAATACGTACGGCTTGCAAGTGTTTTTGCCATCTTCAGTAAAGGAGGTTTTTTGAAATGTTGGATAAAAAGAAGAAATTGCTTATTACCAGTATTTTTCTTAATACACTTGGTAAGGGTTACATTATATAGATTTATATCAAAGATTATTATCTGTGCAAGTTTGATCCTTCACAATAGCAATTACATATCGACACGGTTAACAGAAGATTAAATGGCGATGACTTTTGTGCTAAAAATAGACTGGTTTTCCCCCATGTTTTGATAAACCGTCGGTGTTGTTATAAAATATCATAACTACGGCTTGAGTCAAGCCGTAGTTACGAGATTTTATAACAACACCTACGAAATACTATTGTTTGTCCGAAATTACGCCACGGTGAAATAGATAAAATCGTTCCCTATTACAAATATCTAATTACAACAAGGTATAATAAATCCTTGAAGGATTTTATGTAACGCATAGATCTAGTTCAGTCAAGTTAACCCTTTCCCAATTAAGACCTGGTTTTGACGTCCCTAATAGAAAAGGCTTGGGAAAACAGTGAGACAAAAGAAGAAACTGCTGATAACCAGCAGTTTCTCCTTTTGTCTCAATATTTTCTCTGTCATATCTTACACAAATCATGTCTTTATTATCTTCATTTTGTCGTCTGCAGCTGCTTTCAAATTGGATCACCCTAAAAGTTTGTCGTTTGGTAATGGGTTAACCCATATATAAACGAAATGAAATGATTACTCTAGAAACGAGTGAACATTAAATCGGCGCTTACTTTTGACCGGTTAAGGTAGTCCGTCTCTGATGAGATTCCCGCGACGTCGGATTTACACGAGCGACGTCGTGAACTTTTGGCGATGGAACGTCTCAGAGCCGAATATTCACGACGTTTCCCGAATATGTTCGGATACGTAACGAATGCAAACGAAATCTAGTGTTGACTATTTGAAGAGTGTACCATATAAAATTTACAAAGCTCAATGTTATTGAATATATTTAGTCGTTTAGACTGAAAAATATGGTTTGTATGTGACATCGGTCAAAAGTTTCATTAAATGTAGGGAAAAATAAACGAATCATTACTATTTGTTGTTCGACTTTGTTTCAGTATTTGAAATTAAGTGAAATGTTTCAGTTATTCGGAACGCTCTGCCATTACAGTAGAAACTTAGCCGTTTCGTACCATAAATTTCGCTACCAGGCACCGGTTTCTCGAAAAAACTTAAGTACGTTCTCATGCTCAAATCTGAGCACCGTGCTCAAATCGCACGAAATCCACGTGAACTTCAATCGAATACCCTTCAACGTTGGAGAGTATCCCTTTGAAGTTGAGCATGTTCTCATGAGAATATATTTAAGTTTTTTCGAGAAACCGGGGCCAGATCTTCGACAATATGAAATGACATTACAATGAACCTTTCTTTGACTTTTAGAGCGTATTTGTTATGCAAAACGGGAAATCGATTATTTAGAGCGAGACAGTTGTAAGTGTGTATGCACTTACCACTCTTTTTCGTCATTTTATACATGTGTAAATGATAAGAAATGTTGTAATTCATTTATAACTGCGAGGACCTATACATTTTCTTCTTTAATTATTACCAGGACATATTGCTTAAAACATTGAGGGAATCTTATCAAATTCTATTTTGTAGAACTTGAAAAATTTCACAACAAGTGAAAGTTTTGACATTAAACGCTTCTGCTTCGTTGATCGAATTAAATGTGTGAATGTGTTATTTTAAACATTAACGCCCTCTTAACATCACAAAATTTTGATGTTCTGTTGTTGATGAATGTTTATCACTAAAAACATTATCGAAATTAAACAAGGGATCTTTGGCATTTTCTGAGTATTTTCGTGACCTTTGAAAGGTGCAAGAAATTGTTCCTTTTTTACCTGTATTGGCATATCATATGAATGCCGATAAAATCCAAACAATATCGATGACCATCCACTTTTATTTTATTTTTCAACTGGTAATAAGTTGTAGTTTCGACAGATGAAACATAGTTAGAGTCTTTTATTGGGAAAAGAAATAGTAATACCGGAGCATTTTCCCTTAACCCATTACCAAACGACAAAATTTCGGGTTGGTCAAAATTCAAAGATGTTGCAGACGACAATTTAAAAATTAATGAAAATTTTTTGCAGTCTTTGTGGGCAGAAAACATTGTGGAAAATGAAGAATTGCGTGTTTCAAAGGCCATTACCTTGTGAGGAGTTAAAAAGAGTCAGTGTGTGGTAATGGGTTGAGAATTACAACATTATTCAAATACAGCCTAAATTCATGTCGGTTTGAATAGGAGTGAACAACCTGCTGCTGCCATGTAATTGCCATACGTCGTGGCTCTAAGTAGAATTCTCCGTTCATGTCGGCTTCGTCGTTTCTGCCTAGAAAGACCAGAGACTCAGAACGTGAAATCTTGACATTTAGTCCTGTAAAAAAAGTAGGCACTTTAACTATCTAAAATTAAATATAATTTGACTTTTACCGATTGAGATTAAAATTCGTAATACAAAGATGTTTCGAAAATACCCTTGATTGCCAAAATAAACAATTTGCAATTCCATTTCGAACTATTTTTTTTGTCCAATTTATTTCAACTGTATACAAGGTTTCCCCAAGAATGATATGAATTTGCAGTGGAAAATCGCATTAAACATAAACAGGTATTAATAAAACTCTTATATTTTGTGTTTTCGAGCAAAGAAAAATCTCTCAAGATGATTACTTTTTGTATTTATCCAATAAATGTGATTTATTTATCAGTTTTTAGATGAACATCCTAAAAAAACTCTATTCTATACGAATAGATACTACATGTATATTGTTACTTTAACCCATAAACCACATGTAGACGCCTATTGATGCCTCACTAGATAAAGGCTTTGGAAAACATTGTGGAAAATAAAGAATTATTGCTTGTGACAAGCAGTTTCTTCATTTTCCACAATGTTTCCTATCCATGAAGAGCAAAAATTGTAAAAATTCTGTTCACTTGAAATTGTCGTATGCAACATTTTTGAATTTGGAACAGTCTAAAATTTTGTCGTTTGGTAATGGGTTAAGTGCCATTACAGATGATTGAGTTTGATTGAACACTGCATTTCGTCCCTTGACAGCCAGAAGTGGCTATCAGCAGTTAAAATTTAACTGCTGATAGCCAATTCTGGCTGTCAAGGGACGATTTACATGTAACTGTAACGAGCTGTTTTGTCTTCATGGCTACTAAATTGACGTAACTTTTGTCATGTCTATTATAAAACATGTTTTATAGAAAAAGGAAACCCTTTAAAATACTTTACAAAATCATATCTAAAAATAACAAAAGAAAAGACAAACCTGATGTTACAAATAAAACCACAGACAAAAGCAATGCACAAAATACCATTTTTATCGCCATTATCGGCTCATAAAATTTTCTTTATATATCTACGAGACACGTATACAAATAGACACAATGGAAAAAAGGTGATTTCCGATAGATAATCAGAGCCAATCAGATTTCGAATTTTTGGGTAATTGGTTCTTTCCCAAACAAAATACTGGTTTTTACGTGCTCATCAATGATAGCTTTTGAATAAAATAGGGATGAAGAACCGATAGCCAGCACGTTGTTCTTTTCTATCAATATTTCATACTCTGTTATTTGTATGTATTCTATCTACCGTTGCATGTATTTTTACCGACTACAACAACTTTAAAATTTGAGCAAATTAAAAGTTTTTATTCTGAACCTCAGAAATAACGCACCCTTTTCATCATAGTTGTTCATTTAATTGAATCAGCATTATTCGGAATATGTCTGAAACTAGGTTTATACGCAGCACACTCTTAAGCACGAAACCCATTCACCCGTGACGTTAGACGTCCAAACTGGATAAACATGCTTTCTATAAGTGATGCAGTAATGGTTGTGTGCACAAACGATTTTGTCGGTTCATGAAGTCAGTGATTAAAAAACAAACTTCCAAACATTTCATCGGTCGGAAGTTTTCAATACTTTAAGGTAGAATACCCGTAACGTGGCCGTTTTGAGATTCATAAGACATCTACTTTTTCTGAGCCGCGGCGCCACGTATCCGAACCTATTCGGGCGTGGTCGTAAATATTCGGCCGAGTAAAAAACCACCGCCGAATGTTTTCGACGTCGCCCGAATAATTCTGACGTCTAGCGAATCTTAATAGGTGTAGACTACCTCAAACAATTCCTAGATTCTCTTATGACGAGCGGTCTCGTGGTATTGGAATGCAGTCGGTAGGGATGACGTCACGGGATATCATCACACGACTATTGGCCGGCTGTGACATCCCGTGAAGGAATGCAGTGATGGTCACAATGTAACGAAAACACATGTAGCCTTAGTAGCCAATTTGGGACATGGCTATTTTTGAGAGCAGGGTCATGCAATAAGCCGATGTTGCATGATCTAAGTTCTAAAAATAGACATGACAAGAAATGGGTGTTGATGCAGGAAAGGTTTGGCAAGTTTGTCTCGTGTTAAAATAGTTCAATATCATATTTCATCATGTTTTGGTAACACCTAAATTAGTTCTTAGCTCTATAAATGGACATGACAGGAAATGGGTGTTTTTGCAGGAAAGGTTTGCCTATTAGTGTATCATATTCTGGGTGGTGGTACAGGATGTTCGTGATATAGGCGCTCATATGGTCGTCATGTTTCGAAGATTTGGTAACACCCAAACTAGTATATAAAGAAGCTGTTTTAGGGTATTGCCAGAGCTGTTCTCGTCGTACGTTACGAATGTTGGGTCTTCACGTTTATCTATGTACATAACTTGTCATGTAGCAGAATAAAAGTTTGAACTTAACTTGGGCGTTGTTAACCATTACCACCCATTGGGCTACAACAACTGCAGCTCAAGACAGACATTGCTCCAGCTGGAAAGAGCTTTTCAGTAAGAGTGGAGGGCCATTACACAGACCAGAATCTTAATTGGGATCCATGCGGCGATAGTGCGTAGACTGTACTGTTCAGTGTTCTTTAAAGTGGTCGCATCCGGCATTGATTTTGAGACTTTCACTTTAAGTAAGAGAGTAGTCACTCTTGCGCGATCGTCATGCCTGATTGCTTTAAGATAGCGAATCGGGTTTTTTTTTTTGCCAGAAACGAATAAACTGATATCTTTTCTGGTTGTTGTTGTGTAGATTGAAAAGAAGTATCATAAAGAAATTTTGTAGTGAAAAATATCAGGCTTGCGTTATGTCTGAGGTTCAGTATATTGCTTTCTCTTTTTCGTCAGTCGCTGTAAACTCTATAGTCTTTGTTTGTATCATCATGTCTGTTTGTATATTTGAGCTAGGATCTGGAAAAACGTCCCGCATAGCATTTGAGAAAAACATGGTTCCAGATCAGCCTGCGTATACACGCAGTCTGACCAGGAACCATGTTGTTCTCCAATAGCTTCTTTGTGACCTGTAGTATGTTATAGAGAGAAGCATTGATGTATATTGAGATGCTTTTGACAACAGGCCGATCTTGAAACTCAATTTTCTAAAATGCTATAAGGGACATTTTTCCAGATCCCGGCTCATTTGTATTTAATGCTCTTCTTATGAAGGAGGAAATAACGGAATTAAAAGAATCAATTCTTTGGTAGAAGATTAATTTAAGTGATAAGAAAACTTGTCGAATTGCCCAACCAAATGTGAACAACAATGGATATGCGATACTTAGGGGTCTTTCCTAAATTCCATTGGAGCTCAGTAGTTCAATAAACTGTTACAGAAAATAGAAAAAAGGTCTTAAATTTACAGCGTAAAAATCACTGGGGGATATGAAAAATTCCGACTTCTTACAGGCTTAAAACTAGAATATCACTGAAAGTGATCATACCCCCCAAAAGCACAGTTTTTGTGCATTTTGAGAAGTTGATTTCATTTGAACTGGGAGCTGTTCAATTGGGAAATAGAGCTAACAAAAAATCAACAGACCAAACAACACATGTAAATGTTGCAAAAAATACCAATTTTCAACAAAAGGACATAGCTCATTTAAAAATCCCGAAGCCTTGCCCTGCCATGCTGATATTTTTCAATAAACCAAAAATTCACAACCATGTATTGAAGACAGTCAATCAAGGTACATTCCTGTAAGATTTGGTTCAAATTTACCATATAATTGTTTTGTAAAGAATTTTCTCATGATTTCGTTAAGTCTGTTTAGCCCTGCCCTGCCATTACCACAGTTTTTGCAAATCAGAAATTCACGAACAAATTTTGAAATAAGTCACCAAATGAACATTCCTGCCAATTTTGGTAACAAAACACTGAATCAAAAATTCACGATCAAGTTTTGAAAAGAGTCACCCAAGGAACATTCCTGCCAAGTTTGGTAAGAATTGGCTTAGTGGTTAAGGAGAAGATTTTTGAAGAATTATCTGACAAATTCTTGAAGTCGGATTAGCCCCGCCCTGCCACACCCACATTTTTAGACGAATCAAAAATTCATGAACATGATGAATCAAAAATTCATGAACATACTTTGAATACAATCACTCAAGGAACATTAGTGCCAACTTAAGTTCAAAATGGTCCAATAATTGATTTTTAAAGATTTTTCACATGACGTCCAATAAGCCCCGCCCTGCCACGCCTACAATTTTTGACAAATCAAAAACTCGCCAACAAGTTTTGAAAAGAGTCACCCAAGGAACATTCTTGCCAAGTTTAGTAAGAATTGGCCCAGTGGTTAGGGAGGAGAAAATTTTTGAAGAATTATCTAACGATTCCTCGAAGTTGGATAAGCCCCGCCCTGCCACACCCACATTTTTTGGCGAATGAAAAAATCCTGAATATACATTGAATACAATCCTCAAGGGTCATTCCTGTCAAGTTAGGTTCAAATTGGCCTAATAATTGATTTTTAAAGATTTTTCACATGATTTCTCTAAGTCCAATAAGCCCCGCCCTGCCACGCCCACAATTTTTGACAAATCAAAAATTCACGAACAAATTTTAAAAAGGGTCACCTAAGGAACATTCCTGCCAAGTTTAGTAAGAATTGGCCCAGTGGTTAAGGAGGAGAAGATTTTTGAAGAATTATCTAACGATTTCTCGAAGTCGGATAAGCCACGCCCACATTTTTTGGCGAATGAAAAAATCAAGAGCATACATTGAGTACAATCACTATAGGGTCATTCCTGTCAAGTATGGTTCAAAATGGCCTAATAATTGATTTTTAAGGATTTTTCACATGATTTCTCAAAGTCCGATAAGCCCCGCCCTGCCACGCCCACAATTTTTGACAAATCAAAAATTCATGAACAAGTTTTGAAAAGGGTCACCCAAGGAACATTCTTGCAAAGTTTAGTAAGAATTGGCCCAGTGGTTAAGGAGGAGAAAATTTTTGAAGAATTATCTAACGATTCCTCGAAGTTGGATAAGCCCCGCCCTGCCACACCCACATTTTTTGGCGAATGAAAAAATCCTGAATATACATTGAATACAATCCTCAAGGGTCATTCCTGTCAAGTTAGGTTCAAATTGGCCTAATACTTGATTTTTAAAGATTTTTCACATGATTTCTCTAAGTCCGATAAGCCCCGCCCTGCCACGCCCACAATTTTTGACAAATCAAAAATTCACGAACAAGTTTTGAAAAGGGTCACCTAAGGAACATTCCTGCCAAGTTAAGTAAGAATATGCCCTGTGGTTAAGGAGGAGAAGATTTTTGAAGAATTATCTAATGATTTCTCAAAGTCGAATAAGCCCCGCCCTGCCACGCCCACATTTTTTGGCGAATGAAAAAATGATGAGCATACATTGAATACAATCACTCAAGGGTCATTCCTGCCAAGTTTTGTTCAAATTGGCCTGATAATTGATTTTTAAAGATTTTTCACATGATTATTCTAAGTCCGATAAGCCCCGCCCTGCCACGCCCACAATTTTTGACGAATCAAAAATTCACGAACAAGTTTTGATAAGGGTCACCCAAGGAACATTCCTGCCAAGTTTGGTAAGAATCCGACCAATGGTTGAGGAGGAGAAGATTTTTGAAAAAAACCAACATACGGACCAACAGACAGACAGACCAACAGACCAACAGACCAACAGACAGACAAGCTGACTCCTATATACCCCCCAAATTGAATTTGGGGGTATAAATATTATGAGCATATATTGAATACAAGCACTCAAGGGTCATTCCTGTCAAGTTTGGTTCAAATTGGCTTAATAATTGATTTTTAAAGATTTTTCACATGATTTCTCTAAGTCCAATAAGCCCCACCCTGCCACGCCCACAATTTTTGATAAATCAAAAATTCATGAACAGGTTTTGAAAAGGGTCACCCAAGGAACATTCCTGCCAAGTTTAGTAAGAATTGGCCCAGTGGTTAAAGAGGAGAAGATTTTTGAAGAATTATCTAACGATTTATCGAAGTCGGATAAGCCCCGCCCTGCCACGCCCACATTTTTTGGCGAATGAAAAAAACATGAGCATACATGGAAAACAAGCATTCAAGGGTCATTCCAGTCAAGTTTGGTTCAAATTGGCTTAATAATTGATTTTTAAAGATTTTTCACATGATTTCTCTAAGTCCGATAAGCCCCGCCCTGCCACGCCCACAATTTTTGACAAATCAAAAATTCACGGACAAGTTTTGAAAAGGGTCACCAAAGGAACATTCCTGCCAAGTTTGGCAAGAATTGGCCCAGTGGTTAGGGAGGAGAAGATTTTTGAAGAATTATCTAACGATTTCTCGAAGTCGGATAAGCCCCGCCCTGCCACGCCCATATTTTTTGACGAATGAAAAAATGATGAGCATACATTGAATACAATCACTCAAGGGTCATTCCTGCTAAGTTTGGTTCAAATTGGCCTGATAATTGATTTTTAAAGATTTTTCACATGATTTCTCTAAGTCCGATAAGCCCCGCCCTGCCACGCCCACAATTTTTGACGAATCAAAATTTCACGAACAAGTTTTGAAAAGGGTCACCTAAGGAACATTCCTGCTAAGTTTGGTTAGAATTGGCCCAGTGGTTAGGGAGGAGAAGATTTTTGAAGAATTATCTAACGATTTCTCGAAGTCGGATAAGCCCCGCCCTGCCACGCCCATATTTTTTGACGAATGAAAAAATCATGAGCATACATTGAATACAATCACTCAAGGGTCATTCCTGCCAAGTTTGGTTCAAATTGGCCTGATAATTGATTTTTAAAGATTTTTCACATGATTTCTCTAAGTCCGATAAGCCCCGCCCTGCCACGCCCACAATTTTTGACGAATCAAAATTTCACGAACAAGTTTTGAAAAGGGTCACCCAAGGAACATTCCTGCCAACTTTGAAAAGAATCCGACCAATGGTTGAGGAGGAGAAGATTTTTGAAGAAAAACCAACAGACGGACCAACAGACCAACAGACCAACAGACCAACAGACCAACAGACAGACCAACAGACAAGCTGACTCCTATATACCCCCCAAATTGATTTTGGGGGGTATAATAATCTTAATTTACACAATAGTCCGGTAGCCAAAGGGGTGAACCTGGATTTGCGGTATATAGAAAATGTTTTGACTGATTATGGTAGCCAACACCTTCAGAAACCAAAATCAGGTTGATACCACCTTGCCACCCGTGGGCAACTCTCAGAATTCAAGATGGCGTCCAAGATGGCGGAATGCAATGGTACATGATGATATCTCTGTTCATCTCTATACATTTATAATATAGAATAGCTTGTAATATTTTCAGAAATGTTAAGAGAGTATGTCTAAAGAAAATAAAAAGTGATATTTACAATATTTCATTGTAATTCTTCAAAAAACTGGTGAATCTTTAAAATATTACCCCACCCACCCCATTTAACATATAAAAATAAGTTTTACGCGACACTCTTTTAACATTTCCCGTATTCCATATGATTAAATACTCTGATTACATTTATGAATAAAATATGAATATTTGGAATGACAAACCTGGCAAAATGGTGTCTGTGAGAATTCAAAATGGCGCCCAAGATGGCGGGAAAAAATGATTTCATATAAAATAACAAGGGATTTCTTTTGCTTTAACCCTTTCCCGAACAAGACCTGCTTTTGACGTCCATATTAGAAAAGGCTTGGGAAAACATTGAAACAAGACATGAAACTACAGATAACCAGCAGTTTCTCCTTTTGCCTCAATATATTCTGGGTAATATTTTACGCAAATCTTATCGTTATCAACATAATTTTATTTTGTCGTTTATGGCAGCTTTCAAATTAGATTACCTTAAAATTTTGTTGTTTGGTAAGAGTTATTACCTATTTCCAAACATTGTGTTAGAAGCATGTGAAAGTATGTGCATCTAATGTGCTTTTATAAGCTTATTATATATCACTTTTGGCAAACAGAGTAAAGACAATATCCTTTATTATACCCCACCCACTCACATTTGCATTATTTGAAAACCATTCTTATCTTAATTCTTGGGCGTGGGTAGCCTAAAAAAGATATGGATTATAAAAATCTAAAGAGTCAGGGGGTATTTTGTCCCCCTCCACTCCTAAAGAAATGGAAAAATGGTGCAAATTGGTGGGATTTGTGGCCTCTCGAGGGCTTTCTTGTCCAACAAAAATGCATTTGATTTAGGGCCGCGCCCGGATAGCTCAGTCGGTTACGTCGGAGTCTGTCAATCCAGGGGTCTCGAGTTTGAACCCCGGCTCGGCCAGTATCCATTCTGACATTTGACAAAAGTCATTTGTCTCTCACCAATGGATGTGAATCATCTATGTGAGAGAGCAGCTAGAGGCTCGGTTTGGATATTGTGATTGTGCTGGTGCGAGAAATACCAGGAACCCACAGTTAGGTTTTCCAGCCGCCGCGATATGACCCTGGTAGTTGAAAACGGCGTAAAACCCCAATAAACTCAAACGCATTTGATTTAGCATAGAAATGTAGTTGAAAATCTGTACTTTCGTTTATCAATTTCGGCTAAATTACAGAGCACACTTGTGGTCAAAATAATTTGGATCCAGTTGCGTACCTGCGGATAGGCAGCCACGCCCCTGTTATTAAATCGAAATTTACAGAATAATAGCTCAGCAACTATACCAAATCAATATTCAGATAATATTGCCTTATACAAAATCGGATAAATTTTCATTGTAAATTCATATTATTTTTTTAAACTTTATTTTCAATATAAGTACAGAAACATAATAAACATAGGTAAACTATTGGTGGTAATTTGACAAAGATATACATAGGCATAGTATTGTTGGTATTCTAATTACTAGATGATAAGTCTAATGCCAATGATATCAGTTGACTGTATGGTATCTAATGTTATCGTGATTTTTAAAACATCACTGTTTCTGAGGTATAGTTAATATTGGAAATCATTGAGAGACAGGTAAAACCGTTGAAATTCAACGTTTTTCTCTCTCCCTCTCGATGGTTATATCAATATTCGATCATTTAATTTCAAGGTTATCTAATTCTTAGTTGTTTGCTGAGAAAGTTTTATAGAAATGATTTGGTTGATACGCATAATATACGGTAATCTGTTCAATTTTAACATTTTGCTTTACATAGATATATCCAATAAACAGTTTTTATGTTTCAAACTTATTCTGAAAATAAAGTACTGCTTTATATGGACGAAGGAAAAATATGGAAATATAAGCAAACAAAAGATTTAGAAATTGGATTATTGGTTGAATATGAGTACATTCTCTTCGTTTGTAAGACAAAATGTGCAAGTGCTGTGATCGGTAATGTTCATTTTTTGTAACAGAAAGTTGGTTGGAAATATCCTATGTACAATACGAGTTTGTAACCATTGGATAAAAGTGTCATTGGTTAAATTGAAAACATTAGAATACACTTTTTTCAAGTCCTTATTCATGTTATTGTATTTTGATAGCCACTTATACTGACTTATTGGAGTTTCTTCATTATATATCAATGTTGAATAAGTATATTTGTTAGCATTCGATTTTGTTATGATAGGAAAATATAGCTATTCATAGAAGGATTGTGACATTGATTTAAATATGGGCCAGGATCTGGAAAAACGTCTCTTATAGCATTTGAGACAGTCATGCTTTGAGGCCACCATCTGCCCAAATGCAGTCTGACCAGGATCAATGCTACTCCTCTACTGTTGCTACAGGCCATGACGAAGCTATTTGAGAACAACATGGTTTCTGGTCAGACTGCGTGTATACGCAGGCTGATCTGGAACCATGTTGGGCTCAAATGCCTTAGGGGACCTTTTTCCAGATCCAGGCTCATATGTAAAATCGACATGAACATGCATCTTTCGTAAAAAAGGATTTAATCGCGTTTCTTATGCCATAATAGTCGAGAAAATTTAGTTTACCGTTAACTGAATGATTGAAGTCTTGTCTTGAACACTCGATTTAAAAGAGAAACAATAAATGTTATCAAACTGGAGCTGAATTCATTTAATCAAATGTACACATATCATATTCAAAAAGTGTAGAAAGTGCATCAAATACTGTAGTCCCTCCATAAACAGTGCAATAACAAACAGATAGACAGGAGGAGACACGATTTCTAGTAAAGCTGCAATATCAGGTTTTGGTTGAGACGAGAAAGTAATCACCACTACAATAATGTCAATTGTTTTGATTGTATCCGATTTCTGCACAACATAGGTCAGAAAATGTTCGAGGCAAAATGAGAAAATGCTGATCATCAGCATTTTCTTATTTTTTCTTAATGTTTTCCCGAGCCCTTTCTGTATGGGACGTGAAAACAAGGTCTTTTAAGTTTTTTTATTCGAGAATTTCAATTGCCTATGTATTTAATCAAATGTACACAGGTCATATTCCAAAAGTGTAGAAAGTGCATCAAATGCTGAAGTTCCCCCATAAACCGTTTCTGCAATAACAAACAGATAAGCAGGATGAGACACGATTTCTAGTAAAGCTGCGATATCAGGTTTTGGTTGAGACGAGAAAGAAATCATCGCTACAATAATATCATCTGTTTTGATTGCATCCGATTGTTCTTTCACTGCGTCAAGATCTGGAATGGTCTCAGATATGAAGAGGATTGCTATTTTTCTTGATCCTTGTCGATATCCATTGGATGATACAAATACATTGTCTTTAACGTGTTTCAAAGCATTGACGTGGTTTGGCGTGTTCTGTGATATACTTGTTGTTGATAAAACACTTGCGATGATTGAATATTGAGAGTAATGAGTCTTGAAGTCGAACTTGTCAGTTACTGTATTGTCGAACGTCGCTAAGCTAACGTGAACTCTGTCTCGACCGAGTGCTATCTTCTGCAGGAGTGTCTTCAACGAGTCCATTAGACCATAGAAAACTGAGAGTTCAAGATTATTCGATGTCTCTAACAATATGAAAACATCAGCTGAGTGGCGAGTACAATCTGAAAAGATATGTGACCCGTCGCGCTAAAACGGACCCTATGAGAAGTCAACAAAACAAAATTTTGAGAAACGAATTAGACTCAGCAGACGTCAATCATATATATTATTTGGAAAATGGAAAACATAATAAGATAGCATGTACATTCTGGGTTTAGATAATTAGTAAGAGTTTAAAGTTTGATCCTGGCAAGCCTGTGCAGGTTGCGCAGACTAGCTATAGTCGATACTTTGCACACTTACTATAAGGTCTGTCTCTTTTAACGTGACGAATCATATATAATTATGATGTTATTATTTAGAATGTAACTATAAGTATAGTTCCCGATATTAATGCATTTGATAGCATTTCCATTTGCACAGACATTGAACCAGGTTCTCTTTTCTCTTTTTCTCTTTACTTTTCTAAACTTTCAATAAGCTCAATAGATCCTATTTAGGAAGCATTTACGTATATAGACAAAATCTTATCAGAATTTATATCTTTCTTAAATGTAATGAAGAGCTTTTATTCAGAATATGACCCAAATGTTATTTACGACTTTGTAGATTGAAAAGATTGTGTCGTTCTTTTTGAATTACGAAATTCAAAGTTTACATCTCAATCATTTCCACAACTATCTTAAACCAGACAATATTTTACTTGTACATGTATTATAAAATAATTACATGTTATACACTTTGAGGCAAAATACAAAGGTACACAACAATGTTTGTTTACCTGGGCAGGCATCCATCACGTGTCTTTTTAGCAGCCAGTGTTTCAAGTCATCTGTGGTCTGTGAAAACACGTGCATGTGATTAGTAGAAATATCTATCAGACCCTGCTGTAGAATCTGACTTCCAAACCCCACAGATAACAGCGTAATACCAGCATCTTTAGCATCACATATCTCTACAGCTGTCTCTGATGGATTTGTGTACAGACCATCACCGAGAAGCACCAAATATTTCGTTCTGTCGGCCGATGTTTGAGTAAATATTTCGTTTTTAGCTGCGTTAATGGCAAGATGAAGGTTACTTGAACCGTTAAATCGAATAATGTCATCAATGGCTTGTATGAAAGTATCGTTTGAATCATGGACATCCAAGCCAAACTGTATAACCGCATTATTTGATACAGAAACAATGCTGAATCTAAACTTGTTTGCTCCGATTGGGAATGTATTAATCAAGGATTTAGTGAAGTCTTTTTGGCGCTGGAAGATGTCTTCATCTTGACTTGATGAACTGTCTAACACAACCACAATGTCTGCACCATTTGATGGGTAGCACATATCTGAAAATGCGATACAACATACTGAATTTTAAATAATATCAATACATTTTTACTTGCGACTCTTTACGTATGCAAATACCTGCATGTGGGAATATTGATATATAAGTCTAAAGATCATCTGGCAATGATCACTGTGACGGAAATTTAACTGTCTCGTGCAAAATTGGTCAACAATATATCGGTTGTTGTTCATTTTAATTAACTACATTACAGTATACTGATTATAATATAGGTATTTTCCTAAACCAGACATACACAACGATTCATCTAAAAAATACATGACACAAGTCTGCAATTTTACGTATTATATTTTTTTCAAATATCTAATTACATGTACATTATTTTAACCTTTAGATTTATTAATCCGGTATATGTCTTTGTGCATATTCCCTGAAAATCATATGGCCCCTAAATTATAATCGGACCACATGTTTTTTGAAATACAGATAATCTCTCTGTAGAATGCCTCTACCAAAAAGGTTATGTGTATGTATATAATTGTAATTAATTCATTTTGAAAGTTATACTTACCTGTTTCACAGACATAGCCCGTATAGTCCTCTTCACATGTACAAGTATACATGTTCACCAGATTGTTACACGTGCCGCCATTTTTACACGGACTACTTTCACACTCATTTATATCTGAAATTAATGTTTGAATTTAGTCCTTCTAGAAAAAGGACCAGACTTAGATGTTCCTGAACGTTAGAGTCTCAGAAAACATTTAAGGAAAAGAAAAAAATGCTGATGATCAGCATTTTCTTCTTTACCTTCAATATTTTCTGTGCAGTATTGTATCCTAATTTCATACTTTTAGTAAAGTGGTTCACAAGATTGTTACACGTGCCGCCATTTTTACACGGACTACTTTCACACTCATTTATATCTGAAATTGATATTTAAATTTAGTCCTTCTCGAAATAGGTCCGAACGTTGATGTTCCTGAGAGTGAGAGTTTCAAAGTGCCTTTAAGGAAAAGAAGAACATGCTTATTAAAGGCATTTTCTTCTTTTCCTTCAATATTTTCTGTGCAGTGTAATATCCAAATTTCATACTTTAAGTAAAGTTGTTCACCATATTATTACACGTGCCGCCATTTTTACACGGACTACTTTCACACTCATATATACTTAAGATTCATGTTTGAATGGGCCCGAATTAGATGGACTAATGACAGTTTCGAAAACATCTTTGATGAGTTATTATAAGTTGAAACCCTATCTTTTTATGGTCAGGTGAAAATTGGGAGAAAATCTTTGGTTGGTTAAATTTAAGTTAAACCCTATCTTGTTTGCACTAAAGAAAATTGGAAGAACATATTTGATTGGGTTAATATAAGTTGATAAAAAACAACTATATTACATCTTTTTGGGTTAATGTAGGTTGGAAACCTATCATTTTTTGGACTGACGGAAATTGGGAGAACATATTTGATTTGGTTAATATAAATTGATACCCTATTTTTTTGACTGGTGAAAATTTGGAAAAACATCTTTGATATTGTTAATATAAGTTGAAACCCTATCGTTTTCGGAATTGTGAAAGTTGGCAGAACATCTCACAGCTACATTTAAGGCTTTTGCCGAAAAGCGATTGTTTATACACGAGGGATCTGAAAAACAGGCGCCTGTACCTTTATTACATACCTGCACATGTATACCCATCCCCTGTGTAACCGTCATAGCAAGCACATTCGTACGAACCAACGTTGTTTGTACACGAAGCATCTTCAGAACAACCATCTGATCCTTCAATACACTCGTCAACATCTAAAGTTGTAATAGTGCTCTATTTACTAATATCGCCAATACCAATCTATCATTCAATAAAATAATTATCAACATCTAAATTCAAGTTGTAATGCTATTTACCCGTATCTACAATACCAATCCACCAATCAATGATGACAGACATAAAAGATAATGTAACTAGAACTGTCGCCAAGCTACAATGTTCAGCATGCAATGTCAACGTATTCGATACTTGTGAACCACTCATGATTATATTGGAAACAAATCAAGAAAATACTTAAATTTGATGATAAATCAAGCTTTGCCATTCGTCTAGTCTTATCAATATTCACTGAAAAGCTCCGTTGCATCTAACGTATTTTCAAAATTCAATGTGGATATAAAACTGACATGGCTCTTTTTTGATGTGGAATCTTTAAGGGGCGCTTCCATTATGAAGGATCTAATCTAATTAAATTTAAGGCATGCCAAGCATCATTGGATTCCAAACGCTTCATACAACTTCGGAGTCATTCGTGGCAACCAGGATTGATGACGGATCTGGATTTTTAAATTCCGGATACATTCTTCAATTTTGGGTGTCACGAAAAACGCCAAAGATGAAAAACGATGTGTTTTGTATCCAATGATGGATGGAAAATATTAAATATGTAATAGTGAACGTATATAAGCAATTGCAAAAAAAAAATCTCATGGGCATGCCACAACTGCTTAGTTATATACAAATACATATATTTAACCACATTTTAAAAGTTAAAACATACCGGAACAAGTTCTTCCATTCCCGTCGTACCCATTGTTACAAGTGCAAGTGTAGGATCCGACCTCATTCATGCATGTTGCGTCATCAGAACACAGGTCTGTACCCTCAATACATTCATCCACATCTTTGAAAGCAAAGGAAAACCGAAGACGTGTAAAAACCAAAATACGCATTCTGATCAAGTTTATACAATTTAAAACATGATCGGTTGTCCATGTTTATCAATTTGATTCAATGATACAATAGCTGCCAATTTAATCAGCTACACATCGTGGTTTATCGTTTATGGGATAGACGGCACAATAAATGATTTTTTGAAAATTAGCAAAAAGAAGGTTATTTAAAGAGTGAGTCGATTGCGTGACATCATAATGAAACAGTGACGTCAAATTTGTTATGAAGCTTTAGTACTGCTTACAGTTTACGTTGTTTATATGGACTAAACTTTGACTAGCCTTAATCATTTCTGTTTGCTGTACTTGAACAGGGGTGCACCATTCCCTTTTAAAGTCTGCCTTTTTAATCCAAGTTCAAGGTATTCATTTCTGGCAGAAACAAGTATTCTAGACTAGAATGTCATCTAAAATGGATCTGCTCCTTTATACCACGACGTTAGTACTAGGGTCTTCTCCAGTCTAGGATAAAACCATTTGTCCTGCTAGAATCATGATTATATAATTAATGTTAGTTCCTATTTTTGTCTCCTCGTCCGATTTTAAAATAGGACATACCTAGTTACGAATCCGTGCACGGAATTGTGCCCAAATTCGAAACTGGGCGTCCATTTTCGAAATTATGATCCCGTATGTTCTGCGTGTAAAGTGGGCAAATGAGTTCTTTAGGGATCTGCCCAGATTCGAATTTTGGCAAAAACTATAAATAGGTACGACATGGTAATTATATACCTTCATCGCAGCTCTTCCCATTATACCCGGCGTCACAGCTACAGGAGTAATCGTTCACAAGATCGGTGCATGATCCATGTACACAAGGATTAGCGTCACATTCGTCTATTTCTAGTAAAAGGGAAAAATTAACATTTACTGTTTTTTACATAACCATACCCGGAATCTTACTATTGATTCAATTGGCTTACAATTATTTTAACAAAATAGCTCCACAATCGAACTTTTCTTGAATACAAGGAATTGAAACGTACGGTTTAGCTTACAAACCAAGACATTGCGAATCCTTAGGGGCTCGTTTTACTAATACCAAAGCTTATGAATGCTTATCCTTTATTAAAACGAACTTGGTTTCAAATTTGCAAAATTGATGTCCGTAGATAAGCAAAACGGGCCCCATGTCGATGGTGGCAAATCAAAGCAAACGCGCGGAAAGCGGAG
Source organism: Fragum sueziense (assembly GCA_963680895.1). Classification (NCBI taxonomy): domain Eukaryota; kingdom Metazoa; phylum Mollusca; class Bivalvia; order Cardiida; family Cardiidae; genus Fragum; species Fragum sueziense. The sequence continues at coordinate 26,244,997 of OY804603.1, forward strand.
CATCAAATAAGCGAGATGTAACCGTTCTAAAATTGATTGTTATTTCAGGCCCAAAAAAATCTCAATAGACGACTAACAGATATGTACACGACTGCATAATTGACTATAAAGGCATATTACTAAACTTCACAACTATATCATTGCAATTTCTTATTGTCCAGATATAATTATTATACATGTACTTTATCACATACATGTTTGTCCGTACACACATAAATATAACATGATATTGATGATGATTAGAAATGTGTGTTACCTGAGCACGAGTGTCCTTCTCCACTGTATCCAGGGTTGCACGTGCAGACGTACGAACCCATCGTGTCTGTACATGAAGCGTAAACAGAGCACGTGTCTGAACCTATAGTACACTCATTCACGTCTGCAATGATAGGTGGGTTCATTAACATTACAAAATCTGGGTTACACATACAGACGTACGAACCAGTCGTGTATGTGCATGAAGCGTAAACAGAGCACGTGTCTGAACCTATAGAACACTCATTCACGTCTGCAATGATACATGGGTTCGTTAACATTACAAAATCTGGGTTACACGTACAGACGTACGAACCCATCGTGTCTGTACATGAAGCGTAAACAGAGCACGTGTCTGAACCTATAGAACACTCATTCACGTCTGCAATGATACATGGGTTCGCTAACATTACAAAATCTGGGTTACACGTACAGACGTACGAACCTGTCGTGTCTGTACATAAAGTGTAAACAGAACACTTGTTTGTACCTCTAGTATACTCATTCACGTCTGCAATGATAGGTCGGTTCGTTAAAATTACAAAATCTGGGTTACACGTGATGATGATGATGATGTTCGTCCTTCGCTTGCGAAGATGACCATGACTTCTCATCTGTCTTGACGGTGTGTGCGTAGGTGGCTAGTTAGTCCTATCCTTGCACGAAATAATCGGTTACAGTAGGGACATGGGATGCTCGGACGCTCGTCTGATGTAGAATTTGTATGGCTGGCATCTTTCCGTCTCTGTCGCTTATCCTCTTTGTATCTTACACGTCTCTCTTCGAACTTTTCAACTGCAGACTTTACTATTGATCGCCACTCAGACCGGTTTTCTGCAATCCTTCCCCAGTAGTCAGTGGGTATCTGGCATTGCTTGAGGGTGTTTTTAAGTGTGTCCTTGTAGCGCATCTTAGGTCTGCCTTGAGTTCGTTTGCCAGTGGTAAGTTCACCATAGAACAGTCTTTTAGGTAGACGCTTGTCATCCATCCGATGCACATGACCAGACCAGCGGAGTTGGGAGCGGAGTAATGTAGCATGGATACTTTCCATCTTGGCTCGCTTGAGTGCCTCTGTGTCCGGGACCTTGTCTTGCCACTTAATGTGTAGCAACTGTCTTAAGCATCTCAAGTGGAAGGCGTTAAACTATTTGATATGACGGCTGTAAACTGTCCAATTTTCACAAGCATACAACAAAGATGGTAAGACAACTGCTTTAAAGACTTTCAACTTTGTGGTGATACTCAGTCCACGGCGTTCCCAAACGTTGGCTTTAAGTCTTCCAAATGATGCACTTGCTCTGGCAATTATGTGGTTTACCTCCTCGTCTATGCTTGTGGAACGTGAAAGCGTGCTACCGAGGTAGACAAATTTGTTAGCGACCGTGAGCCTCTCGCCATTTACTAGTATATTTGGCTCTTCATAGTTGCTTGAGGGAGCGGCCTGGTGGACAACTTCTGTCTTTTTGGTAGAGATGGTAAGTCCAAAATTGTCACAGGCGTTAGAAAATAAATCCATGCTCTTTTGCATATCATATCATTCTGGCGTTGAGTGCGCAGTCATCAGCAAACAGGAAATCCCGAGCTATACCATGTGAAACCTTAGTTTTGGCCTTTAACCTTTGGGTATTAAATACACTGGCATCAGTGCGGTATATGTAGTCAACTCCTATGTCACCTTCTTGAAATGCATCTGTAAGCATTGCTGTAAACACCATGCTGAAGAGCGTTGGGGCCAACACACAGCCTTGTTTCACTTCATTGGTGACAGGAAAAGGTTCCGAGTATTCTCCGTTATCCTGTACCCTGGCAGACATGTTGTCATGGAAAAGTCTAACAATTGTGATGAACTTGGCTGGACATCCAAACTTGGCCATGATTTTCCAGAGTCCTTCCCGACATACAGTGTCAAAGGCTTTGGTGAGATCTACAAATGTTGTGTAGAGTCCAACATTCTGTTCCTGGCAATTCTCCTGGAGCTGGCGTGCTGCCAGATCATGTCAACGGTACCTCTTCCTGCACGAAACCCACATTGACTTTCAGGTAGGAGATCTTTTTCGAGGTGAGAGTTCAGGCGGTTAAGTAAGATACGTGCTAAAATTTTCCCTGCGATGGAGAGTAGAGAAATACCCCGGTGATTATCACAAGAATTTCTGTTTCCCTTTCCTTTGTAGAGGTGGATGATGCTGGCATCCTTTAGTTCTTGTGGTAGTGTCTCCTCCACCCAGATGGACTTGAATAATCCTGTGAGCTTCTCTGTTAACTTGTGGCTACCGGCAGCATAGATCTCAGCTGGGATGGAATTTGAACCAGGGGCCTTACCGCTCGATAGCATCTTGATTGCTTTCTCTACTTCGCTTTCTGTAGGGAGGTGACTAAGCGTTTCATTCATATTGGCTTGAGGAAGCCTTTCAATTGCTTCTTCATTAATCTGTGAAGGGCGATTTAGAACGGTGTCGAAGTGTTGAGCCCAGCGTTCAAGTAGCTCTTTTTTGTCTGTGATAAGATTGTTGTCCCCATTGGCGCTTAGAAGTGGCTGTGAACTTGAAGAAGAGGGACCGTAGATAGTCTTCAAGGAGCTGTAGAAGTTTTTCATGTCCTTTCTGTCTGCATAGTCTTGCATTTTACGCAGTTCAGATTGTACACTTTTCTTAGCTGCACAGAAAGCATCTCTCTTTGATGATGAAGAAGGGTCACTGAGTAGGGCTTTATGGAGGCGATGTTTCTTCTCAAGTAAAGTCTGGATGTCTTTATTGTTGTCATCAAACCAGTCCTGGTGTTTACGAGTTGTGTGCCCTATAACATCTAAGGCTGTGGAGTAGACGGCATCTCGAAGGTTTGTCCAATGTTCTTCAACGTCTGAGTTAGTACATTCCAATGCTTGGAGCGTGTTGTCCAGTTCGACACTCAGATTTTGTTTCACTGTGTCACATTTCAGCTTTGCAACATCCAGTCTCTTTGGGAACTTAACACCCTGTGGCCTTCTTGGTGGAGTGATCCGTAGTTTCATTTTGGAAATGAGGAGGCGGTGATCAGTCCAGCACTCGGCCTCACACATTGTCTTTGTTACTCTGACGTCCCGACGATCCTTTTGCCTGATGATGATGTAATCCAAGAGATGCCAGTGTTTAGAGCGGGGATGCATCCATGATGTTTTGTTGCGGTTAGGGAGGCGGAAAATTGAGTTGGTGATGAGAAGGTTGTAGGCTGTACACATTTCTAGTAAGAGTAGACCATTGCTGTTGCACTTGCCGATGCCTTGGTTTCCTAGAACTCCACTCCAGGTTTTGTGATCTGTTCCTACCCTTGCATTAAAGTCCCCTAGAACTACGAGCTTGTCTGTCTTTGGAACAGATTGAATGGTTCCTCTTAGGTCCTCGTAGAACTTCTCTTTCATCTCATCAGGGTTAGTCATGGTGGGAGCGTATACACTTATCAGTGTGGCAAACTTCTTTTTAGGAAGGGTATTCTGGTTGTCATGAGACGATCATTTATGCCTTTAGGAGGGGCTGCTAGTTTATTAACTAAGTTTGATTTCATTGCAAACCCAACACCTGCTTCTCGTCGATCTTCTTGACTTCGTCCAATTCAGAAAAAGGTGTAACCCGCTGACTGTTCTGTAAGGCTTCCCTCATCTGCAAGCCGTGTTTCACTTAAAGCAGCAATATCTACCCTGTATCTTTCAAGCTCAGTAGCTATGAGAGCTGTTCTTCTTTCTGGGCGGTTGTTTCCAGTTCGGTCAAGGAATCGCCTTCTTGCCCGTTGAGCTTTAGGGAGCTTTAGGGAGCTTCATCCTCGCTGTCCGCCGAGAACCAGGCTTTTGCTATTTGCCCATAGCTGGGGGTCTGTTCATGGGGTACCAGGGCGTGTCCACACGCCGGTGGGCCTGCATACCTCATGTCTGGGGGCAGACCTCCTCCGAGTCCCCTGTAGTTTAGCCTGAGGCCGCAAGGTGCTCAGTTGACGTGTGTTGCCGACAGGGAGGCACTACATAGGGCTTGACTGTGTAGAGGCTGAGTACTGGCAGGGGAGACTTACTTACTCTGCTCCCTTTTCGCAAGGCTAGCCAGCGGCGGAGGCTAAAAGCGGAAGTGAAAAGCACACAACACACAGCACACCACACTTGACGCATGCACAGACCATTAAACACCATTACACGTATAGACGTAAGAACCCGTCGTGTCTGTACATGAAGCGTAAATAGAGCTCATGTCTGTACCTCTAATACACTCATTCACGTCTACAATGATAAATGGGTTCGTTAAGATTACAAATCTGAGTTGCACGTCAGACGTACGAACCAGTCGTGCCTGCACATAAAGCGTAAATAGAGCACATGTCTGTACCTCTAGAACACTCATTAACATCTACCATGATGCTTTGCCTGAAGGTAGTCCACCCCTAATGGGATTTACCTGACGTCGGATTTATTCGGGAGATGTTGTAATCATTTGGCAGTGAAAAGGTCAATGTTTACTACGTCGCCCGAATAGGTTTGGAAACGTAACGAATGTTGACGACATCGCATGGGAAATCTCAATAGAGATGGACTTTCTTTATGTGTCTTAACGGCATAACCAAAACCTTCCTAAGTGTCCATACTACTATTTGGCGATTTCCCAAAAGACGAAATTTAGATCACATAATTTGAAAGGAATCGCAGACAAGAAAATTTATTCAAGGAATGAATGCAATTTTATTTTTTTCATGCAGGTATGAAAAATAAATCTAATCACACTTTATGAATATGCGAAGCGGTTCATACAAAAGTGTGATTAGATTTTATTTTTCATACCTACATGAAAAAAATAAAATTGCATTCATTCCTTATAATTTAATAATCTGGGATTTAACAAAACACGATTTTAACCCAATGTTAAGGTAAAAAAAATCCTTCTTATTTCCCATCTGATCTGAGTCTTTACATTGCGTATGAATACATGTTCTTTTGGGTACTTGGAAAAAAAATGGCCGCCATTTTGTTTGAATTTTTAAGCGAGCACAAAATCAAGCATAAAATTTCGCTTTGAATCGTCAAATGAGACCATGATAAAAGGGTAAAACGAAATGAGTACAATTAAAATGTTCTAGTCTATGGTAATTCCAAGTGACCAGTCTAAATAAGGGAGATTACTGCAAAGTAGTAAGGCATCTGACAGAAAGAAAAGAAAACAAACAAGCAAAAAAAAAAAAAAAAAAAAAAAAAAAAAAAAAAAAACCAGAGGAAACTAATGAATTGCAGGTGTTTTAGGTACGGAGGATAATCGCCATTGATCGGATCGATCTTTATCGTACTCTGTGATGTGTATTTGGGTTGCTATGACCAGACGGGAAAAATTACAGTCTGTGTCGAGTGACTTGAATATGTCTCTAGGTACAAATTCAACGTCTTCAGCAGTAAGATCTCATGCTTCCGTCAATGTATTATTGATGAAAATCATGAAAGGATCTATAAGGTTAGTTCTTTGTTTATTGTTCATGTTTATCTTTTTTGCACATAGATCTGATTTGTATTTGCATTTCCGAATTTATACAGTGGGTAGGTTCCGGCAGCGAGTTCAACTGTTCAAGTGTATTCCATGCATGATTCATTCATGTTTTGTTGGTTCATTGTTTCTTTTTTTGTTATATCTATATATCTGTGTATTTTTCTATAGCTGTTACATTAAGTACACTCTGTTTTATATAGAGGCTTTCACTTTTAGACTTTTAGGAAAGTAGGTGGTGTGTTTTACAGGAAAATAGTGCCGTCATTTATTTTTTTTTTCATAGAGTTATGAAAAAGAAATTTGAACCAATCAGAACGCTCAGATTTCAACTAAATCAACTAATATTAAATTATAAACGAATAAAATCACTGTGACTACCTAGGGAGGTGGCACATCATCTTTGGAAATTCATGTATTGTACATACTGTACTGTTTAAATCCCTGTGACAATTTATTGAATTTCATTCTGAACGAATGCCGTTATTTCATTACATCCATCATCATTCTATTCTAGAGGATTCAACAACTAAAAAAGACCCGGCAATAGAAATATATAAATTAAGAAATGAAGTAGAAATATGTATGGTATGGCAGAGAAAGAGGGGAATGAAGAGATGACTTTGACTGCGGAAATGTTCGTACTTACAAAGTAATTACTAATGCCGTGTTTATCTTCCATCTGCTTTACACTTTTTAAGAATTTTTCGATCCATTTTCTCTGGTATCATATCATCAAATAATTATGTAATACAAAATTTGACTTGAGCGTTTTTGGAAAGTGTTGAGACTTTTTTCACCAAAAGCAGCAATTTGATTAAAATCTGTACTTAACTTACAGTAACATCTCACAGGCAGCAATTATGGGGTCATCTTAAATTCCAGTGTCTCTGGAATTTCACTGCATTTTCAGAGTAAAATAAGGAAATTTCGGCATTTTTTCGACTTTGGGGAGGCTAAGCCCGATAGCCTCCGTGTTCTTACGGTCCTGAATATTCAGTGACCCTAGGAAAACTAAAATCTACAATCTTCACTCTTATCAGTCAAATATCTTGTTTTATTACATTTCCCATGACAAGCACGTGTAAGCACATTGACCTGCACCGAAATACAAAAAATGTACCTATGGCACCGTTTTAATCGCTTTCAGAATTCAGTTAATCGTTTATTTGATTGGCCAGAAAGAAAACGTTAAAAAAGTTGACGATTATTGGATGCCTGTCATATATTACTGAAAAAGTAATATCGGATTTTAATCAGATCGGAATAGCAGCGAAGTATGTATAGATCGAGTGAATAATCACCTACTTGCACACGTTTTCCCGTCTCCCTCGTAACCGTCATTACACGTACATGTATGTGATCCGCGGGTATTTGTGCAGGCGGCGTCGTTCGAACAGTCGTCTGTTTGTGTTGAACATTCATTTATGTCTGGAAATAAATCGAATTATAAACAATTGTGACCTGTTACGCTATTTAAGGCGTCTTCTAGGATGTCTATAGAACCAACGGATGGGTTGCAACAAGTACTCAACATTATACATTTTCTTTGAATTCTGTTGATTCACAGGGCTACATAATATCTTTAATTTGTATGTGTAAAATCTGATGAGGCCTTACTATTTGAGTAAATGGCTGCTGACTAAGTAGGCGGGGTAAGAATTTTCAGAATTTGTTTTTTATGTAGGCTTACTAACATTACGAAATTCTACAGCTCTACAGCTTTTATTTTTGTATGAGTTGTCATGATATTTTCTAAAAATGGTAATATATGATTAGAAGTAGGCTAAATATGCGTAAACTTTATATATGATTTATTGTCTTGGTGCATACGAACAGTCTGATTAGAAGCAATACCGTTATTCTTCATGACCTAGAAACTTTAAGGTAACATTATTGGTACTTCCCTTAATCACAGAGATTGAGACTTCCCTTAATCACAGATTTATCTGGAAACAGGGTCTTCAAAAAGGCTATGTGGACCATTTTCCAGATCACGGCTCAAATACCTTCATCGCAGCTTTTCCCATTATATCCGTCGTCACAGCTACAGGAGTAATCGTTCACAAGATCGGTACACGATCCATGTACACAAGGATTAGCGTCACATTCGTCTATTTCTAGTAAAAGGGAAAATTTCACACTTACGGTTAATGTACATTGCCATAATAGAAATCGCACAACTTATTTGCTTTGCTGTTCGACAAGTATGTACGTGCAATGTTTAACAAAGAAATAGATCGACAATTGCATATTTCTACAACAGAAGGAAATAAGCATTTGGAAGTATGACTAAAAGTGAACCAAAAATTTTCGAATACGTATAATAATGAAGACGAGTTACCACGATTAATGGTCAACACTGCAAATATGTCAGCATAGTTTGATGACTACTTCATGTACATGTAGATACACAATGGCATGATTGACTACATTTCTAGATGTCATAATAGCACTGTAATTTGTAGATGTCTAGATAAAGTTGTCTATATTCCATGCGGGATACATATCGAACCACATTTGATAAATTATATATAACATAAATCCTCGTCATTTCCATGTCTTCATTTTCTGACTGCTTTGGCAATAACAGAGTATGAACCGTATACATGTAGCTCTTGTATGAACTTATTTAACATTGACGAGGATTTATGAGTTCTTACAAGAGCTACATGTATGCGGTTCATACTCTGTTATTGCCAAAGCAGTCAGAAAATGAAGACATGAAAATAGACACATACAATTTAAGTTTGCTTAACAACGATAAACGACTCTTAAGCTGGGTCACATACAATTCCGGGTCCAAACCACGACCGGAACACGTTTAAAATAGGGAACCCGTGAAGTATATTTCTGGACGTGATATTGACGCGATATGGACGAGCAATCGTATGTGACCGGGTTTTTACCTGTACAAGATTCTCCGTCTCCCATGAAGCCTGCGCTGCACGTACAGACGTAAGAACCCGCCGTGTCTGTACATGAAGCGTAAACAGAGCACGTATCTGTACCTCTAGTACACTCATTAACATCTACAATGATACATGGGTTCGTTATTATATGATTTACGAGAATGAACTGCGTGAAAATTCGTCCTAACCTAACCATAAAGGTGGAAAGTGACAATTGGATTTTCGGGCCATACGAATGAGAAGTCAAAACGCACGAGATAGTGATGTTTGCCACGTCATGGTAATGACATGACGTCGAATATTTGACAGAGAATATCAGATATGATTCCTAATAGCTTCTAGTATACAATTATAATGAAAGTAACTAGAGTAGATATGGGGTTAGGAAGTTAATATGTGTAATTTATTTCTAAGTGTAAGTCTCCCTTGATTTTTCAAGAGACATAAACACATATACAGGGCCTGACACAAGGCTATGTTAATGCCTATGCTGGGCGAAATGACACGCGAAATAAGACGCCAAAGTAGGAAAACATAACCGCGTATTTCCAAACATCCTTATGTATTTCACTAAGATTCGCTTTTATATGCTATTTTAATTAATATGCACATATGGATATCGGACCAATCTTTTAATTTTTCGATTGGAGTGTTTTCTAAAATTGCAAAACTTAATGGTTCACCTGAATTGTGAAAATTCTGTTCATGGATGAACCTCTATGAAAGCGTGATTCCATGTGCTTCATTTTGAAATAAACAGTTTACATTTGGCTCTTTCAATAGATTTACGGAAAGTCATTAGAACGGAAAATGTATGCTCCGAAAAACCGCGAAAAGACGCCATGTTCACGACGTCATTGGCAACGTAATAAGAAGAACATGTGTCAAAAAGGGTGGGACATTGAACTCGCCTAAACACAAGCTTCAATTGTTTACCACTGTAAGTCGGTTGTAAAAATGCTATTGTCATCTTCCACCTTAAGTGTATTTAGTGTCTTAATATCTAAAATCGGGTTTACATTTTTAAAGATTTTTTTTCATTCCTTTTTTCTCTGTTAAATATCATATTTGATTGGACGAAAGCCTTTGAGTTTTATGTGTTAAAAGGGTGATAAAACTGTAATTGTGAGAATTTGGGTGAAAATCAGTGAAGTGCTTATGGATTGAGTGAACAATCACGTTACTTGTACAAGTTTTCCCGTCTCCCTCGTATCCTTGATTACACGTGCAGGCGTGTGACCCGTGGGTATTTGTGCAGGCGGCGTTGTCCGAACACTCGTCTGTTTGTGTTGAACATTCGTTAATGTCTGGAAAAATCAGGAGACAAGGAAAACAATCAAGAAAAGTGTTAAAGTGAAAAGCTATTATCCTAGCCAGTCTGCGCATTACGTGCAGACTGACTAGGATAGATACTTTTCAAACTTCCAAATACGTCCTGTTAGAGGCGTTTCGTCTTAGGTCGGGGTTTCGAACATGCCATTGCTTTGTCGAATAAAAGTAACAAACGCGTCAGCATATTTCTAACAATAATTAAATGGCGATACTTTGACACAATACTCAAATAATCATGTCTGCATGTATTCAGTAGAAAAGTTTGATTTTAATAGGCATACAGAAAAAAAAGCTAATACTGTGTTGTTACTGCCGACCAGATCCACTCGATCAGCTCGATATAGCCTTAATTCCCCAATCACATCCGACCAAATGGCGTCGTGTGGCTTTCTTATGAAGTAGCAATCCTTGTGATGAATATCAAACTCGATCTTTGGGTCACTCATGTCGATTGAGGTTGACCTGCACTCGATCGCTTGGTCGGGACTGATTGAGTTGATCCAATCGGCATAGGTTTAGTTTATTGTGGTTTTACGCGGTTTTCAACTACTAAGGTCATATCGCGGCGGCTGGAGCCTCTAACCATGGATTCCTGGTATTTCTCGCACCAGCACTACCACAACACCCTAACCTAACCGAGCCTCCAGCTGCTCCCCCACATAGATTCACGATATCAAACAATTGATGGGTGACATTTTTGTCAGATAGTGTATTGCCGCGGCCGGTTATCGAACCCGAGACCTCTCGAATGAGAGACAGATGCGCTACCAACTGCGTCATGGCCACAGCCTCAATCGGCATAGGAAACACAACCCAAGGCAAGCAAAGGACTAAATCTGCTTCTTGCAAGAACTTTGTTAAAAAATCATGGTTATTAAGCATGAAGGCCAAACCGCAAGGCGTTACATGATTGATGGTCACGATACATACCCACACAATCAATCCCAGGTCTTCCACTTATCATCAAGTCACTAAAACCATTGTTACAACTACAGGTGTAACTGCCTATGTTGTTGTGACACGTAGCATCGTTAGAACAGGCATGTATGGTGGTACTGCATTCATTCACATCTTAAATTAGATAGCAAACACTTCGTGAATTTTCGTGACAACGGAAATTTACGAGAGATAATTTCGTCAACTTTCGGGCGTCATCCGTGGCAAAGGAAATTGACGAGAGACACCCTTGTACATTGCCATTGCTACGGATGACGCCAAAAGATGTGTTTTGTAACTAATTCTGGGTTGTAACCCATAGAGTTGAACATTTGGCCTAGGTGTGAAAATGTGTTAAACACGCTCAATACATGTGCATGAGGTTCCGGGTTTGATCGCCGGCTGCGGACAATATCATCTATGGCATTTGTATACCACCAATGGGCTGATAATCGAAACATTATGTGTGAAAGACGCTAGCGGCTCGAAAGGATGCATTAATAGTACTAGTTAGGGCGTTGACAGAAATTCATGATAATGTGCTCCAGCTGCCTGATAGACTGAGATACTGTTAAAAAGATATATCGCTGCTTTTCAACGAAAACCTCGTATCTGCAGCTTGTTTTAAGCTGCAGTCACGAGGTTTTCGTTGAAATGCCACGGTATCATTAATTATTAATCTTATAAAGCATATTTTCATATGAGAATTCTTAATATTTCAAGTCAAACTATTGTGTCGTTTATTTTTCTTGAAGTAAGATTTTGTGTAGTTAAACACAGTGCATATGTGAATTGAATTTGTCATTTCCTTCTGAACTTTAAAAGCGTTTTGGCTTATCAGCATCAGTCTATAAAAAAAACTGACGAAGTTTAAATCAGAATATCAAATATTGATATCAAACCATAATTTGAAAACGAAATGGGATGTCTTACAATACAATGTATGTGTAAAAAAACATCAATATTTATTTGATATCATAGAATCGTTCCCTATTTCAAGATATCCAACCCCTCATTAGCACAAAAGAGCCAGATGCGTAATCTGAAAAGTGCCAGTAATTCCTAAACTGTGTAACATTTCCATTACAAATACAAACATTAGCATTTTTTACGGTTTAGAATTTTGAATTGGTGTATACTTATGGCAATATTTGACAAAAATGTTCAAAATTACCTCCCTTGTATATGAATATGGAGTTAAATAATATTTGTAAATTATTTTCTTCTTGGAGTATAATCTTGCAATCCGGCACGGCGAATCAAATCATACTATAATTTGAGCAATGTTTGTCCGTTTGTCCGTTTGTTCCCCTACTACTCCCAGGTCCTTGGGCCGATCTTCACCAAACTTGGAGGGAAGGTGGAGGGCGGCCCCGGGTATTAGCTTGAGGGGTTCATTTTTTGAAAGGTCAAGGTCATCGAGATCAAAGGTCAAATTTATGTTTTTACGGGTTACGGGTATCGTTTTTACGGGTTACGGGACGGGATTGCTTACGGGTTACGGGACGGGATTAGGTTGATGGCAGCCCCGGATAGGTCAAGGTCATCGAGGGGTCAAGGTCATCGAGGTCAAAGGTCAAAGGTCAAATTTCGAGACGGGTAAAATTGCTAGTTATGTGAAATTTATATATAAGTGTGTGTAATTTGGTGCATTTCGTATGGCTAGAAAGTGGTCTGTGAACCTTAAATCTAACAGCTCATTGCAGACAGTAGAATCGGTATCTCCTTACCTCCACCGCAATCACGCCCTCCGTATCCCGGGTTACAATCGCATCTATACGGGGTTTCACAATGACACGTTCCTCTACCGTTACACGGATTTGTCACTGCGTTACAGCCTGAAAAACAAAAAATTAACGTAGTCCACCCCAAATGAGATTCGCACGCCATCAGAATTATTCATGCGATGGCATTTACATTCGTTCGTATCAAAACCTATTCGTGTGACGTCGTAAACATTCGGCGGCGGGACGTTTCGACGTCGAATGAAAACGAAGTCGCACGAATAATTCTGACGTCGCGTGGATCTCATTAGGGGTGGACTACCTTCAGTCTGTTACAAACTATCCATGTGGCGTAAACACCAACATTTGAGGCGGGATCTGGATAAAGGGCCTTTATAAATAGCATTTTATACTGCTGTTTAACCCTTTCCCAAACGGCAAACAATTAAGGTAGTCAAATTTGATAGCTGCTGGAAATGACAAAATGGGTATTGATAAAGATTGGATTTGTGTACAAAGTAACACAGAAAATATTGAGGCAAAAGGAGAATCTGCTGGTTATAAGCAGTTTCTTCTTTTAACTTAAGTGTTTTCCGAAGCCTTTTCAATTTGGGACGTCAAAACCAGAGCCCCGTATTACTAAACATCTTACGATCAAGTTTTTGTGTAAATTGTGTAATAAGACATATGATTTCACGAGAAATCCGACTGAGCCAATCAGGGCTGTTGTTACAAGTAATTATGCAAAAATCAAACGTACGATCGTTAGTAATACGGACCCCATGTCTTGTTTGGGAAAGGGGCATGTAGTGGCTACACGTACTATGATATTGTAACATCCCGGCGTTACAACCTTTAAAGTGTTTCGCAATAACATGTTCCTCTAACGTTACCGAAGACAAGACAGGCTTTGATACACGAATAAATACTTGACACAAACACATTTCTTTACCTTGTCGGAAAATATGGAGGAAACAAGTTAAATCTGGGGAAAAGACTTTTTGTGGACGGAAAGCATTTTTACAACCAGAGTACAATAATTAGACATGAAAAATAAAGCCAACCTTATCCACAATGAGACTTCAAACGGAAGGAACCACAGGATAATACATAGCCAGACTGGTACCCATTCGTATAAACAACTGAATCTACGACTGGGAACAGCTACTGCATCCTGTCCTATGATTAGTCAATAGATACGACCAATGAAACGGTCCGAGGCATTCGACCAATCAGAGCACATGTTACAAAAGTGTCAACAAAATGTTTTGGCGCGCTTTTACCAAGGGACGCTTCTCTAAGTCACTTACAGGTGCCCGTTTACAGAGTTGATTCCCCTGAGCTAGACTGGTACTCATTCGTGTTTAAATTAATCCACGTAGTAGATTAAAGTAGATTAAAGTAGAGAATCAGTCCAGGACGTGTAGATCTACATGCGTCGTAGTAGATTTCAGGTGCAGGAACCACACTAATTAATACATGGCTACAAAAAGGACTTTATATACTGTTAAGTTTTAACCCATTTCGTAAGGGGTTGCAATCAAATTGATTAGGAGAGAGTTACAGTTGGACAGAAGAATATAGACAGACGGACAGACGAAGAGGCGGTTATTTGCTCACCGTTCGGAAAACATAAAATTTAATTAGAAAAATAGTGTACTTACTTCCCCTGCTTCTGTACAAACGTAGACTTAAATGTCTTCGTTTTCTGCTTAGCTTTACTCTACCATGTCCATTATTAAGGATATCCGCTACCACTGACTGAAATGATCAAATAATCCATGATTTGCTATAAAGTGGCATAATATGATATACATTTGTAATTGGCTGGAACATCAATTAACCGCCATTACCAAGAATAAAACCGACGTAATCCGAATATCCACTTTGAATGAGTGATTACCATTGTTTGGATTATTGGCCGGATACATGTTCGCTACATGTGTAGACGTTTAGTGGATTCTGCTATAATAACAACAGTGACGCATTAAATAATGTCATTTTGTAATAGATAGACGCTGTATAGTAGATTCTACGAGAAATAAACATTCAAATGCGCGCAGCGCTTTGAATGTTTATATCGCGTAATATCTACTATACAGACTCTATCCGACTTAGTGTTCGCTAGCGGTTCAATGGAGACGGGGGCGTGGCTATGTATAAACGTCACATAAACTAGCCGGCAGCCCTTTTATGCGAAATAAAGCGGCGAAATTTTGAAATATACTGCAATTTCATTGGTCCAAAAATTAGGTCGAATTCTAAAGAATAAATAGTTTTAATTTTTATCGCATCAATATGAGCGATAAATTCAGGATGGAGAGTATGAGTATGACCCTGGGTGGGTTCGGCCTTATAGCTGGCCCAATAAAGACGGTTATCTGCCAAAATTGTGGAAATGGTGAGACAAGCATGAATTCTGGTACAGGAATCAGCCAGGATCTACTGTTTGTACACCCCCACCCCCCACCCTAAAAAAAAGAACACACACACACACACAAAAAAAACCAAACAACAACAACAAACAAACAAACAAAATACTAGAGTGCATTGTTTAACCGCTATGTAGCGTGACGTATTTTGATTCGTTCTGGTGAAGAGATAGAAACATTCATGAATCCTTTGTATCATTTCATAATGAATTACTCATCTGCGATTTCAAAGTTTCGAAATATCTGTTGATAGTTTTTTTTCTATGTGAAAAGAATAATTGAATTGGTTATGCTTATTATAAGA
Organism: Fragum sueziense; assembly: GCA_963680895.1. NCBI lineage: Eukaryota > Metazoa > Mollusca > Bivalvia > Cardiida > Cardiidae > Fragum > Fragum sueziense. The sequence continues at coordinate 26,260,375 of OY804603.1, forward strand.
TTTAAACTAAACAATATTTCTGTACAAAATAACGTGTACATGTATGTATCGTAGTAACCGTACATGCTGCGCTGTTTTGACCCCTTAGACAGTTTATTGAATATCATTTGCATTATATCTGAACGAATGCTATAATTGATTCTTTCATCATTTTACGATGAAATATTCAACAAATTAAGGTAGAGGACCCATAATGAAAAACACCACTTTCTAGCCGTACGAAATGCACCAAATTACACACACTTGTAAAACACTTCACATAAGTTGATTCACCGTGCCAGATTTCAAGATTATGCTTCAAGAAGAAAATGATTTACAAATATCATTTTACTCTATAGTCATATGCAATGGAGGTAATTTTGAACTTTTTTGTCAAATATTTTCATAAGTTTGTATGAATTCAAAATTCTAAACCGTACAAAATGCTTATGTTTATATTTGGAATGGAAATGTATCGCAGCTTAGGAATTACTGGCATTTTTTTCAAATTTCGCAGCTGGCTCTTTGGTGCTTATTATGGGTCTTCTACCTTAAAACAGTCCTTAGAGCGGTTGTCTGTACCTTTCCCTATAACGTCTCTTGTCGATTTTGGTCTGTTATTTAAAGCTTTACTAGCTAGTTGTCCCAGGTATCAAAACAGCGTAGCATGTGCGCTGACTAGGCTTTCGAGGAAGGGGGTCAATAACCTGTTGATAATCTGTTGCAGGTATGTGATGTTGTTCTGAATAAAATTCTCCACTTAAGCCTTGTCCACTCTTTCTGGTTAGAAAATCCAAGGACTCGCTCCGTGATATTTTGACATGTAAACCTGAAGACCAACAGTTGTCAGATAAATGTTCCATGATCTACCGTGGTTTATCGCTATTTAACCACGGTTCTGCGTTACGCGGCACAATAAATAATCTGCAAATGTGACAGCCCGAGTGGAATATTCACTGAAAAGCTTAACTCAAATGCTTTTATATAACGATAGATCACTATAAAACAGTTTAAAACATATTTTATTTCAACTCTATCATAAAAAGAAAGATAAAAATGAATTTATTGAGGAAATGCGAAAGCGTATTGATTCATTCGGCCTATAGAACAATTCCAAACTATGCACATTGATCAATTCTGCCTTAATATTTTAGTTAACGTCCCATAACACTGTTTATTATTGCTACCATTAACCAGAGAAAACAAATACAATAGCAACATGACTGTCGGAACCCAGTCGTTAAACTGGACTCGTTTTGTCTCGAAATTTTCAAATCACACAAGTTTATGTCATGAAATTGACCTCGAAATTCTAGATACCGGTATTACATCGGTAGGCCTACCGTATTGCATCGAATTGCATCCCCATTACTTACATTTACACAGTTATGCAAGAATAAATATCTTAATCATTTCATTAACATTTTTTTCACGTTCGATGGTTGAAAAACGTCAGTCCGACTGGAAATATGTGAGACCGACGATTTCACGAAGTCTGCATTAATTAGGACCCCTTTTCCAGATTCTTTCTTAAATAATATTATTAGAAAAAATGAGAAAAAATCGACTGAAAGTGAAATTTATCAATAACAATGAGATACCCCCACGGTGGATAATCACGTGCTACAACAACAAATCTTCAATAAGTTTAATAATACGGGACCGATTTGAATTAGGTTTGAAGCAGAGAATGTGGACAGACGTCACACATTACATGGGCGCAGTTTTGAAAAAAAAAATCAGCTGATCAAAGAGTTATTGAAGATCAACCAAATTTTGGATGATCTTTAATAACTTTTTTATCAGCTTGTTCCTGGCATTTTCCCACCTTCTCTGCTTCAAACCGAGTTCAAATTGTTCAAGTATTGACAAAAATATTGATGATTTTTTTTTATATGTGACCCGTCGCGCTAAAAGGGACCTTATCGGGTGTGTGAAAAATATCGACCCTAGTCAGTCTGCGCAGTCCGCGCAGCCAGACTAGGGCCGACACTTTTCACTTTTATGTAATTTTCTAAATTCAAAATAATGTCCCTATCTTACTATATGTTTGTGTTTCGCATACGGGATCTGGTTGACCTGTGCTGTGTCTGACAAGTTTGTCAAAATTTGGATGTTCTGACATCGGATAAGGTCCCTTTTAGCGTGACGGGTCACATATTCTTAGTCACGTGCTTAACCATTGTGACTCTGTCTAGACTAACTCATTTTATAAAATGTTGATAAGCGACTTTTGCAATGCAACTCCTTTCAAATAGAAACAGTCTAAAATTTTGTCGCGTTACAAAGGGTTAAATGGCAAACCTGGTATAACACATAAAATCGCCAACAAAATCAATGCACAAAATATCGTTGTTATCGCCATTATGTTTACCCAAGAAGTCGGCCCATAAAACAAATGTTCACCTAATATATCACAGAGAAACTTATACAAATAGACACAATGGAAAAAAGGTGATTTCCGATAGGTAACGAGAGCCAATCAGATTTCGAATATGTGGGTTATTGGCTCTTTCCCAAACAAAATACGGGTGTTTACGGGCTCATCAATCATGGATTTTGGAAAAAAGAGAGGAAAAAGCCGATAACCAGTATCTTGTTCTTTTCTATCAATAGTTCATAATTCTATTATTCTATCATTTGTATACATTCTATCTACCATTGCTTGTATTTTTCCGTCTATATCAACTTCAAAATCCAATTAAAAATTTCTAATATACACGGTGGGTAAACCACGTGACTTTTGGAAAGCGTTCACTCCGGAAAAATCGTCCGCTTCAAAGCATGTTTTGTCACATTTCTCAGCTTATACTTCGCGGAATTTGACGAGATAAAGTGCATCGTATGCGCCTTTGAGAGGACCATTCCCGGTTCTAACTCACTCTGCTCGAAGTCCAGTGGTTTCTTCAAACATTCAAACGAAAGTGTTTTTCTGTGCAAAACGAAAGTGGGAAGCCTCACGTGTACCTAAAAACACTTTCGCTTGAATGTTTGAAGAAACCACTGGTTTCGGAGCACAATGCGGTACAACCGCGAATGGCCCTCTCAAATGCGCGCTCGGTGCACTTTATCTCGTCAAAATCCGTAGAGTATAAGCTTAGAATTGAAACAAAACCTACTTAGAAGCGGACGCTTTTTTCTGTGTGAACGCATCCCAAAAATCACGTGGGTTACCCACCGTGATATATATATCATAGCTTTCTCATAATGGATAACCCATGTGACTTTTGGGAAGCGTTCACACTGACAAAAATCATCCGCTTCAAGGTATGTTTTGTTTAATTTCTCATCTTAGGCTCTACGGATTTTGACGACATAATGTGCATCGCACGCGCCTTAAAGTTGACAGGAACATTCCCGGTTCTAGCTCTTTTTGCTCTAAATCCTGTGGTTTCTTCAAACATTCAATCGAAAGTGTTTTTCGGTGCAAAACTAAAAACAATTTCGCTTCCGAAAGGTCACGTGATTTACCCACCGTATTTGTGTGCATTTATAAATGCACGTATTCTTGTTGTTCTTAATTCACTGTAAATTCTATATTTAGTCTTTTGTTTGTATTATCAAGCTGTTTGTATATATCTGTTTTCAATGGTATTCTTATCAAGGAGGAAATAAAAATAAAAAGATGATTAAGTGATATAAGAAAGCTTGCTGTTGAACCAAATACGTTTGAATAACTACGATTGTGTGTTACGTACAAGGTTCTGCTCAAATTCAATTGAAGTTCAAGGTTCAAACAACTTTTACAAAAAATAGGGAAAAGGTTCTGAAATTTAAAACCTAAAAGTCACTGAAGGAAAATGAAACAGTAGAATGCATCAATGGTTTCTAATCTTAATTCCCACGAGGTTATGTACACCAAAACTTGTTTAGGAAAGGGCAATGCTATTTTGAAAATAGATTCGTCAATTATTTGAACCCATTCCCGTACAGTAACATTTTTTGAAGAACTTCGATAATAAAGTATGAAAACGTTGAGCGAAAAGAAGAAAATGCTGCTAATCAACATTTTCTCTATTTGTCTCGTTATTTTCAGTGTTAAATTTTCCACAACACATTTGCATTTGAAATTACTTCCGTTTTCTCATTCCCTGTAGCTTTTAGATTAGGACATTCTAAATTAGTGCCGTTTGTGAAATGATAACGTGGAATATTTTAGGTCCGGACTTTTTATGGGGTAGTTATTCTACTGTAATTATGACGAAGCTCTTTTCTACCAAAGATTGATAATTACCCAACTGCACAAAATAAACCCACAATAATCGGCGATCCAGGGGGTGAGGCAGCCCCTCGAAATAGTGAAAAAGACATCCGGAAAGCAAGAGCCCCATCTGGGAAAAATGTCGTGATCCGCGTATGCAAAAAGTTTACTGCCACAAAAACCTTATAAATATGAATACATGTATTTTGCTTTTCTGATTTAACAAGAAGTCATTTTAGAGAGCATTGTGTGTTTGAGAAGAATATTGTTAGTGATATTTTAATTTCGTTTGAAATGTTAGAGGAAAGTGTACGCGAAACATTTTAGTTCCTTCGTACTAATTATATCGAACTTCCTTGCTATGGCGTAATAGTTCTACCCTGATTAAACAATTTTCTACCGCTGATTATGACTTACCAAATGTCACAATAAACTATACGAAGTATGCTAATTACTGAAAGATTAAAGGTAGAATACCCGTAACGTGGCCATTTTGAGATTAAAAAACATCGGATTTTTTTCGAGCGTCGTCGTTGCGTATCCGAGTTTATTCGGATGTGGTCGTAAACATTCGGCGGTGGAAAGTTCCACTGCCGAATGTTTTCGACGTCACCCGAATAATTCCGACGTCGCGCGAATCTTATTAGGGGTATACTACCTTAAAGGCCTTGTCATACATAAAAAAAACATTAGCAGCACAAGTAGGCTACTTCCAGAGTACGTCCACACGCATTTTGGCAAGCCAAGAGTTCTACCTTCAATTTGTTCCTTTCGTAGGGAACAAAGTGGATGTAAAACCCTTGGCTTGCGAAGATGGTCCACAAGTAACCCATGAAGCATATTTTTGGACTTCATCTTCCTGTGATGAGGACGCAGACGTCATTGTGTGTGACTGGGCTTTGAATATTTAAAGTCTTTGATTAATTAAAATGACATTTCAGAATTTTTTGTCATAAATCTTACTTTTATTTTTATCTGAGAGAGCATATTTCCTATTGAATATTCTGAAAATTTCAAGCCAGAATATTGCGCCGTTTACGAGAAATTTATATTTTTGTGTTAAAATTGAACAAATTGTTGTGGACAACAGTTCGGATTTATATGCAATTTATCGATTATGTCTCAACTTTAAATGCGTGTTTCTCGCTTATTGGCAACAACTTCAAAAAACAAATAGTATTTATATTCATTAGAATAACCAATCTTTGCATCAAGACATGCTTTAAAAAATTGAAATCGAATGAAATGTCCCTTTAAGGAAGTCTTTCCCTAATAAGATTCATGCGAGGTTGGAATTGTTCGGGTGACGTCGTTAACACTCGGCGGTGGAACGTTCCAACGCCGAATTATTACGACGCGGCTTAAAAGGTTCGGGTAGGCCTATGTAACGAATGTAAACGACGTCGCGCAAAAAATTCCAACTGCGCGCGAAACTTATCTTGACAACCAGACGTATAACAAAATGCATGGAAAACACAGTTTTGAAGCTTTTATATTTGGAAAGGTAGAAAGATAACTTATCCATTTGGGTAAATATTATTATGTGAACTTTTAATAAAAAAGGTTTTTGCATTCAATAGGGAACGATTTTATCAAGAACACAGTGATGTAATTTCGGACAAACAAATAGTATTTCGTGGGTGTTGTGATAGGATATCGTAACCACTGCTTGATTCAAGCCGTAGTTGCGAGCTTTTATAACAACGCCGACGGTTTATCAAAATATAACGGTTGTCCAAATCTATTTTTAGCCCAAAATTCGCTGCCTTTTTCCCATAATCCACAGTTATTCTGGTGGATGTGAGGGTCTATAATTAAAACACTTGAACACGATAGCAAAAGATATCGCTTTCCAGCATTATACGTAACTCCAAAAGAAAAGTTAGCCCTTTCTCGCTCCCATAATGTAGATAATTCAATTTAGCCCCAAAATATAAGGTAACTATCTTTCTCTATGCCGCTATGCCTGTCTATATGTGCCTGCCAGTATGTACATATGTGAGTCTCCGTGTCTGTGTGTGTGCTTCTATCTCTGTCTCTTTAAGTGTTTGTCTGTTCGTCTTTCCGTGCATCTCTCTGTATCTGCCTATCTGTTGTCTGTCTCGGTGCCTGTCTGTATCTCTGTGTGTCTCTCTGTGCGCCTATATAGGTCGTATGGCTCTCAGTCTGTCTATCCGAGTTTGATTGACTATGTATGCTTCTGTATATCTCTCTGTATGTCTCTGTGATTCTCTATGTGTGTCCTCTGTGTGGGTCTCTGTGTGTAATTGTGGGTCTCTGAAAGTCTCTCTGTGTATCTCTGTCTGTCTTTATTTTCTCTCTCTGTCTCTTTGGGTCTCTATGCGTGTCTCCGTGTCTCTCTGTGTGTATCTGTTTGGTCTATCTATCTGTCTCTGTGAGTCTCTGTGTGTTTCTATGTCTGTGTCTCTATGGGCATCCCTGTGGGTCTCTCTGTAGGTCTATTTGTGTCTCTATCGGTCTCTCTCGGTGTCTCTATGGGTCTCTCTGTGTGTTTCTATGAGACTATGTGTATCTCCGTGTGCCTCTGTGTGTATCATTTTGTGTTTCTGTTGGTCTCTCTGTCTGTCTGTCTGTCTGTCTGTCTGTCTGTCTGTTTGTCTTTTTTCTCTATGTCTTTTTGGGTCTCTATGCGTGTCCAGTACCCGACGAATAGCCACTGGCTTTTTTAATTGTGTTCTACAATAACTTTAACCCTTTCCCAAACAAGACCTGGTTTTGACGTCCCTGGTAGAAATGCCTTTGGAAAACATTGAGACAAAAGAAGAAACTGCTGATAACCAGCAGTTTCTCCTTTTGTCTCAATATTTTCTGTGCAATAATTTACACAAATACTATCTTAAATAACATCCATTTTGTCATTTTTTACAGTTTTTGAAGTGGATCACCCTAAAATTTGGCAGTTTGGGAAAGTGTTAAAACTGTTCTTGTTTAAAACAGAGTTGTTTAGGGTAGGGTTAAACGGTTTGGGGCCAAGGCTGTTCGTATTTAAGTTGATGAATTGAATGACAGAAAATGTCATCCATTGCACCAATTAGATCTACATGTAGTGCATAAATGTTACAACCTGCTCGAGAGAAAGATGTGGCATTTATAAACGTTACTAGCAGCTGATTGGTGTAAAAAATATTCTAACACATTGCTTACTTTTTATAAGGCAATCTGCTTGGGCTAACCAGGGTTAGACACTAACTTTCCCAATCAAGGGGTCTGCGGGATTCTCATCCCTAGAACCCTGGGAGTCATGTTGAAAATTTAGGAGTCAAAAGAAAAGGTAAACATTTTGTGATACATGTATGGTGTCTATTAAATGCTAGTCATTGTCATTCTCAAGTCAACAGACTAAATGGAATACTAAAGGAGAAAAACAGGACACATGATCCTGTAATTCAAAGCTTATTTGTCATTTTACATCAACTTTGACTGACATGTCCAGAATAATTTCTTTGGAGTCTGATGGACTCCCTGGGTTCAAAATCAAAGAGTCCTGCCATTTTAGGGAGTCTCGGGCTCCTTGGCTCCCCTTAGTGTCGGACCCTGCTAACACAACTGACATTTGATATCATTCATGGAAAAAAGAAATTACTAGTAGTTGACAATCAGATTTCTCTTCTTTTCCGTTTAGGCTTCTATGTAATTTACATGTAAGTAATTAAGCAAGTTTTCATTATTTAACCGATTTCCAAACGACAAAATTTTTGACTTGTCCAAATTCAAATGACATCGCAGACAACAATATACAGTCGACACCCGTTGTGTCGACATTGGATAAGTCGAATTATCGCTTAAGTCGAAGTACATAATATTATCTGGTCCCGTCCTCATCTATTGACATAATTTTTTCAAAACAAAATAATTTCGAACAGAATAAAGCCATTGAAATATAGTAGGAAAAGGATAGAAATTGCTCGACACGAGCAATTTCTTTCCTTTTCCTACTATATTTCAATAATATTCGTACTTAATAAGTTTCAAAAACGGTCAAATATCAAATATGTCGAAGCCGAACATAATCGGATGAGTCGAACTCCGGATATATCGAGATATTTTGACGCCCCCCTCCGACTTCGACACAACGAGTGTCGACTGTAACTGTTCCAATTTGGAAGATGCAGCAGACGACATGGTGGATGTGACCCATCACGCTAAAAGGGACCTTATCAGTAGTAAAAAAATCCTTTGACAAACTTGTCAGACTCGGTATGGTCAACTAGATACCGTATGTGATAAATAAACATGTAGCAAGATAGGGAAAACATTTCAGATTCAGACAATTATACAAAAAAAGAAAAGTATAGGCCCTAGCTAGTCTGGTTCCCTGTCGTACTATGTATTTTAGTACGTCAGGCACTCACTAAACATGGCCGCCTCCAGTGGTATCATTTGATTACAAAGATAAAGAGTAAAGTTCTTTAATTTTGTGAGCAGGGAAGGGTCATTAGAAGAGTAGATAGGTTTTGGTATATTTTTAATACTAGCAATAAACGTTTTACATGACCTCAACGCTAACCCGAAATAATACGGTTTTAAATTGTGTACATGAAAACTATATGAAGGCAATTTGGAAGCATATTTACCAGTAGTCTGATTAGCTCAGTGGTAGAGCGTCTGACTTTGACTCCAGAGGTCCAGGGATCGAATCCCACGTTGGGCAAATGTTTTTCGTCTACTTTTTGTTTTAATACATTTTCTCAAACCAAACTATTCTAGAAATCACTAACATGCAATTAAAAAATAATTGGTAAAAGGGTTGTTATTACGTCTTTGAAATCTGTAGAATCATTTGGTATGAAAAATGTAAAAAGAAAAGGGGTGTGGCTAAAATATGTATCACTCTTGGGATTCGAACCAGGGACCTCTAGAATTCAAGGCAGACGCTCTAACCACTGAGCTAATCGGATTTCTGATAAGAAATGGATCCAAATTGCGTTGATATAGTTTTCATGTACATAATAATTTAAAACCGTTTTATTCGGGTTAGCGTTGCGGTCATGTAAAACTTACATTGATAGAGTTAAAAATATACCGAAACATATCTACTCGTCTAATGACCCTTCCCTGCTCACAAAAATAAAGAACTTTGCTCTTTACCTTTGGTAAAATATCAGCCCAGTGGGCGCATCCATGAATGATGTGTGCCTGACCCAATAACGCAGTATTAGGGGCAGGTAAGCCAGACTAAGGCCCTAGCCTGACTGCGCCGACTGCTTAGGCTGAACATGGTCGATATTTTTCACACTCTCTTTAAAACCATTTCCCAAACGGTAAAATTTCAGGGCGATCCTCTTCAAAAACTACAACAAATGACAAAATGGAAGGCATAAAAGATAAAATTTGTGTAAAATATTGCATAGGAAATATTGAGACAAAAGGAGAAACTGCTGGTTATCAGCAGTTTCTTCTTTTGTTTAAATGTTTTCCCTGGGCCTTTTTTATTAGGGACGTCAATACCAGGTCTTGTTTGGGAAAGGGTTAAGGTACCTTTTAGCCTGACGGGTCACAGTTTATTTTCTTGCTGTTCGGGAAAGAGTGCAGGTCTACGTGTTCATCGTCTGTGCATTTGGAACATTCTAGAAGCATAATAAATAAACCTTTCTCCAAAACAAAGAATTTTTAGAACATTTCGATATGAAAATTATTACAAGCGACAAAACGTTAGTTTTAAAAGTCAAAGTAGAAAATATAGAGTATGTGATAGGATAGAAAATATTAACCCATTACCACACAATGACTCTTTTTGACTCCCTACAAGATAATGACTTTGAAAAACATTGTGGAAAATGAAGAAATCGCTTGTAACAAGCAATTTCTTCATTTCCCACAACTTTTTCTACCCAGAAAGATCAAAGAATGCAAAATTTCATTCAATTCATATTGTCGTCTGCAACACCTTTGAATTTGGACAAGTACAAAACTTTGTCGTTTGGTAATGGGTTAAGGTAAATCAATGAACGATTACCAGAAACTTCTTCATTTCTCTAAATGGTTCCCAAATTGTGTCAAATAGAGGCGTCAAAACTGGTCTTGTTTGGGAGAGGTTTAATCCTCTCCCAAACAAGACCTGGTTTTGACGTCCCTAAAAGAATAATAATGCTTTGTAAAACATTAAGACATAAGAAGAAAATGCTCATAACCAGTTAACCCATTACCATCATTTTCCCCGTTTGTCCCATTTTCTTTTTGCTATATCGTACACAAAGTCTATCTTTAAAAACGCCAATTTTGTCTTAGAACTGCAGTCGATTTGAAATTTACATTTTTTGCCATTTAGGAAATGGTTTTAACCCATTCCCACAAAAGACCGCCTTTAGACGCCATACAAGATAAAGGCCATGCAAACATTGTGGAAAATGAAGAAATTGTTTGTGGCAACAAACAATTTCGTCATTTTCCGCAATTTTTTCTACACAAGATAACCAAAATGTGTGAATTCTATTCACTTGATATTGTTGTCTACAGCACCTTTGAATTTGGACAAATTTACAAGTTTGGCGTCTGGTAAAAGGTTTTAAAAGTAATAAACGTTGAAACCTTGACGGCGTAAAGTGCATAATAAATAAGTAGAATAAACTTCTAGAGAATTCTGTGGCATTTAGAAAATGCGATTAGGCATGTTAACCCATTACCACCCAATTACTCTTTTTTTGACTTCCTCCAAAATAATGGCTTTTGAAAACTTTGTGGAAAATGACGAAATTGCTTGTGACAAGCAATTTTTTCATTTCCCACAATGTTTTCTACACAGAAAGACCCAAAAATGTAAAATTCTATTCACTTGGTGCTGTAGTCTCCAACATCTTTGAATTTGGACAAGTCGATAAATTTGCCATCTGGTAATGGGTTAATCCTTTCCCAAACAAGACCTGGTTTTGACGCCCTTAATAGAAATGGCTTGGGAAAACATTGAGACAAAAGAAGAAACTACTGATAACCAGCAGTTTCTCCTTTTGTCTCAATATTTTCTGTGCTGTATTCTACACTAATTATATCTTTAAGAACGTCTCTTTTGTCGTCAGCAACAGCTTTCAAATTGGATAACCCTAAAATTTTGTCGTTTGGGAAAGGGTTAAAAGGGCATTGTTGCATTAGAGACCACCATAGATCCAGATTAGCTTTCGTTGAACACATTACCGAACGGCAACATTTAAGACTCATCCAAATTCAAAAATGTTGCAGACGACAGAATCAAGTGAATGGAATTTTATATAGTTTGGTCATTTTGTCACAAGCAATTTCTTCATCTCCACAATGTTTACCGAAGCTGGTCTTGTTTGGATAAGGATTTAATGTACCCCACCCCTAATTCACGCGACGTCGGATTTCGTCGTGGGACGTCGTTAACAATCGTTTCGTTTACGTACATGCGGTGGTTGAACGTTCTACCACCGATCGCTGACGACGTTGTCCGAATAATTCCGACCTCGCACGAATCTCATTACGTATGGACTACACAAAGAAACGTTGCTTTCCCAGTGTTATGGTATACTGTGCATGTACCACAAGAATGTCCTTTCTGAATTTTTTACCCTTGAGAAGCCCAATTTAAAGAATTGAGGTCAGACTGCAATAAACATGTAAATTGGCCATTTTTTTTCCAGAGAAGAAAGTCTTAACCCTTTCCCAAACAAGACCTGGTTTTAACGTCCCTAAGAGAATAAGTTTGAGAAAACATTGGAACAACAGAAGAAACTGCTGAAAACCAGCAGTTTCTCCTTTTGTCCCAATATTTTCCGTGCCATATTTTACACAAATTCTATCTCAAATAACATCCATTTTGTCATTTGTGGCAGTTTTTGAAGTGGATCACCCTTGAATTTGCCGTTTGGAAAAGGGTTAAGGGCCGACCCTGGACGGCCGAAAAATGAGAATTTATCTTTCATTGACTGTGTCAACTCTTTCCCTTACAAGACATGGGCTTGAAGTATATACATGATAGAAATGGTTGGGACAATATTGAGGCAAATTAAGAAAATGCCTAACCAGCATTTTACTCCTATTGTCTCAATATTTTCTGTTATATTGTGCACCAATCCTTCCTTTATTGATATCTATTTTGTTGGCTCCAGCACATTTCATATAGGAGTAGTGTTGAAACTTGCTGCATGGCGAAGGTTTAACCCTTTCCCAAACAAGGAAAATCAGCATTTCATCTTTTTGCTTCAAACTTTTTTGTGCAATACTACGTGTTCCATTATGGGCATCCGTTTTGTTGGTTGCAGCAGCTTTCAATCTGTAATAGTCTAGAAATTTGTTGTGTGGGAAAGGTTTAAATTTACATGGTGCACTTGGTGTTACGTAAATCATAAAAGTGCAAGGCCAACGCGTGATGAGAAAAATGCGTGTTGCAAGAATTAATTAATGACAACGCTTTGACGAGTGACACACCATTGTTTAAAAAGGATGCAAAGTGCACTGAACGTCATAAATTAGAATATTCTTGAAGTGTCAACATCGGGCTGGGGGATTTTAGTTTGACAAAAGATGGTGTCCGTACAATATGCAGTTTTGGGGCTTTTGTCTCTAGCAAGCTTATGTGAGTATTAGATTTTTTTACGTTATTAGAAAAAGATAAATGAAATAAATAAATTGATAAGAGTAATTAGAATAACATTTGGAATTAAAAATAACGACACAATCTTTCCCAGGGCAAAGATTGTTTAAGCTTTAAGCAACTCTAGTTTCTATATTTTAAAAAATAAAAGTGCCGAAATGATAATTTCTTTCGAAAGATTGAAACTTAAACAATATAAGCCAGAAGTAGGTCCTACTGTTAGTAGGTTTTACTCTACTCTAGACGCCGAGCCCGGATAGCTCAGTCGGTTACGTCGGAGTCTGTCAACCCAGGGGTCTCGAGTTCGAACCCCGGCTCGGCCAGTATCCATTCTGACATTTGACAAAAGTCATTTGTCTCTCACCAATGGGTGTGAATCATCTATGTGAGAGAGCAGCTGGAGGCTCGGTTTGGATATTGTGGTTGTACTGGTGCGAGAAATACCAGGAACCCACGGTTAGGTGCTCCAGCCGCCGCGATATGACCCTGGTAGTTGAAAACGGCGTAAAACCCCAATAAACTCAAACTCTACTCTAGACAATGGCAAAGCACCAAACCTTAAATGAGGGGAACGAAATCGATGCTTTTCAACAAGAAAAGTCGTAACTTTTATCAAGCTACAGTTACGAGGTTATTGTTTGAAAAGGAGCGAATTGCACAGTGCTAAAACCGGTTGATGTCTTAGTATGGCGGGTCATAAGATTAATCAACAAATTACAAAGCACAATGAAAACAGGAACATTATTTAGGAAAATGGAGAAAACACTGGTATCAACGCAATCTTCTTTAGCCCTTTTCCAAACAAGACCCGGGTTTGAAGTATCTAATAGAAAAGGCCTTTAAGAACATTTTCTCCTTTTGTCTCAATGTTTTCTGTGTTTCGTTCTTCACAAAAACATACATTTTGTCGTATGCAGCACCTTTCAAATTGGACCACCATAAAACTTTAAGAAAGGGTTAACGCAATAATTTGTCATACTTACAAACGAGGATGTCAAAGCCAAGCGTTGTCGGGGGACGGGGTTTGATGGAGGGGGTGAGGTTTAACCATTTCCCAAACAAGACTGGGTTTTGACGTCCCCAACAGAAATGGCTTGGAAAAGCATTGAGACAAAAGACGATACCACTAATCAGCAGTTACTCCTTTTGCCTCAATAATTTCTATGCTATTTGTACACAAATCATATCTTTATCAACATCTAATTCGTCAACTGCAGAGGCTTTCAGATTGGGCTACTCTAGAATTCTGTCATTTGGTAATGGGTTGTTTACTTCTGTTTGAGAATGTTAAGGTAGTCTACCCCTAATGAGATTCGCATGACGTCGGAATTATTCGGGCGCGATCGAAATTATTCCACGGTGGAACTTTCCACCGCCGAATGTTTACGACCGTGCCCGAATAGGTTCGGATAAGTAATGACATCGCTGAAAAAAAAACGATGTTACGGGTATTCTACCTCAAGGTCGTGGTCAGGGATTTGTACGTCACTGTATTACTTGCAGTCGTATTTTATTGTATTCTTCCGATGTCAGGTGACTTTGAATTGATCTCCTCGTGTGCAGATCGCAGGGGATGGAGGGTGTCGCGGGGGGTGGGGGGGGGGGGAGGCCTGATCCATCAGGCTCAAAATTGACAGAAAAGGTGTGTACAAAAACTGCACAAATTTTCATTCGCTATGGTTAGTCGGATTCCTCTCAGACTCCGCAAACCCCTCCACTCCCCTAACTATCCACTATCCAGAAGAAATCTCTGTTTGAAAATGCTTAGATCCCCGCTTGCCCTTTCTGAAACAGCACGATTATGTTATAGTCCAAATCAAAAGTCATTCAAGGTAACAAGACATAATGATATCATAGCCAGAATTATTATTAATCGTATAAAAAACGTAGCGAGAAAAGAAGACAATGCTGAAAATCAACATTTTTTCTTCATATTTACTTAAGTTCGCCCATTTCACTAGATAGAACAAAAACATGGACGTTTGATGAAAAGATTAATATGGACGTGTCGTTTTTCTGTTTAAGATAGTCCACCACTTATGAGATTCGCGCGACGTCAGAATTATTCGGGCGACGTCGAAAACATTGGGCGGTGGAACATCCCACCGCCGCATATTTACAATGTCGTCCGAATAGGTTAGAATACGTAACGAATGATAACGACGTCGCACGAAAAATTCCGACGTCGACGTAAATCTCATTAGGGGTAAACTACCTGAACTCTATTTAATGTTGACATGATCAGGTAACCGCTATAATTAATCATTCTGTTGGGACAGACTGACCAGTAACCTTACGCCCTCCTTGAAGGGTTACGTAACAAGACTTGTTTTGGTGTCCTCTTAACCAAGGTTCACAGTGACGCCTCTTGACACACACTAGATGAAGGTTTTGGAAAACATCGTGGTAAATGAAGAAATTGCTTGTCACAAGCAATTTCTTCATTTCCCTTAATGTTTTGTAATCTTAAAAGACAATACAAAATTGAATTTAATTCACCTGAAATCATCGTTTGCAACATTTTTAATGATTTAAAGAGTTTGTTAACGGGTAAATGTATATTTGAGCTTGGGTCTGGAAAAAGGGCCCTTATGGTATTTTCGAGCAACCTGCATCCATATCAGCCTGTGCATACGCAGAGTCTGATCAAGATCCATGCAGACAGATCAGACTTAGCAGACGCCAACCAGGAGTCCTATATTAAAAAAAATGAACATAGGTCTATAATTATTTACCCTTTACCAAACGGCAAAAGTTAAGGATTGTCCAATCTGAAAGCTGCTACAGACGAGAATGTTGATTTTACTTAAGGTTAAAATTCTGAATAGGCATCTTATTAAGAACAGAAAATATTTAGTTGAGACAGAAGGAGAAAATGCTGATTATCAGCGTATTCCTCTTTTGTCTTAATGTTTCCCCAAGCCTTTTATTTAAGGGTCGGAAAAAACAGGTATGGCTTTGGATAAGGTCAAGTCGGAAAAACAATGCAAATTCAAACTAATAGACTCTATATTAGCATTTAACCCTTTCCCAAACAAGACCTAGTTTTGACATCGCCAGTAGGAATGGCTTAGGAAAACATTGAGGCAAAAGAAGAAAGTGCTGATAAACAGCACTTTCTCCTTTTGCCTCAATATTTTCTGAGCTATATCATATACAAGAACCAATCTTTACCAATGTTCATTTTGTCGTCTGAAGCAGCTTTGGAATAGGACCACAAAAAAAAAAAATCCGTTTGGGAAAGGGTTAACAGTTTCTATCCTGGTCACTCTATTAAGGCTGCACAGACTGTCTAGATTTATGGCGTATCAATTGCTTTTGACAAGCAATTTCTTCATTTCCCACAATGTTTTCAACCCCAAAAAACCAACAAATTTTAAATTCCATGCACTTGAAATTGTCGTTTGCAACATCTTTCAATTTGGACAAATCTAAAATTTTGTCGTATGGTAATGGGTTCAATGGGGCATAACATTTCAATTTTCATTTTTAGAATGTTCATAAGACATGCTCTTTCAGATAAAACTAACAGTAGCCTAACATTTATGGAAAAATATCTGTGAAATGTCACTTTAATACTGAAAAGCAAATAAAAAAAAAAGAAAAATAAGGAAATCAAAAGCAAAATGCCCATTTTCCAGATCCCAGGTCATTTGAAGCATAGGTCATTTTTCTAATATGACAAGTGCACTGTAATAAATAGGGTTTCAAGGTTGACATATGCCTCGCCTATAAATGGACATAGTATTGTCCACCCAAATTAACCCGGGACAACTTAATTTTCGTGCACGAAGTCCGTTAGTTGAGCGTCTTAACAAAACATTGCCGATGTGGGGTCATTATATATGCAGATGTCCCGGGTTAATCTTGCTGGACAATAGTCCTATATATAAACATTGTCCCAATGTCGTAATGATGTCACGTACGTAATGCAATGGGTGTGACGACCGGCTTGTCAGTCGCGACTCAAGAAATTATTATGGCTATTAACCTAATTTGTACACTCTCCGCAATCGAAATCTGAAATATCGCTGCTTTTCAACAAAAAAACTCATAACTGCAGCTTAAACAAGCTGCAGTTACGAGGTTTTTGTTGCAAGGCCACGATATGTGACGAGGGAGATGTATGATGGATTTTTGACACTGCTACTTTGTACTTACAACAGCCAATTCAAGTACCAAATACCGGTGGTGCTCTTTAAAAAAAACTGTAAAATATATTCGATGAAACTCGGTCACTAGTTTGTAGATCTAGAAATGGGGTCTTAATCAATCGCGGCCGCGGCCTTAGCGCAGTTGGTAGCGCATCTGACCCTCATTCGAGAGGTCCCGGGTTCGATACCCGGCCGCGGCCAATGCCCTTTCTGACAAAATTGTCACCCACCAATGGGTTTGAAATCGTTAACCTAAGTGGGCAAGTAGCTGGAGGCTCGGTAAGGGTGTTGTGGTAGTACTGGTTTGAGAAACAACAGGAATCCATGAGTAGGTGCTCCAGCCGCCGCGATATGACCCTGGTAGTTGAAAACGGCGTAAAACCCCAATAAACTCAAACTTAATCAATCGCGACCCTCAAGACTTTATGCAACGAATAACCGTTTACAACACGATCTCGAGCGTAATACAGAGACTACCACATTGAACGTGAAAGTAAACGCGCGTACATGACGTCACCAAAACAAACCAACCCTTTTGCAAACGTTATCTATTCATGCCAAATATTTTGTAAATAATCGGTAAATCACATCATTCTCTATCTTATAAATTTTGAGGATATAATCGTCTTTTGAACGTTGTTCGTTTTAAATATTTTTTATGGCGTAGCCTTAAATAGTTGTTCGGTTTGCTTCCGTTGTTATGCTTGCGGAGTGATGTGGGCGAAATGCACCCATGGTGGCCACTGTGATACGTTCGAGCGATCTTGAGAACCGATAAGATCCGAGACTATTTGAATGGGGTCTTAGTGCCAGTAGGCCCCTATAGATCAAGATCGACCTTTGCATACACACACTCTAATTATAGTCAGCAACTTATGATCAACATCGATATTCTTCTTTTCTGACATCAGCATTACTTTATGGATCATAAAAGTAGCAGTTAATATGTATATCGTGATCAGTCTTCTTTTAGTTAACGTTGTATACAACCCATCATTAGCACCAAAGAGCCAGATGCGGAATTTGAAAAGTGACAGTAAATCCTAAATTGTGTTATATTTCCATTTCAAATACAAACATAAGCATTTTAAAACGGTTAAGAATTTTGAATTAATACATACTTATGGAAATATTTGACAAAAATGTTCAAAATTACCCCCATTGCATAGATCTCTTGAGATCAGCACGGTGAATCAACTTATGTGAAGTATATTTACAATTGTGTCTAATTTGATGTATTTCGTATGGCTAGAAAGTAGTGTTTTAATAATGGGCAGTATACCTTAAAGACTATTAGATACTTACATGATTGTCTCGCCATTTAGTCATAATGATATTCTATAAATTACATTTCAGGTTCATGCCAATTTGAGGACCCAATGGCGCTGATGCTCCTAGCGGGCGGCGGCGGTGGGCTTGGCGGGTTAGGAGGAGGGCTCGGCGGGATGGGAGGCGGGCTCGGCGGCGGGCTCGGCGGACTCGCCACCCAGCTGGGCGGTGGGCGCAACATGATGATGGCTGGAATGACCGGGATGACCGGAGACATGTCACCGATGGATAAACTATTCCTTACCCGCGCTGTCAAAACAATCGTCGGTCAACACGCCGAGCCTGATTTGGCGATGATACGTTACGCTGGGATGCAAGGCGGACGGCCCGTAACACCGATGCAAATGATACCTTACTTAGAAGCGATGTTCCAGCTTGCGAAGAAAGTAGGCGTAGGGATGCCCGACGGGACTGTTGCTCATTTGGCGGTTCCAAACCAGAAATTAACCTTGGCCGATAAGATGAGTGGTAGAAAAACGATAACTGAGAGGAAAATGAAGGAACTAATGACACAGAGGGGTATGAGATGGTTGAGATCCCAAACTATGGCACGAGCAACCAACGGGTTCTTTTTCTAAAATATAACGGACAAAAATACAAGCCAAAATGTGAAACATATTCAATTACATTTACTATCATTTAGAATTTAAAGAAGTAGAATCTCTCCAAATACAATAAGAATGTTTTGTAAGCAATTTGTGTTATTGTACAATTAAACCAAAACATTTAGAGAGAATGAGAAATTAGAGATTGAGAACTACATTCATCATGATCATACATCACGGTGGATAATCACGTGATACAATATTTTCAAAAAAATCTTCAATAACTTTGTAAATACTTGACCGATTTGAATTCGGTTTGAAGCAGAGAATGTGGACAGACGTCACGCATTGGATGCACGTGGTTGATTTTTGAAAAATCAACTGATAAAAAAGTTATTGAAGATAAACCAAAATTTTGGTTTATCTTCAATAACTTGTTTATCAGTTGATTTTTTTTAAAAAATCCAACACGTTCAGCTTATTCCTGGCATTTGCCCACCTTCTCTGCTTCAAACCGAATTCAAATTGGTCAAGTATCAAAAAGATATTGAAAATTATCCGAAATTTTGAGTCACGTGATTATGCACAGTGATACATTGCAATAATAAAAGTCTATTCGTACCAAATCATTTTTTTCATACTTGGGAAAACATTGAGACAAGGAAGAAAACGCTGATTGTCAGCATTCTTTTCTTTTTGCCTCAATATTTTTGTGCTATTTAATTCTGTATTCTGTCCTTTAGTATCAACATCCATTTTGTCGGCTGCAGAAGTTTTCAAATTAGAACAATAATGATTTTTACAGTTTTGGAGAGGCTAAATTTCAAGGATTGGTATGTAAAAGGTGTCTACATGGAGACTGCAGCTTATAAATTGCTAATGTATTCTTATTTTATCTTTTTATAATGAAATATATATAATTAATTTTGTATATTTATTATATTTAATAAAAATGTTTCAAGCGTTCATTGTTTCAGATATTTCGAAATGATCAAAACATCCAAACATTTCTATTAACCCATTGCCAAACGGTCAATTTTGGACTGGTCTAAATTCAAAGATGTTGCAGACGACAATTTCAAGTTCACGAAATAAGTTTTTTGGTCTTTGTTTGGTGGAAAGCCTTGTGGGAAATGGTGAAATTGCTTGTCACAAGCAATTTCTTCATTTTCTACAATGCTTTCTAAAGTTTTTATCTGATCAGGAGTCAAAAGGAGTCAATTGTAAGAATGGGTTAAGTGGTGGGTGTTAAAGCTGGGATTCATGCGATTAAAAATAATTTTGATTTGGATTTGGTTTGAAGCAGAGAAGGTGGAGAAACGTCAGGAATGTGTTTGATACGGCGAATCTTTTAATTAACACGTATGGTAAACGGAGAAACAAGTTCCAAAAAAGAGTCAACGGTATTATGTTGCCTCGTGGCATACGGGTACTTCCGAGGTATTTGTACCGAGGGGAATTTGGTAAAAAAGGGAGGGGGCGAGCACATTTTACTTAAATTATTTCTTTAACAGTGAGTTTTTAAAAATACTTTTTAGAGTAGGGCGCTATGTAATTCCGTATGCTTTTGATGATACAGCTTGCCAACATTGTCAATTACGAAGTCCATGCACCAAAGGTGAAGAAACAACATCTTGACATCTGTGTTCACGCGGGTGATTTTTGTGACGTTACGTTAAAAGTGACGTTCGGAAAAATTACTTTTAGAAATAAAAGACGTAAATGATAAAAAGTTTGATGAATATGCTTTTATTTGTTCATAGTGCATTTATCTTAACGTAAAAAAACGTATTTTGTGTACTGTGTTTCACCTTTAACGCCATTTCTGACGTCACGGCCCAATTTAAACGTTGTTAATAAACAAACAGACGTAGGTATTTTTTGGTATATTAACAGATCATGTTTACAATCACTTATTGAACAATTGTAAATAATATGAAAATAGACTTTTATGCCACCGTGAGTACGCAAAATAAACGTAATTGAAAACCGGGTGACGTCACTCTAGTATTGTTTTCAAAGAATACGCATAGTAATTATCTAATTCAATACTGTCCGATTTAAAGCAAATATTTCACCTTAGAAAACAATTAATGTACACAAGTAGATAGGGACAGGTATTAAATCATTAGAATTGTAGTTGACGTTGATATAGTCCACCCTTTCTTGTTTGCGCAATCCTTTGAAATTGATATACCGGTATTTATGGTCTAGTATGTACTGTAGCAACAAGTATATACGTATACATTTCTGAGAACTATAGGAAGCTCACAGTACGTTTATATAAACACTTGCTTAGATTCCCAATTTTGACGTTATCGCAAGTATGTCCAATTATATCTATAACACCTGTTTATGAAAGGCTACTTAAACGTGTAGAACTATTAAACTCTTTTAAAACATATAAAACGACGTAAAAGAATCTAAAAACGGGATAGAAATTAGATAAAATTCAATATTAGCTATATCACCTAATCCTGAAAATGAGCGAAATTAATTGGCGACATCTGCTCTGTTTGACAAGTAGACTCATCTGTTCCACACGCGCACAATACATTGCAATCCAGGTTGATCTACATTTAGATTTTGTGCAACCACACTTTACCAATTCAAGAAGTGCCAGTGGTGCTGGCAACTAGGTCGATATAACCGGCTGGTATACATCATGATCCTTTGTCCAACCAAAGATTTCAGGATCTGGAATGGGAGGACAAGGGACCATGTCAAAGTTCCAAATTATGCATTGGAACGCTGCGCACTTAACAGCTTCTTCAAATGCCGCGTTTGTAGAAGGCAATCGCTCGGATTCGTATTGCTTCCTACGAAATAGCCACCACCGAAGAGATCCCAGTTCTGTGATCTCTGTTCCAGGCTGGTACAACTGGCAGACAAACTTTTCAAGAGACGCTAATGTTATTCCAGTTATGACATGTCCCACAGAGACGGCTCTAAAACGTCTATAACATTGGTGTCTGTCTGTTCAGATCCCTTCCAGAACAGATTTTTCTCCTTTCCAGTGAAGGCCCTGTGTTATCAGCGCCTGAAAAGGCTTACGCTGCTGGTAAAGCTTTGGCAGCGTCGTCATTTCCTATGGCACCAGCTACTGCTTTCAAACGTACAATGCATTTTGTCTCGCCATTTCCTGAAAAAAAAAAACACGATGTCTTCAGGTAAAAAAATTGGAATTCCCTTCAAGCATAGTACAAATACATATGAGTCTGGCGAGTAAATATCCATGAAAATGAAGCCACGTTTGAAGCAGTGAGTTGCATAGAGCAGAATCTTTGTATCGGCCTCTTCTTGTGAACTGGAAAGATATGACATATCTCCTTTCGTTGAACATACAATGTTACGATATGCTACAACGAAACAACATTGTTTTTCTTTGAGTTTTGTGATGACAATGACTTCTCTGCGAGGTAAACAGTCAGCTCGTCTGTAGTAGAAGACAATGAGAGAAGAGTTGCCATCGCCACACTTTTGAGCGATGCACTGTCTGTGATGTGATACGATACCGCTTGTTTCTTGCCAAGTCGTGAACAGGCGTGTTGCTGTTTTCAGAGAAGATGGTCGATCATAGCGATCGAAGATCAGATGCATTTCAGAATAGCCTTCATACTTTGACACAAGTACATATATACAAAATGGTCGCCAAATAGTGAAATTGTTTAATGCTTTTGAGTTTATAAAGTGCCTGCATTAAGTTAATCGCATCTATTACCGCAACTCCCCTGTTTCTTGGACCAAATACAGGCTCGGTGTGATCAGAGGTAACATTTTCTCTCAGAATCGTCATCAACTGAGACTTGCTCGAACAGCGATGAAATGAACGATCAGCGCCAAACAGTGCTCTGAAAGTTCGTAATTACTGAGAACATTTTCTAGGCTGATTTCTTTCCGAGAATTCGCAACTATCAGTAGCCTTGCAAACAGTCAGTCCTCTGTCCTATTTGAGCTCAGTAAGCTTGTTTTGTACATGGACTACAATAGATTTGATAGATTACCTGTACAAATTGAAAGAAGCCTTTGTCATTGTGCACCAAAACTGTGTTTCATTTTTGAGAAGCCTCTTGGCAATAAAGTCATCCAACATGGTTATTGCGATGACATCATTGAAGGTGCTGTAATTTTGCCTCTAAAGCCTAATAGGTTATATAGGTTTACACGTTTATACTGAGAAACAAAAGACAATTTTATTTCTCAATATCTTTCTTATTTTTTATGATATCGACACGAAATTTTGAACAAAACACTTTTATTCATAAAGCATTTATACAATGTTGAAAGATGTCGCCTGGAATCAATCAATTATCCATACTCGTGCTACATCATGTCGGTTTTGCAAACTTTGCATGTGCGACTTAGTGGAGTATCGGATATTGGTGTTGATTATGATTTGTTTTCTCTATTATTTACCACAACATATCACAATGTTGCTTCCTCTTTTACATTGAAACACAAATAGTGGTGGCGGGCAGAAATTGATCGATATGCCAGCTTCTTTAAATAAGTCAAATTTTATATGATGCAGCATTACATGAAAAAACATGTGACAATATACACATAATCATGTGGATAGAAACACTTTTCCTATCTATTTTCAAAATCCGCCAATGAATTTTTAAGGAATTATGTCAAAGAAAATTTTTGCATCAAGTCCTCTTTTGCCATGACGCAGCATAAATTGGTTAAAACATCAAAATAGTGTACATGGTCAGGTAACTAGAAACATTCTGTGAAATTTTGATCCAAATCCGTTTATAAATGTAGGAGTTATATCAACTAGAATGTTTGCATTGAATTTTTGACGTATTTAAGCAACCTGGAAATGGCCGAATTCTGGGAAAATACCGCCTCTCCCGAAATGTCAAGAAACAGATATCGATAACAGGAACATATGTGAATAAAAAAATGCATGTTGGTACCCTGTATCATCAAAAGCACACGGGAGCCAATTTCGTTACATAGCGCCCTACTCTATTTCTTAATCGCTGTGTTGTGAAATATGTACCATGTCTGGCAAATCCCTGGCGTAGTTTCGTTTGCTCTGTTTCAAACTAGATCTTCAAATCAGTCATGTGTTGACAAAGTTATAGGGTGCGTTCCATTGGCTGTTCCGAGTGTGCCTAACAGCCCGGTACTCAATGGAATGACACAGAACAGTGTTTGGAACATGTTCTGATTGTTCCCGGAGAAGAGGTGGTGCACGCAGAACAGTGACGTCACTAGCATGACAACTGCGGTGAGTTGAAATAAATCGATATTTCTACTCAACCTGTATAACACAAATCAAATTATTTCAGCAAATATTATTGAATTATCCATTTTATGACCATATATGACCAATACACAACACCCAGCACTTGGTCAAAGTTTGTCTTTAGACTAGTCTGCAGGGTTTGGTCCGCGTTTTAGACCTTCTCCACGTTTTCTGTTCCGAGTTCATTCCATTCGGCATGACTTGCACAGAACCTTTGGAACAGTGCCGAACAGCCGAATGGAACGCACCCATAGATAAACTTCAGAATCTGCTATTGTTGTTGTTGTTGTTGCTGTAGTGTCACACGATACCGCGCAGTGGGGTACGAAATAAGATAAGCATACTGTCGCTGACGTCTCATTGCAAGAATGTTTAAGTTTTTGCCAAAACAACTTCCATTATGACAAATTTGCCTCGCTTCTGGTAAGAAATTGTGCAATAATTTTCTTATTTCTGTGTCAATTGTCAGGCGATTTGTTGCATGTACCCCGCATTACTGAGCTCTTTCCTCAGATATATGATTTACTTGTAGAACTTTTGTACTTTGTCCAAAAATGATCCCAACCGACCAGATAAACGACAAAAAAGCCAGGTCCTTTTTCTAGTCGGTTGGAACCGATTTTTGAGAAAAGTACAAGGAGTTTCCAGATAAGTAATACATCTGAGAAAAGGGCTCAGTAAGGCTGAGTACATGCAACAAACTACATGGAAATTGACGCAGAAATAAGAAAGTTATTGCACAAACTCTTACCTGAAGCGTGGTTAATTTGAACGTAGTCGTTACCATTTCGCTTTCTGGTCGGTTGGGACAATATTTTGGAAAAAGTATTACGAGTTATCTAATGTGTCATACATCCGATGAAAGAGTTCGGTAAGGTGGGGTACATGCAACAAACCTTTTGAAAATTGACGCACAAATAAGGAAGTTATTGCAAAAAATCTTACTAGAATCGAGTTTATTTTGTCCGTATTCGTTATCCATCTCATGATGCACAATCCCCACCGTGTTATGAATAACGTTTATTTTGTGGTCTGCATTATTATTTCAATTTGACCAGTCTTGAATTAGTATCATTGTCATTTTAGAGAAGGATGATACCCATTACCACACAATTGCGATTTTGACGTCCAACAAGACAAAAGCTTTGGGAATCATTGTTGCAAATAAAGGAAATGCATGTGACATGCAACTTCTCCATTTGCCACTATTCTTTCTACATAGAAAGACCAAAACATATAAAAATACTGGACATTTTCATCAGTTATATCTTTTGGGTGTGTCTAAACGTTTGCCGTCTAGGAAAAGCGTAAGGTCAGTTTAGTCCTTTTTGCACTCCAAGTTTTGTACAATAGAACGAAGACAAATTCGGTCAGAAGGTCTACTCCGCTTTTTGACACCGGTCTTGACAATACCGTTGCTTTTCATCGAAAATCTCGTAACTGCAGCTTGTTTAAGCTGCAGTTACGTGGTTTTCGGAGAAAAGCATCAATATGTCATTTCGACAACGAACGTAATGTTCGGACAGTCAAATAAATGTATTTTACTACTGGCCATAAATTCTAAATGCCATAATGTGACACTATTTACGTCCCTGTCCTAAACGAAGCATTGTCCATCTACCTATACGCTTCTTCATAATTATTACGATATTACATCCATCATCATCTTCGCAAGCCAAGGGTGACATCTACGACGTAACATCGTTTCTGTATTCACCCTTGGCGTACTTAGTCCGATTTTCTTGGTCTCCTGGAAAGCGTTTTCATTGGTTCCAGCGAGAACCAATCAGATTGTCGACTGATACATTTGTTATGAGTAACCAAATCATGACAACGGGCGGGAAAAGGCATTGCATTTGCAACTCAAAAACGCGAAGATGGGCGGTTTTTCCTAAGAATTTCACTGCAATAGACAGGAATTCCCTAACTATAATCGACGAATTATTATACTTTCGACAATTCGACCAAAAAAGCGGCTAACTTTTACATAATCCGCAAGACGTACATGACGTGAAAGACAACGCGCGTTAATGACGTCATCAATAATGGACGAAATAACGTAAACAACCAGAAAGACAACCGCTAGGCGGCGCTTCGCGATTTCAAGAAAATTGGACTAAATCAGCCAAGGGTGAATACAAACATAGGTGGGTTCAACCTTGGCTAGCGAAGATGATCCATCATTAGATACCAAACACTTCGTCTTACTACGGGAATCTTCCGTGCTAACGGAAATTGAAGAGGGATGATGGATGAAATGCTCTAACAAGAAAAGGATTATTATATCAAAATTTTCCCAACAAGTTACAAAATCTTTAATTAAGTACTTAGGCCACCGGCCAATATACATATTTACAAAGAAATACAATTTACATAAAACATGTAAAGAGTCCAACATACATAACTCATATTTGTAATGTAAATGCCTTTCATAATTTTATTATGTCGCCTGTAATTTCTTTTCATTTGCACTATTATATATACTAATTTAAATGAGAAATGGTAGAATTTGACCAAAAAGCAAAAGGGCCCCCTTGATAATTAAACACTAGCCCTGTACACTTTAATTTATCATTCCCAAAAGAATGGCGCATTTTCCACAATGTTTTCCAAAGCCATTATCTTTAAGGGAGTCAAAAAGAGCCAATGTAACAGGAATACATTATAAGCCTGCGTTTTTACAATAATATTCCCATCAAGATCCCCGTTACTCTCTTAACCCTTTCCCAAACGGCAAAATTTTAGGGTGATCCACTTCAAAAAGTGCAACAAATGACAAAATGGATGTTATTAAAGATAGATTTTGTGTAAAATATGGCATAGAAAATATTGAGACAAAAGGAGAAACTGCTGGTTATCAGCAGTTTCTTCTTTTGTTTCAATGTTTTCCCTATCCATTTCGATAAGGGACGTTAAAACCATGTCTTGTTTGGGAAAGGGTTAAATCCTATTCAACCCTTTCCCAAACAGCAAAAACATTATGATGACAGTCCAATATGAAAGCTGCTTTAGATGACAAATGGACATAAAATAATCATTTAATGTATGTAGGCCTAGGCTACAATATAGCACAGGACATATTGAGGCCAAAGGAGAAAATGCTGATTTTTAGCATTTTCTTCTTTTGTCTCAATGTTTTCTAAGCTTTTCCTTTTTATCTATAGACGTCAAAACCAGGTCTTGTATGGAAAATATGTTAAGACCTGAATCAGCAATATGAAAGTAGAATGGGACCTGTCAGAAAGAACCAACGCACAAGCTAATGTGGAAACACGGAACGGTAGTCTCGTATCACTGGTGGTGAACTCGGCCAAAGCGAGGGACGTTTTTTTGTGATCAATATATTCCGTCGGTGTTGTTGTAAAATATCGTAACTACGGCTTAATTGAAACCGTAGTTACGAGATTTTATAACAACACCGACAGTTTGTCAATACATAACGGTAAACCCGGTCTGATTTTAGAACAAATTCATTGTTATTGGAAAAACTATCCAACCAGATCCTTAACTCACATTTAAAAGCAAAATATCTGTACTTTGTTGTAGCGAAAAATTTCCATCGCTTTGGCCGAGTTCACCACCAGTGAGATCTAGTCTCGAATAATTATGTCATAAAGGCGCCTTTATACCAACGTTTTCGATCATAAGACACGAGTCTGACTTAGATGCAAATTTTGACAAAAGTGCGCTCGAACGCGGAGATTAACGGCTTTTACAAGCAGATGACGTAAATCACGTCACATTGTTGAGCACGAATCTGTAGAAAAGGATCCTAATGGTCTCAATAGAATCAGATCAGTCTGTGGCCAAACACAGTTAACGCTTTCCTTAACTACAAAAATGTAGGGCGGCCTAAATCGAAAGTCGCTACAGAAACAAAGTTTGGGTGTTCATGGACAAAAAATTTGTACACGTTATAGCACAGAATATATTGAGCCAAATGAAGAAAATGCTGGTCAGCAACATTCTCTTTTTTGTGCTCAATGTTTTTCAAAGCCTTTTCTATTAAGGGTGTCAAATCCATAACTTCTTTTGGAAACGGTTTAATCATGACCTATGCTGATCTAGGCCACAAAGGTTATGGAAACGCAATGAGAGGACAGCATGGATCTTGATCAGACTGCATGTATATGTAGGCTGACCAGGATTTATAACGATACAAAACGCTATAATGACCTTTTGTCAGATCCAGTCAAAAATCTGAAGACATTTCTTATTCATAACTGTCAAAATGAACTGCCGTGCAGGCTTATTTCGGAAATATATGCACCCAATAAATTTTAACCCTTTCCCAAACAACAAACTTCTAAGATCGAATTCAAAAGCTGCTGTAGACCACAAAAGGGATGTTGTTAAAGATAGAACTTGTGTATAAGATAACAAAGAAATTATTGAGACAAAAGAAGAAACTTCTGGTCATCAGCAGTTTCTTCTTTTGTCTGAATGTTTTCCAAAACCATTTCTGATAGAGATGTGAAGATCCGGTCTTGTTTGGGAAAGGGTTAATTAAACAAATGGCTTTGTCTTGAATAAAAAATTACGACATTATATAATTAGGCCAATATACCGACCTCGAACTTTGAACTATTTAATGTTAAGTACATTTAAAGGTACTTTTATTTTAAATCTTTTCCAAATGGCCACATTTAGGGTGAACCTTTTTTTAAAATTTTCACTAACGGAAAGTCAAATAGAAATTAACAATGGAAAACAGACTCGTGTGAAATGATGCTAAGCCTTCGACTATAATACTGTTTGATCGAGATCCGTTTTATTATTCCTTTATTTCTTTATGATCGGTTGCAAAGGTAATAGCATGGATCTTGATCAAATTGCCAATATGTACACGTTGTTTTTGATACGTATCCATATCAATTTAAGCCTTACCAGGGGCCAGTTTCAATTCTATCAAGACCTGGGTAACGTGATTGTTGTTTCAACCGTTTCGTAATACACTACAAATAAGAAAAAACGTCTTGAAGGTTGACGAAACTGGTTCCAGCCTATTTTCCAAACTCGTAGATCCCTAGTTTCTATGCACCACTACACGATTTGCATAATTTAACCTGGTAAACAGGTCTGATTTAAACACATTTCCTCGTAATATTTTTCTGGTGCTAAAATAATGAGACAAGCGCACTTTCGTTTTATCCCTTTCCAAAACAAGACCTCGTTCCGACGTCCTTGAGCCAAAATGTTATGGTAAAATATTGAGGAAAAAATAAGAAAATTCTGATAAACATCATCTTCTTTTGCAACATTTCTTATTTGCTACGTTAAATAGGAGCTGCACAAACCTCAGCTTTATAAACAACTATTTACGGAAACCTTATAATGAACAGTTTCTCCTCTTTAGGGAAAGGCACAGCACGTGTTCTTGTTCTCGTATTTGCCCAAAACTGTGTCATTTGGGCAAGTACACTTTCGCTATGATACGTGTAATATTGCCTTGAACTTTTGTAAAAGGACCTGTCGTAATTTATCGCTCACGTTTGGATGCTTGCACATTTTTGTATTTCTTTAACATTTTTATGGCCACCGATTGGATAACAAGTCTTATTGAGACCAGAGATACAGAGAGACTGCAGTTCCAAATAAACAAGGGGGTCGTTTACACGGTGGATAATCACACGACTCAGAGTTTCAGAAAATCTTCAATATTTTTTTTAATACTTGAACAATTTGAATTCGGTTTGAAGCAAAGAATGTAGTACAATGCCAGAAAAAAGCTGAACGTGGTATATTTTTGAAAAATCAACTGATAAAAGGTTTTTGAAGATAACCCAAAAATTTGGTTTATCTTCAATAACTTTTTTATCAGTTATTTTTTCCAAAAATACACCTCATCCATCTAATGCGTGATGTCTGTCCACCTTCTCTGCTTCAAACCGAATTCAAATCGGTCCAGTATTAACAAAGTTATTGAAGATTTTCTGAAATTGTTGTATCACGTGATTATGCACCGTGGTTTATGAAGTAAACATTGACCGATATGTAGCGAGTGATTATCATCATTTATCATTATTTATTGTTCATCAAATCTCTCAAACAGACGATTCCAATGAGTAGCCACAACAAGGGGGGATCCAGGATTTTTTTCCATGGGGGTCCAAGCCCAAGATTTTTTGCCATGGGGGAGGAGGGGGATCCAAGGTCAAAATATGGCTTAAAATGTAATAAATATGTAACGTTACACTAAATTTATATAGTACAAATTTAATTTTCGGCCAATGCCCCGACCTCCCATCCTCTCTAGATCGGCCCATACACAACATAGGGTTTTGATTTTAAACAACGAGTTTGGACTACCGTCACCCCCTCTTACCTGTTGCTCTCCTGAATGTTTTCATATTTAGAAAGATCTAAAAGCCTTGCCACATACCATTCCACGTCCACAACACGGCTGACGCACGTCTAAAAGAGGAGATCCGTGCAGTATAAGCTCAGACGTGATGTGGACGCGTATGTGATCGTATATGACCGAGCCCTAGCCTTAATGTCCTTTTGCAGAATTAAACACGTCAAGGTCAGCTAGTACAAGTAAAGAATGTCTCACATTCACTGCGATGGGTTAGAAAAAAATGAGGGAAAAGTAAAAAATGTTGATAATCAGCGTTTTTTTCCTAACGATTTTCTTTGCTAAGAATTTCAGTGTTATGGTTTTCCAACTTCATTCATCTGGTTGTCTGCAATATGTTTCGTGTTGAACAAGCGTAAATTATATCGTTTAAGAACAGCTTAAGGTCCTGTTGTTGAATTAAAACCGTCAAAATCCGCCAAAACCAGTAAAGAGTGCCTTACATTTACCGCGATCGTTTCTCGTACCATATTAAACACTTTCGTTTCCTTCAATGTTTTGTCGGTATCGGGACCCCAGTTTTGAGTGCGCGTACCCCAATAATGGAGCATTATAATTTCTCCAGATGAAGGTCTTATTGTATGACCAAGTGTTGTAGTTACGCCATGCGTTCCCACTCTCTCTGTGAATTCGAGTTTATACACTGGCTTCACGAGCGGGTTTGATTCTTTACGGTCTATACGATTTATACGATCAATAGTCATGTCTCGTTTGCGATCACCCACACCTTTCATTAAATGATTGGAAAGCTTAACTTGTGAAATAAGTTCCTTTTTGTATCCATGGTCTAGGTTGAATAGGTATCGTTTAAGGAATCCCTCGCACTGGTCGCTCGGTATGAATGGATATTCATCCATGTCCAGGTTATATTGCCAGATTGTGTCTAATTTATGGCGCTGCAGCACAAAATTGTAGCAGCCATCTTGGTTTTTAGAGTTATCGTGAACAAAGCTGATTGTACCAGGGACTGCTGTGATGTTGTTCCAAGGGTAGACCGTTATGATGCCAAGGTCGATATAACGTCTTAACCCAGGTTCGAGCCTCTCGGTGTCCTTCAGATAGTGGTTGCATATGTAGATATGCTCGGCTCCGGCCCACATTTGATAATGTATCCACTGTTTAAGCTCCGCCAGTGTAAGATGTGCCTTGTCAATCTCGTACAGACGTACACGGAGAACTGCTGAGAGAAAATAGACTGGTTTAGTGCCTGCTTTATTTATGTTTTGTGATGATTTCAAAACACGGTCAGTCCAATCTGGAATATGTAGCACTAAATTTCCACCCGAAGAGTGATCCGACTTTTCCAAATATCCCTGTATTCGTCTAACATCATCTTTTCTCATACTGAAATAACGTTCACTGAAGTTTGAAAGAGGACTGTTAATTGATCCAAAGCATGGCGACTTGGGTTGTTCAACCTGGTTAGAAAACTCATCAAATTTCCGTACTGGGGGTAAAACATCGGGTAAATTGTTCCCTTGTAGCTTTGCTTTCGAAAATTGTCCACGTTGATAGAAATATGCAGCTACACTGAGCGCCAGAAATACATACGTCAACGTAAACAAGTAAAATAACGTCCGCCATGACGTCAAAAACCATATTGGACCGTCATTAGATTCGATGATAACAGACCTCGGCCTCCTTTTCGTACCACGCCTTACACGGAATTTACGCATGTTTGAACACTTTCATCAAATTTAACAAAAAAAACTTTTTATCTTCAAATTCCATTAATTTGGTGTCATAGTAAATATTGTGAAAGCGGAGTCATTATATATAAGCAGATGTCTCAGAATATCTTTGCAGCCAGCACAATAGGCTACGCTTTGCATTTATTATAGTTAAAGGAATTCCAATCCAGTGTCATATGCCACACTCGTTCCATTACTGAAAACGTTGCAAGTTGCGTTTTGATGGTAATCCATAATTATAATATCCGTTGTAATATTGGATCACTTTGTCTAATCATTCCTAGCTATTACACGGAGTTTTGTGTGACGTTGCGACCGATTTGATAAATACGAGCAAACGGGTTAAAACAATACATTGAACAGGAATAAGTAAAAAGGGTCTTCGTGACAAATGAAACGCAGTCTGATCAAGATCCATATTGTTTTCTCATAAAACCCATTTTGTTTCCAAATAAAAGTTAGAATGTTACTCTGGCATAGATACGGATCGAACTGCATTTAAACACCGGATTGTGTAGTTCGGTGATGGTGTTAAAATTAGACATATAAGAACCCATTTTGTCAGATTGAAGGTCGAATTTGATTAACCCTTTCCCAGCCGTCTGAAAATTAAACTTATCGAATTTGAAAGATGATGCAGGAGAGAAAATGGATTGTAAAAAAGAGAATATGTAATATTGCAGGGAAAATACTAGGGCAAAAAGAGGAAATGCAGGTTATCAGTTTTATTTTTCTTTTTTTACCTTTTGACTCAATGTTTTCATAAGCGTGTACTACCAGGGACGCCAAAATCAGACCTTATTTGGGAAAGGGTTAAAATGGGTAATACAGACAATGTATTCAATGTTCCGTTGAGACGAACAACTTTTTTTCTTTTTCATACATTGATCGATCACATTAAACAAGTCACAAAATTAACCATTTCAATAATAGTGTGTTACTTTGCTGTCCATTCTGAATGAAATCTCAGAAGAAAAGTGGTAAAAAGAAAGAATGATTAAGATTACAAATGAGCCAGGATCTGGAAAAAACGTCCCTTAAGGCTTTTGAGCCCAACATAGATCCAGATCAGCCTGTGCATACGCACAGTCTGATCAGGATCCATGTTGTTCTCTAATAGCTCCTTCGTGACCTGTAGCAACTTAAAAAGAGCAGCATGGATGTACATGTATATTGGACTGCATCTTACAATAGACTGATCTTGAAACTCAAATTTTAAAATGCTATAAGGGACGTTTTTCCAGATCCCGGATCAAATGGTGTTTTTGTAATACTACAGTTTTATTTCAGTTACATTCATTTGCAGCGCCTTGGAATTTGGTTCTTTAAAAATGTCTCGCTTGATAAAGCCTGTAAATGATATGTTTTAATTGAGATTTGAATATAAAAAGTTAAAAATTCAAAATATTCGTTAAACTACACGTTTTTGTCTATTTGATGCTAAATCCTACACGTCTTTCACTGTTATTCCTTTGCCTTTGCCTACTTTCATTGAGATGTTAAGGGCATTTTTTTTATTCCAAACCATACATGAACTATTTGAACACATGTGACCCGTCACGCTAAAGGGGGCCTTGTTGATAGTGTGATAAGTATCGGTCCCCGTTCAATCTGCGTAGACAGCACATCGTCGTTGTAAATGCAAAACCTCGTATCTCGTTTTTAGAAAATTTCAAAGGGGAAGGAAAAAAGCGTATTAACTTTTCCCAAACTGAAAGGATTTACTTGAAATTTGGACATATTGTTCACAAAAAATGTGTCACTAATTCTGATCAACAACAATATCTCAAAACCTGCTGGAATTTTCTTAACTGGGCACACAAGTTTGTGCTTTGAAAGTCGCCAGAATCGACATACGCGGTTTTGCATTTACACCGACGACATACTGACTAGGACAAAAACTATACAATCATGAGGTAAATTCTGAATCTAGATTGTTATTCTACCAATGTATACAATATAATTATGTTCATTTTTCAATTGCGACGTCTAGCTGACACCTGCTAAGTCTGGTCTATTTCTCGACATTTCGCTTGTGTTATTGCAAAACCTCGTAATTTCAGCCTTAGTTAAGATGGAGTTACGAGGTTTTGCAATAACACCGACGATTGTTTTTATGGACTTCCTAGAATGCCCATTTTAGCATGACGGGTCACAAAATTAATATCAAAGTGCCGTAATCTGTTAATTGATTATTAAGTCCTCCTGAGGTGCAAGCAAAACTACAACAAATGAGCCGAAATCTGGAAAAGGTCCCTTAAATCATTCCAGAAAGCCAAGTTTAAAGATCAGCCTGGGTTCAATTGTAGTCTAATAAGGATTCATTCTGCTAACTTAACATTGATAATGGTCATGAACAAGCTATTGGAGAACAACATGGATCTTGATCAGACTGCGTGTATACGCAGGCTGATCCAGATCCATGTTATTCTCGAATGCCATAATGATATAAGACGTTTTCAAAGATCCTGGCTTAAAATCAGTTTACGGTCTGAAACTAAGACTAAAAACTAAGGCTGATCTAGATCCATGTTATTCTGAAATGCCATAATGATAAAAGACGTTTTCCAAAATCCTGGCTCAAATTCATTTTACATTCTGAAAATAACAAACAAGATCCTTTCAAGATTCTGGCTCAAATTCATTTTACAGTCCAAAACTAAGAAACAACCATGACGTCGTTGGCGTTGGCGTTGTGATCAAATGGTGCTTGTTTCTACGTTAAACGTGTCGTCATCATCCACCAACGTTACTTTATTTAGATCTTCACGTGACCTCAACTGGTGTTTACGTAAAACTGGCTTCAGCGTGTGTTCCAGTCTCTGAAAATAAAATATAATATAATATTTCCTTAATTATAGTCGAATAAAGTATAGTAAGACAATGTGTAAGTATATTATCAGCGATGTGGTCGCTTGTTTTCTGAACATCGCAACTATAAAGCTCGATTAAAGCTGTAATTACGAGTTAAAAACCAGCCATGACCATGTCGCCATGTCTAGATCTTGAAAAGCCTTCTGAAGCAAATAGTGAAGAACAATAACCGTGACTAGTTAGAAATCACCGACTATTGCAGTTAATTCCCTAATGGGTTTTTTTTTCAATCCTAAACCAAGTCGTACTAAAATACGTTCCTCAAATTAATGGTAACCAATATCCCCCTTCCCCATCGATATTTTGTAGGCCATAATTTACAATTTCGATGCTCTTTTGAGAGCTCTCACAGTTTCAATGTTTGATATCTTCAGAACATTTAATGTTTGAGAAGTCTTGAATTAGGATACAGATAATAATGATCATAGAATGAATGACTGTACCATACCTCTTTAAAGTTTCCATCTGCCTCGTACAGCCTATATAGGGCGACAATCGGTACCCACATAATGGACGCACACGCCATCATCCAACCTATCGCTATTGCCCATTTTGGGTAGTGGTAGGATACGGACTTGCGGTCATAGGTCAACTCCGAGTAGGATATCACGCCCAATACGAACAAACCCTGTAATGTAAATCATACCAATTTATTAAAGTGGCCTATGCTACGCTTTTCAAGGGTCCAAACCTGATGGGGACAGTCAGAGTTTGAATTGTTTTGTGGTGCATTGAATCATCTAGGGTCAGAAAGACAGGAATTTTAGCGCTGGTACCATTTTTCACTATCTATCAAGGCCCAGGTTTCCACAAATTTTATTATGAATATAAATGGGACCAATGACATAAATACAATATAATCAACAATGATTTAACGAGATACTATAATTGAAAACATATTTTATTTTATTTTCGAAAGATTAATTTGCGATATTTAGACAATTATAACTAAATAATCAACTTACCAATATGAATGCTGGTGTTAAAATCATCCAGCATATTTTGATGAGAGGGAACACTCGGAATCCGTACATATACTCGAGATTATCCAAGTAACGATTAATACCTGAAAAAGATAGGCATAGCAAGATTAGGGATAATCCGAGTTTGGTGATACTCGGCAAGGGAGTGAATTATCAAAAGGCTAATTAAGGAAAATACGAATTATTTAAAACAACTTACGTTGTGTCATTTAAAAATCTGATATGATTAATGAATATAAATATATACTTTTTTACAATGAGCCACTTATCAAAATATGAATATCAAAAGAGTTATTGAAAAAGTATAATTTATAACGAACGTGAACAGAAAATATCTGGAATATTAAGTACGACAAAATTGATTCGTTCAGTGAATTGAAAACGTATAGATCTACTATTTTTATAATCTAGAATATCAAATTGGTAGACATGCAAATTGTAAATCTTAAGCTGAAAATAAATGAATTAGATCACAAAATTATCTGAATTCTCGGTCGTATTTCCAAAGTCCACCACCCTTTTTCTTTCTTTTTTTTCATTTAATTTTTCTAAAGTAATTAGATTCTAGTAGAAAATAATACCGCTGCTTTTGTTCAAAATCTCGCAACTACACTTTAAGGTAGTACATCCCTGATGAGATTCACGCGACGTCGGAATTATTCGCTCGACGTTGTAAACATTCGGCGGTTGAACGTCGCGTGAATCTCAATAAGGGTAGACTACATTAAACAAAGCGAGTTGCAGTTGCAAATTATGTTTTAGAAAAGCGACGGTATTATATTTCGATTCTGCAGCATGATATTTTTTCATTTTCTTTCTTTCCTTTTTTTTTCTTTAAACATTGACCACGACATGCATATGGTCTTGTTTGAAGGAGTTAACAAGTTCACTTATACGAACTGATTGAATAAACTAAGTATAAAAAGATTGGACATGTACGTGATAATCACGTGTGTTTGTTATTGTGTTCATACCATAAACGTATGAGATGGTGATCATTTCTATCAGGGCGATGAGGAAGATGGTACGGCTGACCGAGTAGTAGTCAAACAGCTGAAAAACGTACATACCCCCCTGTGGGAGGGGTGGCCAATCGTTATAAACATACATAATTACCATACAATAGTTACCAAGTAATTGTAATTGCAAGAAGTAATAGCTTAACTGTAAGTTGTTATCTATATTTTGGTAAGTGGGAAGTTCAATTGGTATGGCACATGGAAAGAGTCTTTATAAGTCATGTAAGTGGTTTACCGATACAAATGGAGGAAACTCTGTAAGTTTATCGACAAACCGATGTCTTTGTTCAGGTACATCGATAAAAACTAAACTTAAACTACAAATTGCAGCCACGTCTTCTATCTTCGCATCTTTTAATTTATTGCTAAATCGGTAAAATCTTATAAATTTGTCTTCATTTGTACCGGGTTTCTTCATTTATACCTGTAAAATGGTACATGTACTCTACAGCCAATCAACCCTGCAGTGGGCCCCTACTTTCCACCAAACTCCAGGTGAAAAGAAACCGGTAAAATGTTCAAGTCTGCATATAGAAAATGGCCACAAACTAGTAGTTTTCAGGCTTACCAGTATTTTTATCGCCATACTAATACAACGTACGTATTACTAGTATAGTAATTTTAGACCCTTTCTATGCGCCATACCTTTTGTCAATTGAGACCAACATGGATTCATTAGGTCTGTTCCTACTCACAGTCTCACTAAGATTCATGTTGCTCTCTTTTACATATATATGGCATGTAAAAAAAGACAGTCAATACTATATTCATTATAAGTAAATCTACATTTTAAAGTAGTGTTTTTAAAAGCCTAAATTGACCAGCCAGATTTCCGACAATCAAGTGATAATCTGGAAAATATCTTGCTTCAATATTGCTGTTATAAGCAACTAACTATTTACTTTTACATCTGAGAATCTCCTATCTTTAATAGAACAGACTTTCAATACTTTTTTGATATAGTAACCGTAACGACATAACTGATGAATGTTTCACTAAATCAGGCGTAACTATATGTACATCGCGTTTTTTGAGGCCATGATTATGATTTTTGATCGCTTCCATTGGCCTCATTTCTAAGCATGTATTTTATAAAGGATGTGAATTCTGAAACATTGCAATGTAACTAAGGGTGCGTTCCATTGGCTGTTCAGAGTGTGCCGAACAGTCCGGTACTCAATGGAATGACACAGAACAATGTCCGGAACATGTTCTGCTTGTTCCCGGAGAAAAGGTGGTGCAAGCAGAACAGTGACGTCACTAGCATGGTTACTTTCGATTTCAACTGCGGCGTGTTGAAATGAAGTAACGTTTCTGATCAAACCGTGTAATAAAAATCAAATTATTTCAGCAAATATTAGTAGATTATCCATTTTAAGGTGGCCGAATTCGATTCGACTGCGCATCCAAAACGCGCATGTTGTCGTAAATAAGATAGCGACCTAAAGTTTCAGAAAAAATGTAGAAAGTTAGATCCGTTACTTTTTTTGAGTTAAACCATACAAACTTTTGCATCAGTTTTTCATCGAACAAGAATAAAACGTGAAAATATATCAGGCCGTATTTGAAATGTTTTGATGACGTCATTCAAACACGTGCGTTTTGACGTTCAAAGTAACGACGTCGGTAATAAGGTAAAGGTAAGATTCACAAAATCGGCCGATTTCTGACGAATGTATCGTTAGAAAAGTCCAAATTTGGTTCGAATTATCGGAATCTACTGACCTTTGTCACTTTGTTCCACTTTCACACTAAAGTTCCAGACATTACACCAATGTTAGATTAATATAGCTTACTCCAAAGCCGTCTAGGCCTACAATTTCCCTTTTCCACAATAGAATAAAACAATTTTGAGACGTCAAAGATTTATTTTAAAATCTACTTTATGTTTTAATCAAACAAGCAACATATTACGATCATGATTATGATTTTGACCAATACTTCCTATAACTATGTACTAATAGCTATACAAAATCGAGCTAAAAGTCTGCTTTTTTCAGTGGAAAAGTACACATTTGAGACGGTCTCCGATTTATGTATAGTGGTGACATTTGTTTTTTTTATTTCTTCATTTTACAGATCATTTGCAGGTCCATCAATTACCAAATCATTATCAAATTTTCTTACGCAGAAAATTCTAAAATTTTAATATTTGCGCCAAAGATCAGCTGAAATACTGCTATTTCGGCACTTTTGAGACAACCCCCAATTCATATACTGTGGTGACTTTTTTTTTTTTATTTCATTATTTTACAGATCATTTGCAGGTTCATCAATTTCCAGAATATTATCAAATTCTCTAGGGCAGATATTTCTAAATTTTAACATTTGCGTCAAAAATCAGCTGAAATACTGCTATTTCGGCACTTTTGAGACAACCCCCAATTCATATACTGTGGTGACTTTTGTTTTTTCTTTCTTTATTTTACGGATCATGACCAGGTTCATCAATTACCAAAATATTATCAAATTCTCTAGGGTAGAAATTTCTAAAATTTTAACATTTGCGTCAAAAATCAGCTGAAATACTGCTATTTCGGCACTTTTGAGACAACCCCCCAATTCATATACTGTGGTGACTTTCGTTTTTTATTTCTTTATTTCACAGATCATGACCAGGTTCATCAATTACCAAAATATTATCAAATTCTCTAGTGTAGAAATTTCTAAAATTTTAACATTTGCGTCAAAAATCAGCTGAAATACTGCTATTTCGGCACTTTTGAGGCAACCCCCCAATTCATATACTATGGTGACTTTCGTTTTTTATTTCTTTATTTCACAGATCATGACCAGGTTCATCAATTTACAAAATATTATCAAATTATCTAGGGCAGAAATTCTCTATTTTTTAACATTTGTGTAAAAATATTCAAATTTCCCATTGGCCTCCATGTTAAAAATAGCCATTTCAGTGATGGTTTTGAGACGGCCCTCATTCTTTCCCTAGATGGTTACTTATCTTTTTTATTATCTTAATTTGTCAGTAAGGATTCACTTTGTAACATGCGACAGTATGAGTCAATTCTCTAGGGCAATTTTCTTGTTATGGAATCGCATTCGGCCACCTTAACCCATAAATGACAAATAAACGACAATCAGCAGGTGGTCAAGGTTTATTTTCAGATCGGCCTGCAGAGTTTTGTCTGCGTTTTAGACAATCCCCCACGTGTTCTGTTCCGTGAGCATTCCATTCGGCATGAGTTGGACAGAACAGTTAGAACAGTAACGGACAGCCCAATGGAACGCACCCATAACAACGCATGGACATTAAGTATAAAATCTTTTCAAGGAGAAGTAGATATTTCTTTCCTTTTGAAATCAGGTCACAAAAGATGTGTTTGCAACATCCGCGTCAGATATTTGTAACTTTGTTTTAAATTGTATCATACGTTCTTCTTCTAAATGTTTATTCCCTGTCCATGCATATGAATTCGAGTCAATAATTGAAAGGTCCTTTAAGTATGTAAGAAGGGGTGTAATTTGCTAAAATACACTGGTATATCAATAACAGTTCACGTTCCCTGCTCTCTTAAATATTTACTATGTCAATGCATTTCATTGATTGCTCTTTGTTTAGAAAGACCATGATGATTTAGCGCGTGAATCGAAATATTTGCCACATAAACCCAAAATCAAATTGCTTTTTAATGTGTAAAAAGTATGCAATGAGTAAACCATGTTATAAGACTTCAGCAACTATTATAATTATTGGTAATTTTATAAAAAACTTGATGTAGATCTAACTAAATCTTTTAACTCTCAATCTACGTATAGAACGCACTATGGCTGGGATCTGAAAAAAGACCTTTGCGGAATTTAGGACCAACACGGATCAGGAGCAACCTCATTTATTCGCAATCTGTCAAAAATCGTGTCATTCTGATTCCGATTCACTATTACAATGTACTTCTAGTCCTTGCCAAGGCGCATCTAGAAGCTAGATCTAAATGAACAGATGCGTCGGTTGTTCCAGTTTCCAAGTGCACGATGTATAATCACGTGACTCAGAATTTCCGATAATCTTCAATATCTTTTTTAATACTCGACCAATTCGAATTAGGTTTGAAGCAGAGAATGTGGGAAAATGACAGGAATAAGCTAGACGTGTTGGATTTTTGAAAAATCAACTGATAAAAAAGTTATTGAAGAAAAACCAAAATTTTGGTTTATCTTCAATAACTTTTTTATCAGTTGATTTTTCAAAAATCCAAAACGTCCAGCTTATTCCTGTCATCTTCCCACATTCTCTGCTTCAAACAGAATTTATATCGGTCCAGTATTTACAAAATTATTGAAGATTTTCTGAAAATATTGTATCACGTGATTTTCCATCGTGTGAAGTGGCCACAAACTCCGCTAGATGCCTTAACCATATCCCAGCACATTTAAGTCACAATATCTTCCAGAAAATATCAAAATGTAAAGTTCTAGAAATTCTTAAAAGATAGAAGGAAAATAATAAACGAACGTACCTCGCACACCATCGATAGACCAACCAGAAATGATATGATACACACGACACCAATCAGAATTTCTCGTCTATAACCTCGGCGGAATGTTTTGGGGTACAGGTCCACGAGAAATGTGATTAGACCTTCCACGCCAACAAACTAATAATATAGGAAACAAAAGACTAGTAACGAAATATAATAAGGTATATTTCTAATCCTTACAAAGACCGATGACTTCAACCCTTTCCCAAACAAGACCTGGTTTTGACGTCCCTTATAGAAAAGGCTTGGGAAAACATTGAAACAAAAGAAGAAAGTGCTGATAACCAGCAGTTTCTCCTTTTGTCTCAATATTTTCTATGCAATATTTTACACAAATCCTCTCTTTAATAACATCAATTTTGTCATTTGTGGCAGTTTTTGAAGTGGATCACCCTAAAAATTTGCTGTTTGGGAAAGGGTTAAGACGGTTCCAATATGAAAGTCATTACAGTCATTACATGTCAGCTTTTGAAATAATAAAAGAAATCTAATGATATAGGACGAACGAGAAACTGTTGACTATCAGTAATTATCTGCACTTCATTCATCGTTTTAATGAATGCCCTGGTAGGTTTCAGTCGTGCACTGAAAAGGTTACTGGTTGGGGGAACAATAAGGACATCAGTACTTTTCCTTTCGTTCAATGATTGAACAAAAAATAGACATTCATTAGATTTTGTTTTACATAAAGCCGCGTTCCCATTGCCGACCAAATGAACTCGATCAACTCGATCGCCTAAATTTACCGATCAAACCCGATGAAACTCGATCAAATGTATTTACACGATTTCTTCTTTATTTCTTGTCGATTAATTCCCGATCATATTTGCCGACCACGCTCGATCATCCCGATCACTCTTGCCGACCAAGCTCGATCAGTACTCGGTCGCTTGACCGAGCTTGACCGAGTTGATTTGGTCGGCAATGGGTACGCGCTTTAAAGTGTTACATGTATAGACAGAATACTTAATTGGGAAAAAAGGAATGACCACGACGAGACTCGAACTCGCAATCTTCTGATTCGAAGTCAGACGCCTTATCCATTAGGCCACGCGGCCAACCAAGGGATGTTATGTGCACACTGAACTCGCAACTGTTAAAATACATACGAGGCCGAGTGTGCTTGTGGTTTGGTAAGACATTCCGCAAATAATGTTTGTAAAATGATCTTTTACTCGAAATAAAGAGAAAAGGGTGAAATAATTGAATACTATAGAATAGTACCTGACTATCAAGTCCAAGAAGAATGAGCATCAAAAAGAAGATGGTGGACCACATTGGAGCGATGGGGAGCTGTGCAACCGCTTCTGGGTAAGCAATAAATGCTAACCCTGGACCTGTAAGTTCGTAAAAGAAAAATAAAAGAAACATGAACGATAATTCCATATGTGCCTTTTGCAATTCGATAATTTTTGGCTTGACCGATTCAAAGGCAGTTATTTGTAAACATATATACTGGTATTCACGGTGTATAATCACGTGACTCAGAATTTCCGATAATCTTCAATATCTTTTTTATTACTTGACCAATTTGAATTCGGTTTGAAGCAGAGAAGGTGGGAAAATGCCAAGCTGGACGTGTTGGATTTTTGAAACATCAACTGATAAAAAAGTTATTGAAGATAAACCAAAATGTTGGTTTATCTTCAATAACTTTTTATCAGTTGATTTTTCAAAAATCAACCACGTCCATCTAATGTGTGACGTCTGTCCTCCTTCTCTGCTTCAAACCGAATTCAAATCGGTCAAGAATTAACAAAATTATTGAAGATTTTCTAAAAAAAATTCTATCACGTGATTATCCACCGTGGTATTGTCCACCCAAATTAACCAGGGAGAACTTAATTTTCGTGCGCTAAGTCCGTTAGTTGGGAGTCTAAACAAAACATTGCCGAAGAATGGCCATTACATGCAGATGTCCCGGGTAAATCTTGCTTGACAATAACGATATTGGGGAACTTGTTTACAACAATGAACTTTGTACATGTAACAATTAATAGTAATAGCAAGTAATGGCAAACTTCAAAATACAGTGATTTTGCATGTGGATGCTGGAATCTTGTAGGTGTCTCACACCTGCAACATTCGATCCAGCGCTTGCAAAATAGTATTGAAGATTAAGCACGATCCCAAAATCCCAAATAGCAGTAATGTAGGTTTCTACGATACATGCCCGGTTAATTCCCATTAATACATACATGTAACGCCCTGAAAATATACATTGTATGCAT
The DNA here is from genome assembly GCA_963680895.1 of Fragum sueziense. Classification (NCBI taxonomy): domain Eukaryota; kingdom Metazoa; phylum Mollusca; class Bivalvia; order Cardiida; family Cardiidae; genus Fragum; species Fragum sueziense. Next base: position 26,304,064 of record OY804603.1, read on the forward strand.
TGATGTAGACTCATTGGTAATAATCGGACATAACATGCCAGCACAAAGGTGATAAAATTGCCTTGACCATGTGATATGAGTAAATTATGATAATTACCTGACTCAGCGACTTCAGAGATATCCACCCCTTGTTTTGCGGCCATAAAGCCGAGGACGGAGAATATCACAAATCCGGACAGTATACTCGTGAATGTATTCATACCGGCAAACAAAAGACAATCTCTGAAATAAAACAAGAAAAAATCGCGGTGTCGATCATTTTGGATGAAGCTTCAATAGCTTAAGGATTTTGTGCTAAAGATAGACAGGGTAAACCGTTATATTTTGATAAACCGTCGGTGTTGTTATAAAAATTCGTAACTACGGCTTGCGTCAAACCGTAGTTACGAGATTTTATAACAACACCTACGCGATATCATTGTTTGTCCGAAATTACGTCACGATCGGCATTTCGTCAATTTATGAACATTGGGGAAAAGACTCCTGTTTGATGTTATTGCTACAGTTGTTGTTATTTTCATAATTCGCCAAATTATGATCTATGAATTATGCAACAAAAATGGCGCCAGCAGTGATCTATGAGCAATGCTTATCGTTATTCACAAATTATTGTGTATCGCGCAACATGTTTTGCTTTTTTAAAGAAAATTCTACAGGGCGCCTTTGTCTCAAATTTTAGCAGAATAGATTTAGTATTTATATCTAGATGTATTCTGTGCAAGTATGAAGATATTGGATGCGATTTCGGAAATGACAATCAAAAGACAAACAGACTGATATTTTGAGGAAATGTTGTTTTATGTGCCAGTATCTAGTTTACTTTTTCGAGGAAACACAAATCATGAAATGTAGATACCTGTATGAATTATGATTGAATTTGTTGTAACTTCCAAGAGCCACCAGTGTTCCGATAGCGAGTGAATAGGAATAAAACACTTGATTACCAGCATCTGCCCAAACCTGAAATTAAGTTCAAATTGTAAGTGAATGTACCCCCTCCCAAATTAGTATTGGTTTAGAAACTCCTGCATGAAAAATGCTAATGATCAAAGCCACGATACTATTTCGACTCTTTAGATTTATCATCATGAAAACAAAACAGAAAGCAATTAGATAGACAACACCTATGGTATTGTGGCTTTAGACGTTTTCTAAGTATTATAAGATCATGATTAATTAGTTTTATAAGTGTTAGGGTGGTCACACTTTTTTCCAAAAGTATTCCAACCCCTACAAAATATATACCAGCTTACAGAGAATATTGAGAGAAACATAAAACTGGTTGAATTGTGAAAATCGGACATTGCGTTATGGAATAATGCTTATTCAGATTTTTACAAAGGGGAGATAATTCTGCAAAAATACGTTATTGTTTATTTTTCAAAGAACTTCAACACATTATATATAATTTTCAAGGTCTGAATGAGAAGAACTGAAAACTACTTACTTTTTTAAAATCGGACATTTAATAAAATAGTTACACTCCTTTGAAGTTTTACAAAGGATGAAATTATTCTACCAAACAATTTAGTTCTTCAATTTCTACCCAACAACAATTATATAAATATTTGTTACATTATTTCAACCCTTCCCCGAACAAGACATGATTTTCACGATCATATATTAAGAGGTTTTGGAAAACATTGAGACAAAAGAAGAACATGTCGATAACCAACATTTTCTCCCTTTGCGTAAATATTTTCTGCGCTTCGTTGTGCGCATATCATTTCCGTGTCATTGCCTGCGATAAAAACAAGATTTTACGACATATAGAATAGGAATTTCAAACAAAAAAAGAATAATAATTCAAACTTTCAAGTGATCGATTATTAACGTTATATCTCTGGTTCGTGAAGAAAAAGGCTTTCAAAACATTGACCCAAAAGAGCACCATACATTTGAACATGTCCATTTTGCAACCTCTAAATTCAATCTAATTTTTGGCTGTCTCACCCTTTCCCGAACAAGACCTGGTTAGACCTGGTTTTGACGTCCTGAATGGATTTTATTGAAGGTGAAAAGATTGAGGCGAAAGAATCTTATTTTCTTTTACAGTCATTCTGTCGCCTGTCACAGCTTTCGAGTTGGATGACCATAGAGTTTTACTGTTTGGGAAAGGGTTAAATGGATGTTTAGGAAACCCATGAGAAACGCCGATTTTGTAAATCCCTTTGGACTGAGCACGAAGTGCTCAAGATGAGCTATTGTGGTCACTCACCGTCCGTCCGTCCGCCCATAATTCCTTGAAACACCTCCTACTCCTTAACCATTGGGCCGATTTTGACAAAACTTTACAGGAATGTTCCTTGGATGACCATATTCAAAGAATGTTCGCGATTTTCTTATTCGTCAAAAAATATGGGCGTGGCAGGGCAAGGCTTATCGAACATTGAGAAATCATGATATCATTCTTAACAATTCAACCATTCGGCCAATTTCAACCAAACTTTGCAAGAATATTCTTTGAGTCACTGTCGTCAACATTTATGAATAAATTTAGGATGAATGGAGTTAAGACAGAAATTATCGATAAATCACGGGGAATTGAAAAACACTTCCCATTGTTAAAGCCTTTGCGCTTGAATGCGCTAAGCTAAAAGCACAAGATGTTTTATTATTTGAATAGATAGGATGTTGAAGAACATATATAGGCTTTTCTAGGCTTTTCTGTCGCATAGTTCTTGCCATTTGAAGCCGAGTAAAATGACCTATTTTGAATACCTAATCATCGACTCATAATTCATCGGTTCATTGTATTAACATACACGGATGAATAGATCTATGTCCCCTCTTTAATTTGATATAAGATTTATGAAAATCCGTTAAAAAATGGCAGTGCCAAAGCAATTTTATCACACATACCCACGCGTCCGTCTAAGGTAACGACCGAGTTCAAACAAAGAAACGCAGAGTTGACCCACTTTTTCAAATAGAGATTTAACACGAAAAGAAAGTGTATAAGGTAAAAGTATTTTATCATAATAAAATATAACTATTAGCTTTAAGTTTTTACACACTTTTTGGCAATTTAATGTGTTATTTAGGCTGAAAATGCCGTTTGTAAATTACTCGTTTTTACATAGAATCAGATAGAGGCAGCATTTTTAAAACGAGACTGTGACCACATAAGTTATGTTATTGCAATCGTTATGTACATACTGACTTCTACCTACGCATTTGATGATTTTTCTTTACCATTACCTGTTAATATGCGGTTTCTATTTCTAATAAGTTGAAACCATGAGTCATATTGCAAAAAAGGGTCTTATTTTTTTACTTCTAAAAAACTGTATACCCTGATCAGCCTACACATCTGTCAATGATTTTAATATGTCGCCCGTTTAATGTTTTTTTTCTGCAGGTTCGGCGGCCAATGCAAATTTCAATGCCAATTCTTCCTTCATTTCAAATCGCGATCAAATGTTTTCAGAAACATATGATAACATGTCCGGTTTGGGGTTGAGCACTTGTAATGTGACCACCCTGAGATTCAGGCATTTGCGCTACCAAATGAAAACATTATCGAGGTTGCCGGAGGCATCCATCGTCTATTGTATCTAACAATGACCACATCACCCGAATTCTACATTAAAACAAATAAACATGAATTACCTGTATTTTCCATATTTTCGCAAAGTCCGGTAAAATATAAAACTTGACGCCTTCTAGCGCCCCCTCAAGGGTAAGACCTCTGATCAGTAGTACAAACATGAGAATGTAGGGAGTTGTTACTGTGACATACATCACCTTAAAGTGAAACAAAAAAAGATGATAAACGATTATTTACTAAAGTCAATTCAGATATTATTGAACATGTTTGAAAAAGGTACCTATATAAAAAACGGAAAAGCGTTCATAATTTTAAACGATTTCGCATGCGTTTATTCGATTCTTGCAGGTTTGAGAGACCTGAAAGATTCGAATTATCACAAGCAAAATAACAGAAATTTGAAGTTGGATATTGGGTTTTTTTTACATGTGAATTTTATGAACATGTGCCACAGATCGTGATCTGATTATAAGACAAAATATAGTAATGGGTCATTGAAAGGACATAGTCAAAACAACGAAATCACCAGCACAGTCTTTGTCCGATCTATAATCATCCCAAATGAAGGGAAAAGCGAAATAACAGTACTTCATTTTATATTAGAAATATTGTTTGTTTAAATCATTTTATGGTTTGTTTTAATTTTACATGAACGCAAATATTATTTTTCGTTTATCAAAAAAGAGGCGTTGTTTGTAAATACTACACATGTTTTAATACGCTTTTTGTAAGTCTTTTAATTCTTTCATTTCTGTAGTTTGCGTAAGCATACGAAAATTGCCTTAACCCTTTCCCAAACAAGACCGGGTTTTGACGTCCCTAATAGAAAAGGCTTGGGAAAACATTGAAACAAAAGAAGAAACTGCTGATAACCAGCAGTTTCTCCTTTTGTCTCAATATTTTCTATGCCATATTTCACACAAATTTTATCTTTAATAACTTCCATTTTATCATTTGTGGCAGTTTTTTAAGTGGGTCACCCTAAAATTTTATCGTTTGGGAAAGGGTTAAATTGAACACTGTCGTTCCTATCAAGTCTAGTCCGAGAAAACATTCTATGACCATCTTTTAACCCTTTCCCAAACAAGACATGGTTTTGACGTCCCTAATAGAGAAGGCTTAGGAAAACATTGAAACAAAAGAAGAAACTGCTGATAACCAGCAGTTTCTCCTTTTGTCTCAACATTTTCTGTGCCATATTTTACACAAATCATATCTTTAATAACATCCACTTTGTCATTTGTGGCAGTTTTTGAAGTGGATCACCCTAAAATTTTGCTGTTTGGGAAAGGGTTAAACTTCTCAGAAGACCCCTTTCAGTGTGGAGGAAAGAGTATTTTAGTAGACAAAATGCAAAAAATTAGATAGACCTAACAATAGTAATGGATTCTTTTATCTTTTAACTATTAGAAAATCCACGTAATACCACCCATGTGATGAGCTTATCGCTGCTTCTCAATAAAAAACCTCGTAACTGCAGCTTTTTGAAGCTATAGTTACAATGTTTTCGTTGAAAAGTGACATTATTTTCATTTGATGCAATACATAACGGGTATTTATAGCAAATGTGTAATAGCTTAACCCTTTTCCAAACAACACCTGCTTTAGACGTCGTTGTCAGATTATGCTTTAAAATATTATGAGAAAATATTGTTAACCAGCATTCTCTTCTGTGCCATCAATATTGCCTTTAATATGTTTTATATGATAAGAAATCTATGCCTTTGATTGTGATCGTTCATTTAAAAATTGTCAGAAATTCCTTTGATTTTGTACAGGTAGAAAACTGTGTTGCATAATAAAGGATTAATGTCTGCACATTATGCCTCAGGCATTGTAGATTCTAGTAGCATGATAAAAAATCTGCACATGCTTACCGTTTATTTGATTTTAATGTAATTAACCGAATTGCCTGAACAACCTTCGGTCGATACCGGCAACCATTACCCTGAACACTTTTCAAAACATTGTAAGAATAGAAACCACCGATGCCAACCTATTATTTCAAATTGCTCCTGTACTTTAAAGTAGGCTCTTTTTCGATGGATTCATGGTCTCGTCTGCAATCCCCAGGTACCTTGGATAAAATCCAAATTTTAATGCATGGTAAAGGATTAATAACGATTCCACCAGACTTAAAAAAGATCGTTAATGCAAAAAAAGGCAATTAAGTTGTAAAAGTGATTGCATCTATTAAGCACTTTATGCGCGTAATGCACATTTAGTATTAATATCTGACGAACTAAAAATAGACCCCGTTAATTGAAAACAGACAACTTTATTTTGAAGTAATTCTTCACCGTTTTCCAACAATCACCGATGTTAGTTTCCCTTTTACATTTAAATATCTAAAACATTAATGGAATAGTAGATCATAAATCGCCGCTTTTCAGCAAAAACATTGTAACTGCAGCTTATAACAAGCTGTAGTTACGAGATTTATATAGAAAAGCAGCGAAATGATTGTTCACATCACGATAACGCTGCTTTTCAACGAAAACCTCGTATCTGCAGCTTATTTTAAGCTGCAGATACGAGATTTTAGATGAAAAGCGATGGTAAGCAACATACCTTTCCGGAACCTTTGATGCCCTTCCAGATACAGAAATAAACCACGATCCAGGCCAGAAGTAAACACAAGCATAGGTCCCATTTTATAACGCCGGGCTGGTCTACGCCGTCGGATATTGCAAGAACTTTGCGCCTTAAAAACAGTGCCACAAAAATATTTTAGAATAGCTCCATAGAAGCTAGATCTATCATATGAAAACATAAAAGATAAATAAGCTAATAAATAAGAAGTGGTTTTTTAGATAAATGTAATCGCAGCCAATGAGAATTTTCATGAAAATAAGATACCATTTAAAGTACAATCCTACAAGGTATTTTAAATATGTGCTTGCATTTCTCATATAACGACGTGGAAAAGGTCAGAATGACTTTCATGTGCCGGACTTCAACCTATAATTACCACCGACATTGGAAAACCTCAATGAAAATAAACAAATTGCTTGTGACGAGCAATTTATTTTAATTCTCACAATATTTTCTATATAAAAAAGTACACACAACTATAAAATAGTATTCACGTTAAATGGTTGTCTACGACACCTTTCAATTTGGACATGGCTTGAATATCTCCGTTTGATAATGATCTAACATTGAAATTATAATGTAAATATTTACAGAAAATAAATGAATTCCATTGAAACTTACTCCCAGAATTCCGTAACCGGATCTGAAACGTAGGACTTTGTACTAGTGGACACATTATATGACGTCATATTGTCAAGTGACGTCATATTAAATCTGGTTCCCGCTCGCCTGCTATCGACCGTACAGTCTACCGTGTTCCAGTCGTTATCGCAGTGGGACCAGGGCAGGACTGACGTCATAGAGGCGAAGAAGTAGTAGAAGGACCAGGAGAGTAGAACATTGTAGTCGCAGTTAACGAGGAACACGATTACTGCAGAAGCAACGCCGATTCCTGGAATGTTAAATACACATGTATATCGTCGTTTTCAACAAAAACATCGTAACTGCAGCTTAAAACAAGGTTCAGTTACGAGATTTTTTGTTGAAGAGCAACGATATGGTGCCTAAGCTATAACAATGTTTTTCCGGCACTTACTAGAAAAGCATAGCCTAATGGTCATCGCAAGGCTTCAATCGAGCAAGATTATTTGCACAAGTCTTTATTAAAACAGAACCATCAGATCTACGTGTACAGATTGAGTAGTAAAAAGGACCAGGTCCCGGTTTCTCGAAAAAACTTAAGTATATTCTCATGAGAACATGCTTAACTTCAAAGGGATACTCTCCAACGTTGAAGGGTATTCGATTGAAGTTCACGTGGATTTCGTGCGATTTGAGCACGGTGCTCAGATTTGAGCATGAGAACGTACTTAAGTTTTTTCGAGAAACCGGGCCAAGGAGAGAGTAACATTGTAGTCGCAGTTGACGAGATAAACGATGACTGCAGAGACCACGCCGATACCTAGAATGTTAAATATCGTCGCTTTTCAACAAAAACCTCGTAACTGCAGCTTGAAACAAGCTGCAGTTACGAGATTTTTTGTTGAAAACCATTGATACAATGACTGAGCTAGAGCAATGCTTTTTACAATTCCGGTGTTTACAAAAACACACATCAATTGGTATCTTGTCGCAAAGCTTCAATCAAGCATGGTTGTTTGCACATCTAGTCCTTTTTTTCCGGATTTGTCGGGCTTTCGCTGGCCTTTCCCGATGAAATTCGGGCGATTTTTCGTGTCCTTTTCAGGACATCCTGTAAATAAGACGAACTTTGTGCCTTATCAGCCATTTCGGCTTTGTCCAGTTCTTTGTTCGTATGCCAAAAAGGGGGAACACAATGAATCGTCAAATTAACACTAAATTGATTAGCAATTCCGAATTCCTTTCCTCGAATTATTGATGAGAAAATCTGCAGTGTACTTTCGCACGCATGCAGGATATATTTTGATAATCACTTTTAACTTTAATTCCACTAATTTTTAATTATTTTCCTTTGAACTTATTCCTCCAAAATTTGACCATTCCAAACACGTGACCGTAATGACATTGACCTTCACTCGTGTAAACTCTCTCGTGTAAACTCCAAGAAACAATGGTCTGATAGAATCTTAATCAATCTTCAATAAATTTCGATTAATTTATCAATTAAAACAGAACCATGTATGTGTACAGCTTGGGAAATATAGCCATGTGTATAATGTGTGCTTTACTGTCTCTCTTACTGTTGTTTCTTTTCTTTCCTTTATACTAATTGTTCGACATATATATATATATTTTTCATTGAAATCCCGCATTCCCCAAATTTTCACGTCGACCTTTAAAAGGCTTTTGTTTTAGCCTACATAAAACATCACGATGCTAAAATGGCGGACGTGAAGCAAAGCATATGGGCGTCTTGATTCAAATAGAAATTCTCTTCCGGTCGAAGCAATTACTTATGACAATATGCCACTATTTTTAAAAGTCTTTATTAATTTTAGACATAATATTTCATAGATAAGCCATGAAAATGTCATGACTACAGTTTAATTAGTGTAGACAAATAAAATGAATGTTTTTGCTTGTCAACGCTTAAGGAAGACGTTGGCCATTTTTTGACGATTTGCGTTGTTATGGTTTGGCCTTCAAAATGAAGTTTTTGTATTACATTTATTCAAAACCAAACTATGCATTGTATATATTTCTAAATGGAGCGATATTATATGCGCACGATTGTTTCTGAATCTTAAACATCGAAAAATATGACTTAGTCATTTGAGATCCAAAAGTAGGTTTTAGACCCAGATTGCTATAAATGTACTCTGTCTCTCTGATGTTCATTGCTATGCAAACACGTGAATGCCCGTTGCTTGTCCAAGTGATAAATGATTCTGTTCTACAACAGGAAATTAAAGGAAAATGCGTTACGACAGATAGTCAAGGGCCCTTTTGCACCATTATGTCTAAACCGATTGCTAAAGTAAAATTACAAACTTACAAACCATCTTTTTGGATGAGACGCATGGCTCAGCCAATCGTATGGATTGTTGTATAATTCTTAAGATGATTTTGGAACAGCAATGTATTTTATGCTAAAAATATACTTGGTTTACCGTTATGTTTTGATAAATCGTCGGTGTTGTTATAAAATCTCGTAACTACGGCTTGGTTCAAGCCGTAGTTACGATAGTTTATAACAGCACATACGAAAATACTATTGTTTGTCCGAAATTACGTCACGGTTTACTGGATATACGAGATTTCATAACAACACCTACGAAAATACTACTGTTTGTCCGAAATTACGTCACGATTTACTGGGTAAAATCGTTCCCTATTAAACTGGTTGGTAAATGCCACTCCTAGTCTACTCACCTTGTAAGAGCGGACATATTTTCCACGCATTCATGCCGCCTTGAGACATAAACTGACCGAGCGAGACTTCCAGGAAAAATGTCGGAATTCCACCGATGATCACACATACAAAGTACGGGATTAGAAAAGCTCCTGTAATGTAACAAAAAATATTAGGTAAGATCAAGTAATACCAAGGAAAATGAGCCAGCATCTGGACAGGGGTCTCTTAACCCATTCCCACACAGGATAATTACCTTGAAAAACTTTCCCGAAATGAAGAAATTGCTTGTTACAAGCAATTTCTTTATTTCCCACAATGTTTTCCACTGAGAAAGACCAAAATATGTTACAATTGATTCATTGGAAACCATCCCTGCAACATCCTTAACTTAGGAAACGTGTAATATTTCGCTGTTTGGTAATTGGTCTTGAGCCAAATATACTTCCAGATCAGTCTGCTTATACACACAGTCTGTTCAAGAACCATGTTATTCTTCAGTAGCGTTTTCATGCCCTCTAGCAAATTGAAGATAGCAACATAGATTCTATTCAGACTGCATGTAATCATTGTAGTCACAAATATTGCAAGAGCTCCTTTTCCAGATCCAGAGACGAGTTTTTGTGTTTATCGAGATTTCTATCTCCTTCATTTGCTTTTACATACAACCATCCAAATAAGACTTTCCAGAACAAGCCATACATTTAACGAGTGATAAAAGAAGACTTTCTTAACGAATTGGTTTAACCCATTACCAAACGACAAAAATTTTAGGATGGTCCAAATTGAAAGATCCTGCAGATGACAATTTCAAGTGAAGGATACTTTATGATTTTGGCCTTTTCTGATAGAAAACATTGTTAGGAATTAGGAAATTGAATTGAAGAAGCAATTTCTTCTTTTCCACAATGTTTGCCCAAGCCTTTATCTCGAGGGGAGTCAAAAGCATCAATGTGCAGGAATGGGATGATAAAAGTAATGAACTTCTTTTGATGAAATTCGTTAAAGCAAAAGATTGCATCATCTTTTACAATATTCCCAAATTCCGTGAAACGTTATACTTTAATGAATGCAGCCCTAGATATATTCAACCATATCGTGAATAAATTTTTGAGTCAAAAATACCAAAAAACTACAATTTATGGGTAATTTAAAACCTGTTGCTATATTCAGTTAATCGTCGTTTTTTCGTCGTTTTTCAACGAAAACCTCGTAACTGCAGCTTATTTTAAGCTACAGGAAAGAGGGTTTTGTTGAAAAGAATCCTTATATCTAGTTTTACAGGAAATGTCGTGTTACATTTCTATCAAAGAAGGTAGGAGTCATGCTCCAAAAATGGTCACAGGTATTTCTAATATGTTAAAGAATACCATCAACAGGTCAACAGCATGTATCAAATTTTACAAGGATAAAAGGACTGAAAGACCTGAAACAGTCTCTTCCTTTTAATTAAATTAGTGCTACTTCCCAAAACCTGTGTACTCTATACTACATTACACTTTTCATCAGAATTGATGGCTTTTGAGCCACTTAAAATACTGAGAAGAAAGACAATTAGCATTATCTTTCTGTTTAAAGGGCGACGGTAACAGATGGTCTAATTGCAAAAAATGAATTTTTTTGAGAAAATATGCAAAACTTTTGTGTTGACCACCTCGGGATTGTTAATAATATGCGATTCAGACAGAGAATGAGCCGAAATTACAAGACAGATAGAATTTAGGGAGAATCCAAACCTAAATTCAACCCCGTCTCAGATGGGGTTAGAATTATTTTAAAATTGTTGTGCATGCGCAAACAGCGCGGACCATGATTCAAATGAGATTCATACTTGAATTTCAATATGACGTCATCGTGTATGTTGTGACGTCATTTAAGAAAGTCGCATGTCCTACTGTTTTGACCTACTTTCGACATCGCTTCATGAATTTGGTATCAAATTGCGAAAAAATGAGTCGTTTCTTCAATAGTTTGTCGTAATCATTTAATCAGGCCATATAAAGCTTAAAAAGTGTACATTTCGTTTGTATTTGACATTTTTTGGGTCCAAATCTGGGAAATAGTAGCTTTAAAGAGACATTTCATTCCAATTTCAAATTTTTAAAGTATGTCTTGATGCCAAGATTGGTTATTCTAATGAGTATAAATATTATTAGTTTTTTGAAGTTGTTGCCAATAAGCGAGAAACACGCATTTAAAGTTGAGACATAATCGATAAATTGCATATAAATCCGAACTGTTGTCCACAACAATTTGTTCAATTTCAACACATAAATATAAATTTCTCGTAAACGGCGCAATATTTTGGCTTGAAATTTTCAGAATTTCCATGAGGAAATATGCTCTTTCAGATAAAAATAAAAGTAAAATTTATGACAAAAAATTCTGAAATGTCACTTTAAGGTCGACTCTCCGTGGTGCGGCTATTTTGAGATTAAAACGGCCCCGACGTCGTGCCAATCTATTGTCAACTGATCGATAATTTTTTTCTAGGGGGGGGGGGGGGTCCGGGGGGGGTCCAGGACCAAATGAAGACTTTACATGTTTTATATGGATACCGCTATAAGTGAATGGTTGAAATTTGCTAGGCAAAACTCATTGAAACGCACAAATTTGAATTTGCTTTAGATTTAGTGAGTCAAAATTTAATATCGCCATATTTTTCAGAGGGGGTCTAGCGAATTCCAGGGGGGGGGGGGGGGGAGTCCATGCATATCAATAACATGACTTTTATCGGTACACTAGTTTCAAAGAATGACATGCTTCTCCGTTTTGTTGCCATGGAAGCAAGCGTAGCGCTTGATGTTATCCGGTTCTTTGAAGTTGGCTACATGCATTACGCCGATTAATACAGTTCTACTCAAACATTTATATACAGACTTACATATTATTTTTACTTTTTTTTTGTTACGTCGATCGATTTGCCGTCTGCAACTCCTTTTTAATTGGACTAGTCTAAGACTATCATTTGGGAATGTCTTAAAGGGACCTATGCTAGGTTGTCGGACATACCAACCGGTGATACATTTATTCAAGAAATGTCATATGGATTGGTCAACCTGTATGGGTAGATCATTTATGTCCAAATAAATTTTCAAATATAGATCTTGGTCCATCTAGATTAAGTTTGTATAGTCTATAATTAACTTATCCGCACTTTATAATTATAGTAACATTTATGTGAAACTAAACCTTGATAGATAGTGAAGAACTTTGTACCAGCGCTTATCACAGATGATGCAATTGCACCGTACATCAATGCGCACTCTGGGTGTCCACATGGTGTTCTGATCCCTGAAAGCCTAGCATGTGCCCATTTTGGCGAAAGAAAAGAAAATGACATTATTTACCTCCACCATTTCTGTAACACAGAAATGGAAACTTCCAGACATTTCCAAGGCCGATCGAGAACCCACAACATGCGATCAGAAAGTCCAGTTTTCGGGACCATGTCTCTCTCTGTTTGTATTTTGGTTCTTCCCTCTTGGATGATCCCGTCAGGGTCTCGTTTTCAGTGGATTCTGGTGTTTTTTCATCCATCTTTCCAAAAGTAGGACAAGCCTTTTTGTTGTGGTGGTTTAATTGGAAATTGGTACTGAAATTGATTATAAAGGACGTCAAAATCTGATTTTGTTTGCCAAGAGGAACGGACGACCTTTACTGTAACATCGCAAAGAAACTACTGTAAGAGATATTAAAGGGACATGGCATTCAAGTTTCATTTTTTAAAAGTATGTCTTGATGCAAACATTGGTTATTCTAATGCATTGAAATGCTATCAGTTTTTTGAAGTTGTTATTTATTATTAAAATTTAGATAGAAATGACAAATACCATATAAATCTGAACTGGTGTCCACAACAATTTGTTTGATTTTAGCACAAAGATATAATTATATTTCTTGTAAACGGTTCATTAATTTGGCTTGACATTTTCAGGATTTAAGAAAGTTTGCTCTTTCAGATGAAACATAGAAATAAAATTTACGAAAATGTAAATGTGAAATGTCACTTTTAACGTGTGTTAAAATCTCCATTATTTCAAAAGGTTCAAAATTACGATTTAAAAAGGTTTAAATGATCAAGCAGATAAACAGACAGAAAAGCGAACCGTAACAAAAATCGTAAGCTAGTGATACATTATTGCGGGGGCGAAAAAAGATACCTGGTGCGAATCAAGATCACAAAATACATTAATGCACAGATATTTTGTCGCTTCTCTCCAAAAACCCTCGTAACTGCAGCTTATTTTAAGCTGCAGTTACGCGGTTTTTTTATGAAAAAGGACTCTTTGTTGGTTTCAATTTTTATATACAAGCTTGTATTATGGTAAATGGATGCCTATAATATTTGAAGCAAATGTGGATTTTGATCAGTCTGCGCACGCACGCGATCCAATCTGGATTCATGATGTCTTCCCATAACTCCTTCAAAGCAGTATTTAATACAAAAAGACAGTGGTCGTACTGCGTTTAAGGCTGATGTACGAGGGGTGATCCAAAAATTCGTAAAATGGACCCATAACTTCCTTATCACATGCTTGATCAGTATATAATTTGGTAATAACATAGTTCATTATCTATAGATGGCATAAAAAATTACAAGATTAACAAAAAAGATATAGCGGCCGTAAACTGCGTTACCATAGTAACGTATGTGCGCCTAGGCGGGGGAGCAACAAAAATGATACACGAATTAATCCAATTTTCTCAAATTTCTGCGGGAATTTTTTGGTGAAAATTGTTATTACGCTAGTTTTACGTAGTGACACCAATACCACTACAAGTTGCATACGTTAATTTAAAACTTGTTTTGAAGACAGCACATTTTTATAAGATAGAACAAATTAGTGAAAAGGCGATGTGACGTCAACAACGAAATTTGAATGTCGGTCAACTATAAAATTCTGTCACGATCTTGGTCATTCATCATCGTAGACATTTAAAAAGTTGAAGAGAACACAAATATGGTGCTGTATATAAATAATGTTTATGTGACGCCCAAGATTCGGACTTCAATAGAGGAAAATGAATGCCAAGATAGTCCTGCGAAGGGCCACAACCCGGTTCACGACGTCAGAACTGGGGTACACAGTGATATTCTCCGCTTTGATAGTATATCGATCTTAAAACATCCAGGCAGAGAAACATTCATCATTTCGATTCTAAAATTGTATGATAACACTTTTAGCTCATTTAAACCTCGGACACAGAATTGTATGATGGTAAATAAGCACTTTGAATAGAAGGGTTAATAATTGCGTTAAATTGGCGTCGCTTTTAACGTTCTTGCTCTCCCGCCCCGCGCATGGTCTGTGTCTAAAATTTATCACTGAGCAATAACTGTTATATGTACACAATTGAAATTTTCCACATTTATTGTACAGATGTCACATTTAAAAACTGTACGACTTTTGTTTTGATAGTAAACACTCCTGAAGTTTTATTAACCCAGTTTACGAACTTTTGGATCACCCCTCGTAACTGGGTTGAATGGAATGTTTATATAAAAATAATGTATTCCCTTTTTCGTGTCCCACTTGGAATGTATTGTGCACATTAAAAACAATATTAAACAAACAAACCACTTGTTGTTATTTACGATGCATTTACATACTTTAGGTTTCCTTTATTGCGTGCGACCAATAATAACCATTAGATTTTTATATTATACGAGTAGCGTTGTAAACCTTTTCTGTACAATATGCGTAAACGATGTAACAGGAGAACAAAATAGTGTAACAAATCGACGATTGTCGCTAAAAATTACATACATACATTTAGGCTACTTTTATTTTAACTATGCTGTATACTGACACGCGAAAGAAAGTACGCATTTGGTTTCAGGAAAATATTGGTTTACAAAGCTGAAATTACTTTATATACCATTTTGCTTGTTTGCTAAAATGATACAGGGCGAAAAGCATAAATTACAGACTCGTAGCGTTTTGTTATACATGTAGACCTCGTCATTGTGTATTTCTGTAAAATTCAAAATGGCTTATCAAGTGATTTTTAAATATATATATACTTTTTTAACATTTTGGTAACATTTGCCTAACTCATTTATGATTATCTTTTTCATTCAAAGTTTCGTAATATTGTATGTTTAACACTATTATGTTTGACATTGTATCATTTTCAACTTATACCCAATTAAGAATCAAAATTAAAGTGAAATACATATTCATGATTTAGTAATCAAACAACGACTTTCACGAACCTATAAAGAACGGATGAAGTAATCCAACAAGCCAACAGTCACATACGAAACATCTTAAGTTTTACCTTGCAAAGCATATATTCACAATTTATATCAGTTGACTATGCTATATATCGTATCAAATCAGCGTCTTTGAAACAAGCACACCTGTCAATAAGTCGAACGATAAGAGAAATCTTTTTGTACCGGTGTCAAACAAACGGACGATATCATCATTGCAACCCATTGTCACATCTTATCACTGAATGGTTTATAATTATTGTCAATAGATTCGATATTTATTTGATTGGCATATCAATATTTTATTTAATCTATGCCTTTGGCCACAATTTGATATTAAAGCTTTTTCCTCTTAGCTTATAAAAATGGAAAACATCACTTGTAAAACATACAAGAAAATTGTGCGACGGACTTGACTTGAAAATACCCGTAGACGAGTAATGGCATAGAGCTATTTGCAGTTAGATCCAAGACCATTTCAGACCAATCAGTGCCGACCGCAAACTCAATTAGAATTTAATCTTAAACGAATACAATAATCAACATTCACAAAATTGCCCTTGATGTGTGGTTCTTATTAACCCGATTTACAATAAATGAGCCATCCTTTAATGGAAATTTATTCATTTGTACATATTTTAGATGGTAATTTATACAGTTTTTACCCTAAACGGATGTTTTTGAATAGGCCCATTCATAGCTTTTCCGTTTGTGTTAAGTTGATTAAGTTTATTACGTAACACTTTAAACTCTCGTATAAATTGTAAATGAGCCACGACGCGAGAAAAGCGGAATTTAGCATAAGCGAAAACAAAGACGCAGATCAGCTTCGCGGTAAACGCGAATCTGATCAGCGTCTGTGTTTTCGCTGGTGAGAAAGTTTAGTTCTTCTTCTTCCCATGTATTTCTTGACTCACTTTCTGGGGCTGTACAGCCTTATTTGTGTCGGATCTGGTCAAAGCTCCCGAAGACCGATTTTTTCGTGTCGCGGCTCAAATTACTATCATCCTTTCCCAACCAGACCTGCTATTGTAGTACATGTACTTGGCAAACATTAATGCAGAAGAAAAAATGCCGATGGTCAACATTTCCCCCACTTTGCCTAACTGTATGTTCTAAGTTATACCATGAGAATAGCAAAAAAAAAAAATGCTCAAAATGAGCAAATTCTTTTGATGGTACACACTACTCTCCAACGCCGAGGTCTTTTGATTAACCATCAAATATAACCTCTGCCGTTTTTGGTACACCAACAGCCTATTTGGTCGTCATAATCTAATTATAGCACATCATTTGAATTATCGAATCAAAATCAATCAGTTTTATCTTGCATTATCATTACGTATACATTACGTCGCTTCTATTTGTAGCTGAAGACGGTAACATTTGAATTATCGAATCAAACTCATTCAGTTTTATCTTGTTTGATTACGTAACTATACATTACGTCGCTTCTATTTTTGGCCGAAGCCGGTAATTTGAAGCGTCAGCCAATGAAAACTTGTATCAAAAATTTCACTTGTTTTATCAGTTTATTGTCAACGATTGGATACCGAAATCCCGCCAAGGCCCCGAGATTAGACGTGAAATGACCCCGCGAATACAGAGCTCATTCTATCGAAATGGAATGAAGAGATAATGTGCTCTGTTCTTGAGAGAGTAGGTACACACATGATAACTATTTTAATTCTTTTAAAAACCGTGTCAAGATGACGTCACAATCAACTTTCGAATGCGCATGTATGCAAATATAGGCCCTCATGTCAATAAATCGGTCAGTATGGAATTCACGATGAGATTCTCGACAAATTCACCAACTTCTGTCATATTTTCTGCTCATTCTAAGTATATCTTTATCATTCAAAATTTGCTATCATTATTGTCCCTTTAATGAAGACCTGTCCAATTTATTTTTTAACCGAGCTATTTCAAAAGAGTACAAAATGGCGGTAAAGGACAACTTTCAACTTGATATGACCTTCGGGTGTAAAAAAGATGTCAGAAAATAACAATATTATACTATTATACAGTGTATCAAATGTCTCTTTTTATGATACAAACAACTTTTAACCATTTCCACAAGAAGATCTGGATGTGATGATATTTATGATAATATAATAATAAATGTATTTTTAAACTTGAGAAAACATTAAATTGAAGCCAAATAAGAAAATGGTGGTAACCAGCATTCTATCAGAAATACCGATTTAAGGTAGAATACCCGTTATGTGGCCATTTTGAGATTCATAAAACATCGAGTTTTTCGAGTGACGTCATTACGTATCCGAACTTATTCGTGCGCGGTCGTAAACATTTGGCGGTGGAAAGCTCCCGAAAAAATTCCGACGTCGCGCGAATCTCATTACGGGTATTGGGTCTTTTCGTAATTCCGGTAATACAGAGTTGTCGTTCCTGCGGGACGGTATGTTTACTTCCATTTGCCTGTAGGACAAGCGGCAACTTTAATATTTTCATCAAATCAATGAGTAATTAAGAGAGCCTGACACGAACCATCAAGCTTTTTTGGAAACTCAAAATTTTTCGATTTTTATTTTTTGACTTTAAACTGACCACAGTAATGAAACTAGACATATGATGCCATTCATTTTCAATTTTTTTCGTTTTTTCTATTTTTTTTGATTTTTTTTTGTTGTTGCCATGGATACTGAGGAAATGAAATGATTTTTCACGATTTTGAAGTAGATTTTATTTACATTTACAAATATACAACATACTTCAATACCTTATATCATAATTCAATAACATATCAAATTTCACAAAATAATGTTTTAAAAACTTTAAACCTTATATTTATGTTGCTATGGTTACCAAAATTTGACCTACTTTTCAATAATTCACAATTTTGAAAAATTGCCCTAATTTAAAATCGTTTTTTAAAAATCTGCAACCAGATGCATACAAACCACGCAGTGTCTATTATTGAGGAAGAGTTCCTTTACAAGAATCATTAATAAAATTGTGCAGCACTCTGAAGGGAAATGTGTAAAAAATGCCCAAAAATCACAAATTTTGGAAAAAATGAAAAATACCATTAATAGATTTAACCTTAAACATAGGCACAGTTTTGATCATTTTACCTCAAAAACAGCATAAAAACAAATAATTAGGTTGAGAAACATGTTATAAGTACTTGGACATTTCCATAGCAACCGTTTTTATTCCCTAGCAACCGTTTCTTTTCCTTAGCAACATCATGAAAAATGGAATTTTAAGTAAAAATAATATTTCATTTTGACATATAAAATAGGTAATCTTGAAAATAAAATGACAATATTAATAATCTATAATGTATGAAATTTTACCACTGAAACATTTCAAACGTTTAAAACATACAGGTATGTTGCTATGGAGACCACAAACAACACATATTCAGACTTTCTGGAATTTGAGAAAAAAAACACTTGTATTATGTCGATTATTTTTCAAAACTGCAACTAGATGAACATGAAACACTTAGTGTTTTATATTGGGGATAAGTATATTTACAAACATCATCAATATAAATTTGAAGCATTTTTGGGGAAAATGTGGAAAAATTGCATGAAATATCGCGAATTTTGGGAAATTCATAAATATCAATACTGGAGTCAAACTCAATCATATGCACAACTATGAACTAATGTACTTCAAAAACAACAATTAAACAAATAATCATGTTGAGAAACAAGTTATAACTACTTTCGCATTACCATAGCAACCATTTTTATTCCTTAGCAACCGTTTCTTTCCCTTAGCAACATCATGAAAAATGGAATTTTTAAGTGACAAAATATTACATTCTGACATATAAAATAGGTAATCTTGAAAATAATATAAATATTATAGGGTTAAGAAACATGTTAAAAGTACTTAGGAATTACCATAGCAACCATTTTCATTCCTTAGCAACCGTTTATTTCCCTTAGCAACAGCATTAAAATACGAATTTTGATTAAAAATTATCTTCTTTTCTGAGCATGAAAACTGAAAAAGAAACTTTGGAGAGGTTGTTTTTCCACCATATTTTTTTTAAAAAAAATATTGAACAGTTTGAAAATTAATGGTTGCCGTGGTAACCCAAAGTTAACACTCTTTCCATTAAATCGTAAATTTAAAAAGAACCCTGATTTAGGACTCTTTTTTCATATCTGCATTTAGGTATACATTAAATGTTTACAAAGGAAGAGTCCTATTACAAGAATCACAAATATAAAGTTCTGTAAACATTTTTTTTTTTGCTAAAAATTCAATTACAATTATTGAAAGATGTACATTTCTTTGAATTTGGATCTTGTAATGATGGTAATGAAGTCTCTGAAAAAATCAAGATTGTTAGGCAATTTTTCAACATTTTAGATAAAATGCATTTTGTTATGGGACTCTTCAATAATTGTAAGCACAATATATAAATATTTTGTTTATCCTATAACAATTCTTAATTAACTATTTTAATAAAATGGACATAAGACAAGGGTATTTTTTTTCAAATTGCTAACTTTTGGAAAGGGGGGGATAACACATGGTTACCTTGTCAACATATGTTTAACCCTTTCCCAAACGGCAAAATTTTAGGGTGGTCCAATTTGAAAGATGATGTGGACAGCAAAATGGATTAATTTAAAGATAGGATTACTGTACAATATAGCACAGAAAATATTGAAGCAAAAGGAGAAACCATACTTGGAGAACATCAGAAATCTTTGTCAGACATTTGGTCTTATCTGACAGTACCGAATAATCTGTCAGACTGAAACAAATTTTGTCAGACAGAACTCTCATTCAATGTCTTGACAGATCAAAAGGAGTGTCAGACATTTGGACTGACATTAGCAAAAAAATCATCAGACCAAGGAAAATTTTATCAGATATGTCAGATTGTCTGACGGATTTCCCCATGTCTGAGAAACTGCTGGTTATCAGCAGTTTCTTCTTTTGTGTCAATGTTTTCCCAAGTCATTTTTATTAGGGACGTCATAACCAGGTCTTGTTTGGGAAAAGGGTTAAGTTACAAATTTTTGAAATATTTTTGTGATGAATTCAAGAATATTGTATATGAATTCAAGTATGTATATTGTAGATAAATATATGAACATTCAAAAGCTAATTAAACTTTTCTTGTTAAACTAGACAGCCCTGGCGGTCTGGAAGCGCTCCACAGGCCTGACTGTTTGTCTTGTTGAATGCAATTTCAAAGGTTCAGGCTGTGCAAACAAGCAAATGCATGACCAAGCTGAAAATTACAAGCAAATAGGGTTGTACGGGTAGTAAGATTCTGTGAAAGTTCTGTATTGATTAGTAAATACTAATGGTTGTCAAAGAGAAAATAAAGCCGAAAATGGCAGTTTTGTCAATTTCAAGGGCACATAACTCATGATAAAAATTTCAGATCAAGCTGAAAATTATACCAAGGCAAGATCTTATAGTCTCCAATATTCTGTCCTAGTTTTGTCTTGATTGATCAATATTTGTAGTTGCTAGAGTGAAAACAAAGTCAAAATAGAGCCGAAAATGGCAATTTTGTCAATTTCAAGGGCAAACAACTCATGATGTAAAATTTGAACCAAGCTGAAAATTATACCAAGGTAAGATCTTATAGTAACCAACATTCTGTCCTAAGTTTGTCTTGATTGGTCAATATTTGTAGTTGCTAGAGTGAAAACAAAGTCAAAATAGAGCCGAAAATGGCAATTTTGTCAATTTCAAGGGCACATAACTCATGATGTAAAATTCAGATCAAGCTGAAAATTATGCATAGGCAAAATCTTATAGTCACCATCATACTGTCAAAGTTTTGTGTTGATTGATTAATATTTGTAGATTTTAGAGTACAAATAAAGTCAAAACCAGCTATTTTTTACATTAAAGGGTAGATAACTCAGGTTATTCTGATTCAATCCAAATTCTTTGAAGGAATCTGAGAGAGGGTCACCCAATGATCATTCCTGTGAAGTTTGCTTGAAATCCATCCAGTAGTTTCTGAGAAGATGCTTTTTAAAGAAAAAGTTTACGGACGGACGCACGGACACACGACGGACACACCGCCATGACAATAGCCCGCTGGCCTGACGGCCAGTGGAGCTAAAAATGAAGTGTTTTGTTACTTAAAAATATGTTTTTAATTCTGTTGCTAAGAGAGAAAAATCAGTTGCTATGGTAATAAACATGCATGTGTTACTTGTTTATCATATAATAATTTGTTTATTTGTTTCTTTTGCAATGAAAATAACAATGCTGAGCTCAGGATAACCTTTAACTAGCAGTATTGATATTTATCATTTTTCCAAAAATTCAGAATCTTTCATGTATTCTTTTCATTTTTTTTAGCAAAAAAAATGTTTACAGAACTTTATATTTGTGATTCTTGTAATAGGACTCTTCCTTTGTAAACATTTAATGTATACCTAAATGCAGATATGAAAAAAGAGTCCTAAATCAGGGTTCTTTTTAAATTTATGATTTAATGGAAAGAGTGTTAACTTTGGGTTACCACGGCAACCATTAATTTTCAAACTGTTCAATATTTTTAAAAAAAAAAATATGGTGGAAAAACAACCTCTCCAAAGTTTCTTTTTCAGTTTTCATGCTCAGAAATGAAGATAATTTTTAATCAAAATTCGTATTTTAATGCTGTTGCTAAGGGAAATAAACGGTTGCTAAGGAATGAAAATGGTTGCTATGGTAATTCCTTAGTACTTTTAACATGTTTCTTAACCCTATAATTTTTTATATTATTTTCAAGATTACCTATTTTATATGTCAGAATGTAATATTTTGTCACTTAAAAATTCCATTTTTCATGATGTTGCTAAGGGAAAGAAACGGTTGCTAAGGGAAAAAAATGGTTGCTATGGTAATGCGAAAGTAGTTATAATTTGTTTCTCAACATGATTATTTGTTTAATTGTTGTTTTTGAAGTACATTAGTTCATAGTTGTGCATATGATTGAGTTTGACTCCAGTATTGATATTTATGATTTTCCCAAAATTCGCGATATTTCATGCAATTTCTCCACATTTTCCCCAAAAATGCTTCAAATTTATATTGATGATTTTTGTAAATATACTTATCCCCAATATAAAACACTAAGTGTTTCATGTTCATCTAGTTGCAGTTTTGAAAAATAATCGTCATAATACAAGTGTTTTTTTTTCTCAAATTCCAGAAAGTCTGAATATGTGTTGTTTGTGGTCTCCATAGCAACATACCTGTATGTTTTAAACCTTTGAAATGTTTCAGTGGTGAAATTTCATACATTATAGATTATTAATATTGTCATTTTATTTTCAAGATTACCTATTTTATATGTAAAAATGAAATATTTTTTTACTTAAAATTCCATTTTTCATGATGTTGCTAAGGAAAAGAAATGGTTGCTAGGGAATAAAAACGGTTGCTATGGAAATGTCCAAGTACTTATAACATGTTTCTCAACCTAATTATTTGTTTTTATGCTGTTTTTGAGGTAAAATGATCAAAACTGTGCCTATGTTTAAGGTTAAATCTATTAATGGTATTTTTCATTTTTTCCAAAATTTGTGATTTTTGGGCATTTTTTACACATTTCCCTTCAGAGTGCTGCACAATTTTATTAATGATTCTTGTAAAGGAACTCTTCCTTAATAATAGACACTGCGTGGTTTATATGTATCTGGTTGCAGATTTTTAAAAAACGATTTTAAATTAGGGCAATGAAAAGTAGGTCAACTTTTGGTAACCATAGCAACATAAATATAAGGTTTAAAGTTTTTAAAACATTATTTTGTGAAATTTGATATGTTATTGAATTATGTTATAATGTATTGAAGTATGTTGTATATTTGTAAATGTAAATAAAATCTACTTCAAAATCGTGAAAATCATTTCATTTCCTCAGTATCCATGGCAACAACAAAAAAAATCCGAAAAAATAGAAAAAACGAAAAAAATTGAAAATGAATGGCATCATATGTCTAGTTTCATTACTGTGGTCAGTTTAAAGTCAAAAAATAAAAATCGAAAAATTTTGAGTTTCCAAAAAAGCTTGATGGTTCGTGTCAGGCTCTCTTAAATGAAAATGATTTTTATTGTAAGTTAATAATGGAATCTAATAATACCTCTGCACTTTCCATAATTTTCAAACCATTCGGAGATCTATAACAAAAGAAATCTCCCATAATCCGATGATAGGTTATCGTTGAAAATATTTTCCCCGTGGAGTGCCTCAAATCAGGCCAGTGTCGATTTGTGACGTCATGACTTTGCGTTACTTACTCTAGTAATATGACGTCATTGAAATGAAAAGAGGGGCAACTGTGGGGAAAAAAGATACATGTATATACATGTACGCTGTGAGCGAGTTTTTCCAAACGAATAATCTGCCTAATAATTATTGTTTGAAAGAACATTCAACTCCACACGGTTTTTCACTGTCGGAAAACGATTTCTATCGAAAACAGAATAATTGACTGTTAAAGCACAGAAAATATTGAGGTAAGAGGCGACATTTCTGACTATCATCAATTTGCTTCCTTTTTCTCAATGCTTTTCCAAACAATCTACTGAGCTCTAGGTCTAATACGGTTCTTTAATATTAAGAAAAAGGATTAAAAATTTGAAGAATTCGTTATTAAATGTGCCGAAAAATATGGTCCTTTCTAAAATAAGTCATGCTAATTGTCAGAATGATTCTGATTTTGCTATTTGTGGGCATCAAAACAAAGAATTGGTTAGGAAAGGGTTAACATAATAAACCATCATTTCAAATTTAATCCAAATTTGAAGCAGGCTGTAGACTATGATACGTAGATCTACTAAGAAGAAAAGTTTGGTGTAGATTGCAGAGTAAGAAATATTGAGGGAAAAGCAAAGTCAGCATGTTTTTCTTTTCTCTCAAAACTTTGCTATTTCGTTCGAGTAGATCTATGTAATTCATTGTTTGTTTGTTATTTAGCGTTCCCAAGCAAGGCATGGTTTTGATGAATATTACTTACATATAAAGAGAAAATACTTTTAAACATTTTGGCAAGATTTAAGAGCATCCTGATGACCAGTATTTTTATGCTCCCCGAAGGGAGAGCATATAGTCGCCGCTTTGTCTGTCCGTCCGTCCGGCGTCCGGTCCGTCCGTCATTCCGTCCGTCCGTCCGTCCGAAGTGATTTCTCCATAACCCTTGGGCCAAATCAAATGAAACTTACCATGTGAACACCCTATGACATAATGCCGATGTATTTTTCCCGGTTTTTGGATTTGAGGCCTCGTCATGGGAAAAGGGGACTTAAGGCAAAATACTGTTTTTCTCTAATTTCTCCAAGTCTAATGGTCAGAATTTGATGAAATTTCATATTTGAGTAGTAAATCAGATGCCCTTGACAATAAGCTATGTGAAATTTGGGTATAAAAATTCTGTCATGCAAAAATGGGGCTTAACATTTGTTAGCTTTATGTTAGCTCTGCATGGCATACATTATTGTGACAATGCCTTATTCGGGGAGCATTGTCCGTCTCTGACGGCTCTTGTCTCCTTCTGTCTCAATAGACTAGATCTACTTTGATATGTAAGCGTTTAGTGTGTTGTGACTATGTTGTGATGGGATTTCTCTTTCTTCTCTTCGCTGAGGTTTCTCTATTGGAATCTCCAAACGATCTAGATTTACGCGGCTCGGCTAATAGCCTACTGACTGTCTCTCGATCAGACTCGGACCCGTAGGCCCAGGCCAGATTATACGATATTTGGTTCTAATTCTTGCGACTTATTACACGAATCCAAGCTCTTCTTGTATTTGCATCTTTCGATAAAGCTTACAATGTGCAGTTCAAAATTTCCAATTCTATCCGCAAAATTATGTCATTCAAAAATGCAGTAGCAGTTCATTCCCACTGATAGCGCTTGTTTACATTGACACCGGAAGACGGCATACCGTCCCGCATGAACGACAACTCTGTCAAGACGGAATTACGAAAATCCGGAATTCTACCTTAACCCTTTCTAAAACAAGACCAGAGCAGCGTTCTTTAGAGCGAGATTTCTTGAGATATCTTGAGATTTCTTAAGATGTTTTAGGATAAAGCGCTCTTTTGAGCAAGATTTTTAAGACAATCACTGGGAGCCGCCATTGCTCTATACTTCTTTTGGAACCCCTCGGTAAATTCTGTAGAATCTATATGGGATAGAATTGACCGAGTTGTTCCGAATGCTCCATGATTCATAAACCGCGCAGTTCCGAATGCTCCATATTTCATACAAATGACGTCATGGTGACGTCATTTGTATAAAGTATAGAACATTCGGAACACCTCACTTAAAATCTCGGTCTCAAAAACGCTGTATCAAAAACATCTTTAGAAATCTTAAAAGATCTCGCTCTAAAGAACGCGGCTCTGAATTTGACGTCAAAGATTGGAAAGAGTTTGAGAGAACGTTGAGAAGAAAATGCTAATAGGCCTATCAGACTTTTCTCCATTTTTATCCATGTTTCTGGCTATATTTCATACTTGAAAGTCTTATCTTTCTCAACATCCATTCTGACAACTGCACGAGTTTGAAATTGGACCACCCTGAAATTCTATTGTTTCGGAAAGGTTAAAATCAAGCCTCGCTAATTCAGCATCCATATTCATAGTGGGAAAATTGGTTGGAGCAACAATGTCTGACTAAGATCATTTTATGTATTTCTGTAAGGCGCATATTTGAAATAATATAACGCATGCATTTAAATGTGAATGTTTTAAGTGCATTTTTTTGCGTAAAATTCTGTTGAATAGAACCTCCCAATACCATTTAATTAAACCTTTCCCAAACGACAAAATTTTAGGGTGGTCCAAATTGAAAGATCATACAGACGACAATTTCAAGTGAATAAAATTTATAATATTGGTGTATTTTTGAATGAAAATCATTGTGAAAAATGAAGAAATTGCTTGTCACAAGCAATTTCTTTATTTCCCACGATGTTTTTCATGGTCATTTTCATGTGTGGAGTCAAAAAGAATCATTGTGTGGTAATGGGTTATTCAATATTACCGTTATCTTGAGCTCTGCTACCATTTTAAAGAAACCAATACAGACGGGCGCGGTTTCTAAATTTCATTTTAAGTGCATTTTCTGTCTGCAAGCAGTTGTAAAATGTACATTTATTGTCGATTTTGTTTTGTAATAAGTACTAACTATGTTGGCATAGACTGTGATTAAAACATGCTCCATAAAATTAATAGAGTTTTAACATCTAGATAAAAGCGTATGAAAATAGCTTTGGGAGAAACTGTGCAATTAATGCCATGATTGCAAACAGATAATACTAAAAATTGAGATTTGGGAAAGGGGCCTTTTTGGAATTTGAAGTCAACATGATCAGCATATACATACGCACAGTCTGATCAAGATATATTTTCTCCCCCGGTAGCCTGTAGCATATCGTCGCTTTTCTGCAAAAACCTCGTATCTGCAGCTTGTTTTAAGCTGCAGACACCAGGTTTTTGCTGAAAAGCAGCGATACGTAAGACTGCAGCATGAACTATGATCAGATAATGATAAGACACAAGCTGAGCCGAAACCATCGCATTCTCAAATACTACAAGGGCTCATTTTTGCAGATCCCCATTAAATTATTTTGAGTCCTCATCTACGGACTAACGTTTTTGTCATGCATGGATTCTTTCCAGTGCTCATGACATTTTTAATATGATGTTTTTCTCATCCTCATGAATTTGTTTGAATATCTCCTAACCCTTGTCCCGCCGAGACGTGATTACGGATTCGACAGGTAGCATAAAAAATGATCAGCTTACAGATTAGTACTCTCCTTGCACCAGCCACACGTTACACATTATATACTGAACCAGAAAAGAACCTTTCGCCAAGTTTTAATAGTATTTGAACTAAACGACTTTCGACGAATGGTATCGGTGAGCTCTGCTTGGAGGGTAACAGATTAGTGCAGTATGAACCTATTCTACACTTTCTGCGACACCAGTGGCTTCATTGAAACGTGCATAGAATGGCGATGAATTTTGTGCTAGGTTTGTCGTTATGCTTTGATGAACCGTCGGTGTTGTTAAACAATCTCGTAACTACGGCTTGAATCAAGCCGTAGTTACGAGATTTTATAACAATACCATCGAAATAGTTTTTTTGTTTGTCCGAATTTACGTCGCGGGTAACTGGATAAATTCGTTCCTTATTCGGCGGTAGTTTCTTTTTTGGTTCAGTAAATTAATGTACAATACATAATAGAAAAATAAGACAAAAGAAGAAAATGCTGACTATAAGCATTTCATTCTTTTATCTCAATATTTTCACACAAAAAATCTGTTAGGGACGTACGAAACAGGTTTTGTTTTGGAAAGGGTTCAAACTGCGGTTACGTGGTTTTTGAAGCAACATGATAATGTACAATTTTCTGACAAATGAGAAGACATATGTATCGTTTATTACGATAATAATAGTATGGTAGATATAATAACTACTTTGGTATTGAAGAACTACATCAATTTTGTGACGATGGAAATGATACAATGGAAATGAAGATAATGTATAATATGATAATCGTCGTTGTTGTTGTTGTTGTTGTTGTTGTTGTTGTTGTTGTTGTTGTTGTTGTTGTTGTTGTTGTTGTTGTTGTTGTTGTTGTTGTTGTTGTTGTTGATAACAGCGATAACGATGTCGTTACCAATTACGTTTGTAAACCTAGTAAGATATGAAAACATTTTTTTGTTTGTGAGTTCCAATAATAGTTAAAATGTTAAACTATGAAGAATTCAAAACAAGAATACGGTTATCATTATTCAAAAGTCACTTTCGATCTCGTTAAATGACGAACTTACATTCGACCTTGACCTTAAGCGCGGATCCAGTACTATATTCTTTCAAGGGATGGGGTCTTAGTAGTCAAATTGCATGGAAACTATCATACAAAATCGTCATAGTAACCAATTTTTTGACAAATTTGAGGACAAGTCTGAGTCCCCTACCCCAAATCCATCCCCACCTAACCAAAACCTTTGGGTCTTTTTACTTTAGAATGCCTTTGATATAAAGGTTTTCCTTTGGCACTTTTCGTCATAAAAACACATTCGGAAAACGCATGAAACTGGGTCTTTGTAAATCATCGGACTAGAATCTGAAAGACATGTCCCTTATTGCATTCCAGACAATTATCAGAAATATCAGCTAGTGTGGAAAGACAGTTGAACTAGGGTCCATGCATCTTCGCAAGCCAAGGGTTCTACCTCCACTTTGTTCCTTACGAACGTTCGTAAGGAACAAAGTGGAGGTAGAACCCTTGGCTTGCGAAGATGGTGTCTATGCTGCTCACTTGTTACTGATACGGGTGATGAGGAAACTAATATGGAACAACATAGGTACAGATCAGACTGAGTCTATACTAAGACTGGTCAGGAGACTGCTTAAAAGCGCAGGCTGATCAGGATTTACTTTGGACTAAGTTTCGTAACAATCATTTTCAATATCATTCCCTAAGTTACAGATGTGTCATCTTTATATCATAGTCAGGTCTTAATATTATAGCACAAGCCATGTTTATAAAAATGAACATATGTAAACAACACAATATCGAACTCCAAACCAGCTCAGTTTTGCATGTGATGGTTCGAATCTTGCAGGTGTATTACACCTGCACGATTCGAACCAACACATGTAAATTTGTTTAAGGTAAAGCCTGGGTAATAAGTTACGGAACGAAATCTGTATGGTGCGAATCGACGATTTTATTTACGATTCTAAAACGAGTTTAAAGGGAAGTAATTTTCATTGCTCTCAAATTATGAATTTTTGACTTTCGTTGGGTTTTTTGCCGACTCTTCATACAATTAAGAAATATTTTCACAAAAATTATTTAAAATATTCCCCGGAAATCTGAGCATGCTCAGTTATCTCCGTTGATACGAAAACAGACGATATTGCATCTATCGGTACTTAAAAAATGCTCGGACTTACGGACGTCACGGAATAAATCAAAATATAACGATTATACCAGAAGCACATTACCCAGGCCTTACCTTAAATTAAGACAGCTTTCCTCTTGTTTACAACATGCTTAAAATTTGTAAACATGTGCCGTAATATCGTGGCCGGACCATAGTGTCTTAAATTTCTCGTTAAATATCCTTTTTATTGACAGAGATCATAGGATCTTATATAGGATATTTCAGAATGAAGAAAATTAAAGTGACATTTCATATTTATTTTACATAAATTTTACTTTTATTTTTATCTGAAAGAGCATATTTTCAGATGAAAATTCTGATAATTTCGAGCCAAAATATTGCACCGTTTACGAAAAAATATGTATTTTTGTGTTGAAATTAAACAAATTGTTGTGGACAACAGTTCAGATTTGTATGGAATTGGTCATATCTATTTCCACTTTAAAGGTGTGTTTTTCGTTTATCACCAACAACTTAAAAAAACTGATTGCAATTATGCTCATTTAGAATAACCAATCTTGGCATCAAGACATACTTAAAAAAATTGAAATGAGAATGAAATGTCCATTTAAACTCAAAGGATAAATGAAAGTACTAATTGCGGATGCATCACACGCATATAATGTTTGTACTGATCTAACGAATTATCAAACCGCATTAACGCAGCCACTTCAAACCGGAAAACGGCACAGCTTGCAAAATTGTGTGGGAAACGATGGGCATAGAACACTTTCCTAAATTAGCACCAGTTTTGTCGGCTTTAACCCGTTACCACACAATGACTCTTTTTCTCTCTCCACAAATTAATGGCCATGGAAAGCATCGTGGAAAATGAACAAATTGCTTGTGACAAGCAATTTCTTCATTTCCCACAATGATTTCCCTACAAAAATACCTAGAAAATAAAAAACCCATTTACTTGAAATCGTCGTCTGCAGGATCCTTCAATTCGGGTCGCCCTAAAATTTTGCTGTTTGGGAAAGAGTTAAAGTGAAAAACTTGTTAAAACATTGAGGTAAAATGGGGATAGATTTGGTTTGCCTTAATATTTCGTCGCTTTTCTACGAAATTCTCGTATCTGCAGCTTGTTTTAAGCTACAGATACGAGGTTTTCGCAGAAAAGCAGCGATTTTCTGTTCCATATTATAAACTAATTGTATGTTTATTAACAACCACGTTTGTCTTTTGCAACAGCTTTCAATTCAGTTTTAGCATCTAATTTGTTGTCGTTTGGTACAAGATGCACGGAATAGACGACCGGGAACAGAAGGAAATGAGCGCTTTAACCCATTACCAAACGACACAATTTTGGGGTAGTCCAACTTGAAAGAAGTTGCAGACGACATTTCAATGTGATGAAATTTCGAAATTTTATAGCTTTTTTGGTTAGAAAACATTGTGGGAAATGAAGAAATTGCTTGTCACAAGCAATTTTTGTATTTGCCACAATGTTTCTAAAGCCATTATTTTGTAGTGAGTCAAAAAGAGTCATTGTGTGGTAATGGGTTAACACTTTAACCCATTACCAACGACACAAAGTTTGGGTTAGCCAAGTTTCAAAGCTTGCTGCAGACGACACTTTGGATGTTGATGAAACTGGATAAATTTGTGTATTTTATAAGCCAGGAAAACATTTATGCAAAAGGAGAACATGCTGATTATCAGCATTTTCTTCTTTTGCATCATTGTTTCCCAAGCCCTTTCTGTCAGGGCCGTCAAAACAAGGTATTATTAGAGAAATGGTGAACCCTTTCCTAGCCAGAATGGTAGACATGTCTTAAGTCATATATTGCAGACAACCGAAGTATTGTTACAAAAGCAGTAAGTTCGACGGAAACAACATTTTAAATTTACAAGGAAAGGGCGAATAAATAAATGCTGGTTTTCAGCATTTCGTCTTTTTTTTCTGACAACGTTTTTAATGGTTTCGAGGATTAAGGCTTGACAACCTGAGATTGTTTAGGAAAAGGTTTTGAACGAGTTCGTAATAATTACTCATAATAATTTTCAAAAGGGCAGATGCATTTCCCTTTACATGTTTATCTCTGTCGAGCGATCAAAATTGTAGCCCATTTATCGTAATTACAGTTGATTAAAACGCAGCTTTCCGTAAATTTTCATACGTGACCCCTATCATAAAAATATTAAAAAACGAGCAATTTGCAAGGAGTGAAAAGATATCGACTCTCATGCCCATAGGAACGGGGGGGGGGACAAAGTTGACCAAAAATGTCGAATTTTCCTTATTTTACACTGAAAATTTGGGCAAAATCAGATTTAGCCCCCCAATATTCAGACACACGGGCTTGAGCCCACCCAATATGAAATTGCTTCCTACGGATCTGACTCTAGTCGGTCTGCATGTTTAAAATCTTAAAAAAAAGAACAAACAGAAAATGAAACAAAACAAACAACAAACAAACAAAACCGCCTGGTCTTGTGGTCAACAAGATTTCTTTCTTTTCGCTATTCTTATAGACTACCGGTAGTTTCAAACATTTCACAGAATACTTAAGACAATACAATGTAGTTTGAAAAATAAGTCCTAAGTCACAAGTTGCATCACAAGCCTTTTACAAGCAACCTTTTTCGCGGAAATAAAAAAGGTTAAAATGCAACGAGAAACAACAATGTACAAGTAGCTTTTCTACATTTACTTTACGTAAACAAATATTTTACCTTTTATTAGGTTTTATCCTGTTGTAAGGCGGACGTTTAATGATGCACAGTTCATGAGTGTCAGCCGGATCAGTTATGTTTTCATTAAAGGGGAACTACGATGAAAAGTAATTACCAAACTTGGCAGATTTAATACTTTCCGAAACAAAACCATGATTTGATGTCCCCAATGGAAAAGGATCGGGAAACGTTGAGGCTAAAGAAGAACATACAGATAACCAATATTTTCTCCGTTTGTCTCAATATTTCAGTGCAGAATTGTGCGTATTTGTTATCATGATACATTTGTATCTGAAACAAACTTCACATCTGGAACAGTTTTTTGTATTTGGGAAAAGGTTAACCCTTTCCCAAACAAGACCTGGTTTTGACGTCCCTAAAAGAAAAGGCTTGGGAAAACATTGAAACAAAAGAAGAAACTGCTGATACATGTAACCAGCAGTTTCTCCTTTTGTCTCAATATTTTCTATGCCATATTTTACACAAATTATAAACTTTGATAACTTACATTTTGTCATTTGTGGCAGTTTTTGAGGAGGATCACCGGAATATTTTGTCGTTTGAGAAAGGGTTAATTGAATTCTGAAAAGTAGTAATGTTGATCCAAATGTCAAGAAAATAAAGAAAAGTAAAAAAAACAACATCAAAGAAATGTGTGCGTTTTCTACACTCATTGACATTTATGTGTGTACATACAAAATATATGCATAGTTTACATTTTATCAGTGTCCTGTAGCTTTTATCCCCCTTTAACCCTCTCCCAAAGAAGACCTGGTTTTCACGTCCCAAAAAGAATATGCTTGGGAAAACATTGAGACAAAAGAAGAAACTGCTGATAATCAGCAGTTTCTTCTTTTGTCTCAATATTTTCAATGCACTATTGTATACTTGTTATGTCTTTATCAACATCCATTTTGTCGTCTGTTGCGACTTTCAAATTGGACTACCCCAAAATTGTGTCGTCTGGTAATGGGTTAATTCAAACGTTACCTGAAGCACAACTCTATCAATTTCTCTGATTCCATTAAAGGGGAAATGCGTCGAAAAATATACTCCAATAACTTGTATCCATTCACCAGACGAGTATTTTCATACCGTCTGATAAAACCGAGTAAAAGCATTTTCTTTTTTATTAAACTATTTTTAAAGACCCTTCTGTTTTAGATAGCATTTATATGCCTAGTCTTTTAGTTTAGTGTGGCATTATTGTTTTCATCAGGAAATATATCCTTCTTGACAAAAATGCCTGACTTCGCCCCTGGTTGCCGTTTTTAGATAAGCAGTATGCGTAATACGTGTATTTATTTCTTTTTTCAGTATTAATACAATAAAAAAATCTTGCAATGAATCATGTACTCATGTACTTTTATCATTTTTGAAAGTCATGAATACTAAATATTGCCCACCGATATTTTTTCGGTGACGTGGAACCTCGGACTTACTGATATATTTCATGAACATTTTATATGTTAGAAAATATTCTACAATCTGCAATTGTGCAATGACAAAAAGATTTGTTTGCTGAACGAAATTTCATACACACGTGGTATATTTATATTTTACAGAATCAATAAAACTAAAAAAACGAGAGCAACTCCAGTCGAAAAAGCGATTAAGTTAACACCGCTTCAAGATTGTCCGATATAAAATTCATCCGGAAATGGTAGTACTTAAAACGTAGATAGGATCTAACTATACCAACATCGGAAGCGCAAGCTGGTTTTATATGCACATTTCATTTTAATTTTCAAATAGCATAATTATATATCTACTTTTTATTTAAACGAGTAACTCATTTTACACCAGATTACAAAAATACTTTGCTATACAGATGCAAGACTTGACACTCATTATTACAGCTTTGACAAACTAGAACTACTGCTAATGTTAAAGTTAACATCAGGCCCCGTACCTATCTGAGTTGTAAGATGTTGGACGTTGAAATATCTTACCTTTGTGCATGCTAACATTATAATGCAATAGAATTAATCTGGTCGTTTACATGTATGATATTGGCATTGTTTTCTCAATGTATTCAACTAGCAGACGTTGTCGACGAGCTTATTAAGCTTTCTTGGCTTCTATAATTCTAGTGAACTAAACCATGTAAACGTATACAATCATTTCTTTCATCTGTTCTATTCTAACGTATACACGACGGGGGATCAAAACTTTCAGAAAATGGTCAATAATTTTTTTAATAGGCCTAAATTACCAATTTGAATTCGATTTGAAGCAGATAAGATGGGAAACGTCAGAAATTAGATGGATGTGGTAGATATTTTAAAAATCAACAGTTTCAACTGAATAAATGGTTATTGATGGCCGTCCGAAATTTTGTTTAGTCGCCAATAACTTGTTCATCAGCTGATATTCAATGGACCATTTCGCATTCAGCATATCCCTGGTGTTTTTTCGCCTTCTGTATTTCAAGCCTTTTTCAAATCGGTCATATATTAGCAGAATTACTGAAAGATATGAGCCGGGATCTGGAAAAACGTCCCTTATAGCATTTTTAACAATCAAGTTTGAAGATCAGTCTGTTGTAAAATGCAGTCCAATATGCATCCATGGTGCTCTCTATAAGTTACTACAGGTCACGAAGATGCTATTAGAGAACAACATGGATCCTGATCAGACTGTGCGTATGCACAGGCTGATCTGGATCTATAGGCTGATCTGGATCTATGTTTGGCTCAAAAGCCTTAAGGGACCTTTTTCCAGATCCTGGCTCATATCTAAGTTATTATTGTGTCACTACATATTGTTATGCCAACTGAACTACATGATTGCACTTAATCAAGGTTTTCTTTTGTAATAAGATCCATCTAGTTCATTTTTTCAGTAATTGACTTCAAAAGAAAATAATTCGGTCCACTAAATTCATTTATGAACTTCATAATGTGCACACATAAACAGACATTTTTCATTGTTCGTGGGGACGTCTGAATAATTATGGTATTCAATAATCGAGCAAATTCTATACATATTTAATCAAGGATACGGGGAAAAGTGTCCTTGTGGCAATTGGGGTAGACATTGATCAAGATCACTCGAGTATACACAGTCTGATCAATATCTAAAGCCTCTCTTACAACCGGTCGTACGTGCTCCTGCGTGCGGTCTGCGTCTAAAACGTACGCATAGTCGTGCGATGCACGCACGTGCAATGTACGTTTTTGGTGGACGCAACCTCGACGCAGACTGCACATAGGAGAGAATTAACCGAACAATTCTTTAGCCCCTCTTACAGTCCGTCTCGCGTCCTTATAAATCGTGCGTTTAAGACGCACGATTTATAAAAAACGCACGACGGGTTGTAAGAGAGGCTTTAAATAGTCACTGAAATAATGCAATTTTATATCATACTATAATTTGAGCAACGTTTGTCCGTTTGTCTGTTTGTTCCCCTACTCCTCCCAGGTCCTTGGGCCGATCTTCACCAAACTTGGAGGGAAGGTGGAGGGCAATTTTATATCATACTATAATTTGAGCAACGTTTGTCCGTTTGTCTGTTTGTTCCCCTACTCCTTCCAGGTCCTTGGGCCGATCTTCACCAAACTTGGAAGGAAGGTGGAGGGCGGCTCCGGATATAGCTTGAGGGGTTCATTTTTTGAAAGGTCAAGGTCATCGAGGTCAAAGGTCAAATTTATGTTTTTACGGGTTACGGGTATCGTTTTTACGGGTTACGGGACGGGATTGCTTACGGGTTACGGGACGGGATTAGGTGGAGGGCAGCCCCGGGTTACGGGACGGGATTAGGTGGAGGGCAGCCCCGGATAGGTCAAGGTCATCGAGGTCAAAGGTCAAATTTCGAGACGGGTAAAATTGCTAGTATATGTAAATGGCGCAGTTTAACCTTTGTTGTCATATTTTACACATGGGGGTTGCTTCCTGATTATAGTACAATCATAGGGTAAGGAGGGGCAAAACGCCCAGGTGGGGTCAAACGCCCACCCCTATTATTTCGTCACTCATTATGTCAATTGATATTTGTCTTGATTTTACACTTAAAGTATTCTTTTAGAAAGATGCCCATGAAATTTTCACATCTAAACGTCATTCAATTATCAGTATGCGAATGATTGTTTATTTTGCATATGTTTGATCTAATATTTGGGTAATGGGTTTTCTTGTGTATCTTATTTCAGTCCGAGTATTCAATCAACCAAAATGCATTTTACATTTATATGTCCAATTGGTCGCCTACACAAAAAGATAAAAAGAAAAAATATCAACTATTTTTTTTTCTCTGGCCAAATTAAATCACCCACCCCCTTTGGGGCAAAACGCCTATGCTGCTTTGGGGCAAAACGCCCAGACTGGGCGTTTTGCCCCTTCCAAGGGCTAAATAGTGGGCGTTTTGCCCCTTGTATGGATAAGTAGGTATTCAGAAGTACTAAATTTTTCCTTTAAACTCAAAGAATGACTAAGGTTGGTACATATGACGAAATCCATTTACATTTCGTTGTCTACAAAAGAAAAACTGGCAAAAAAGACCGACTTTTCGCGAATATATCAAACTTTTATGTCACCTGATGGATCCATGTGGGGCAAAACGCCCATGAAACGTCGATTTTGTATTAAAATGAGACAATAAGACCATTTAATCTACTTTAAAGGGGCCTTATAAAGAACATAACATCAGTATGTTTTAATTTGACTGATATGAAGAT
Source organism: Fragum sueziense (assembly GCA_963680895.1). NCBI lineage: Eukaryota > Metazoa > Mollusca > Bivalvia > Cardiida > Cardiidae > Fragum > Fragum sueziense. The sequence continues at coordinate 26,340,979 of OY804603.1, forward strand.
GCTGCAGACAAAGGCCAGTAACACGTAACCACTTTTATAGACAAGTAAATTATGCCCAAATCTAGCCTTTACGCTTGATAAAAAATGTTGAAAATATGATAAAACCCATCCAAAATATATTTTTCCTAGTATATTAATTACAAACTAACGATGTTCCTATTTTCCCCCAGATATTTTCAAAATATTTTTTTTATTTTTCATGTGGGGCATAAAGCCCAGTGGTGGGCTTCATGCCCCACCCCCAAAGGCGTTTTGCCCCGAGGGTGGGGCAAGAAGGCCAAATTTCGAGAAAAATTGTTTTAACGACAGTCATTTTTTATATCAAATGACAAAGCTGTTTTGTGTATAGACATTTGGGACAAAGGGCAAAGTTTAATTTCACGTTGAAACATTTACATAATACTTTGTTTGTTTTGTGCTACAGCGCTCTTTCCTTAAGGGGGGCGTTTTGCCCCTCCTTACCCTACATGTGTTCTTGTAATCTTTATATCTGCGCGCTCTAAGACTTTTAGTGCATCTTTGGTGTATGTTAGGATATTTGCGAAATGGTCATGTGTCCGGCATAAAAGTCAGTTTCAGGTCAAATAAATAAAGAAGTAGATTCTTTATTGCTACTTAGCAACTCTCAGAGAAAGGAATGGTTTGAAATAGTCATCCCCTAATGAGATTCACGCGACGTCGGAATTTTTAGTGCGACGTCATTTAAAACACTCGCCACATAACCGATCCTATTCGGGTGACATCGTAAGAATTCGGCGGCGGTGGAAAGTTCCGCCGCCGCATGTTTACGACGTCTACCTAATAATTCCGACGTCGCGTTAAGGTCTTTAGGGATAGCCAACCATAAGATCAGCCCAAGATTCGTGGTGCTCTAAATCGTTAGGGATCTTTTTTCGTGACCCTCGGCTAATTTCTATGGCCTATTTCTTGAAGGTCATTGGTGTCTACCCATTGTTAGTTTTCTAAAAACCTTTATGTACTGAAAATTGATATCATAATACAGGGTGTCTCATAGTATCTGTTACCATTACAAATAAATATAAATCATTGCTTTTACCTACAATACATTATATAAATATTAAACATGTGTTTAAAAGGTCGTGCAAAAATTAAGGGAAAATATTGACGTCATGACGTCTTTTTTAATCGGCACATACTCGAAGTTGTCACTCTGCGTGATCAAATATTTGATCAAATACTTGAGCAAGTATTTATCAATAATAGTCATCAGATCTATGAAAAAATATATCCTGATGATGAAAACTCAACACAGTTGCTTGGAATAATCTGACCCTGTCTGAAAAAAATTATATCATTCGCACAATTTAGCAGTATGGGCAGCCTTAAGTCCATCAGTAATAACCGAACCATTCTTTTTTAAGGACGAAAGTTATGACATTGAGACAATTTTATATAGAGTGCATTATCTGCATGAAATAAAGAAGACATATCATTCAAAGCGAAAGACTGCAAATTTAATATCCTTTGACTCCGACAGCATGGTGCTACGCCCCACACTTCCAGGGAAGTTACTGCATGGCATATGGTGGGACACAATGAGTTTCATACAGGTCCGATAATGTATGGCTCCCAAAGCCCTAGTCCGCTTGATCTTTTCTTTGATAAGCCTGAAAGCTAGAGCATGTACGTATAATCATGTCGCAATATCCATAGATGAATTTAAATAGCACGGTATTGTGAAAAACGGAATATTTCATTAAACATATTATACAATCCTGTCATTCCAAATTTTAAGAAACAGTTTGACGTCATTTTGCAACATTATTACATTATTGTCAGTCTGTATGTATATATTTTTCGTGTTAGTCCATTTTCTAGATACTAGCTTGACTAAGCAACGCCGTGTAAATTTCTCAGACAAAAGACGGACCGTGACTTTTATTTGTTTGATCCAACTATTTAGTTTGATCTAACTCTAGAGAACTCATCTAAGAAAATGGAAAAGCAAAATGTCTCAACAATCATTCATCAGACTTATGGGGGTTTGTCTTTTAAATGTACAGTACTATCATATTTCGTTTTATTTTTTTCCCGCTATGGCTACGAGCTATCTATTTTTTTTTCTTGAAATAGTAATGTTTCTCGACTGAATAAGTTTCATACAAATCTTGGTATGCATATTTGAAAAGGACAAAAGCGTCAAAAAGCATTGACTAAGGTTATACGTGCAGGGCATGCGCGCATGCTATCTTATTCCAAAATGGTCTGCCAAGCTCAATAAGCTGCTGTGGCCCTTCTACGACTTGTAATGCCGCTCCAACAACAAAAGCTCACTCGAAAAGAAACGTGATTATAGCTCACGACAAATGGCCTGGCAGAACAGCCCATGCTAGTCGATGGGTATGCTAAGTCAGGTCATTTATTGTGAGCTTTACCATCTGTGTAATAGGTAAAAACCGATTGTCCCTTTAAAACCCATTAAAGTATTTTTCAAAGCCAATTCATTATTGGTATAGATGCTTAAAACTGCGTAATTGTGCGTACATCTGCAAACAGTAACTTTGATATAAACAGTGCTACAGATAAGAGGGGGTAACTGATTCTCAAACTGCAATACATACATTTCGTTTATTTTTCATCAACCCCCATGTTGTAGGTACACGTAAAAATCGTCCAACCGAGATGATTCAAATAGAACCACAGCACAGGGTTTGAATTTGAAATAAGAAATTTAGAATGTCTTCACCATCGCTTATTTTAAATGTGTTTCTCTGATCTAAATGCATGCACATTCGCACTCGAAGATAAACAAAATTCCTTTACAATTTATCTATTGGTAAGTGTAGTACTTAACCGACATTCATAAGTTATATAAAGTGCAATATGATGACTCTTTTTGTAATTAATTTTGGCTTTATTTTAAGCAATAATTTGCAATGTTTACGGGCAAAACTTACACGTGAACAAAAATAAAATAACTTTCGTTTTCGACGAAAACAAAACTGACATGGTTCGAGCCTAAATATTTTTTATCAAAATTATTGTTTTAGCATCGACGCGTTCTTTGTACGCCATAATGTGTAATGTAACATTTTCTTAAGGGGGAATGCTCCAGTTTCCTAGATTTTTTCCCAATGATAGAATTTATTTATATTTTGTATGTTGAAATTACATGTTATTACCATTTGAAAAAAAAAATAAAAATAGATGGTCAGCGATCTTGTTTTAATTTTATAGGCATTCGTATCACATACCCCTGCATCGAAAAAATGCACAATTTCTTGCACCTGTCCAGGGTAACTAAAATGCTAATAAAATGCTGTATATTCATCATTTAGTACCGAAAACGGATTTAATGTAACGTCTTACATTTATAAGAACAGAAACCCCAAAATATTTGCTATTATAAACGCGTAAATGTATTAAACAGCATGCTCACGAGTTCGGTTAGATCAACGAAGCTGGAGTGTTTTATGTCAAAAGTTGCATATATTTGGAAATATTTCAAGTTCTACATAATCGAATTTGATAAAACTCCCTCATTGTATTAAGCAACATGTCCTGGTAATAATTCAAAAAGAAAATGTATAGGAACAGAACAGAACAGCGAACTTATTAGTGAATTACAGCAATTTTCATCAGCTACAAATGAAAAAAATGACGAAAAACAGTGGTAACTGCATACATACTTACGACTGTCTTGCTCTAAATAATCGATTTCCAGCTTGAGGAAATCAGTTTCGCACAATAAATACGCTTTTTACCATCGAAAATGGTAAATTATATTGACGTGTTATATTATTGAAAATATGGTGACGAAACATATATGGTACGAAACGTTTAATTTTCTACAGTAATGACCGAGTGTTCCGAAAAACTGGAGCATCCCCCCTTAAGCGAGACCTTTTGTCATTCCAGAAAGAAGGATGTAATTATACATTTTTTTGCATTTGGGGCAGAAAATCATTGTGGAAAATCAAGAAATTGCTTGTCACAAGTAATTTCTTCGTTTTGCACGACGTTTTCAAAAGCCTTTACCCTGATGGGCTTCAAAAGGTGTCAATGCGTGGTAATGGGTTAAGATTTACCGATTGTCTGAAAATAGGAATCAAGTATCAATAATTTATTGTTGAAAACAATGAACATGCAACCGATGAGAAAAATGTTTGAAATTGCCATAAAATATTTATATAGAGCCGTTCAGCAATGGCGCGTGATAATTTACGTTGCTTAACCCATTACCAGACGGCAAAATTTTAGACTATTCCAAATTCAAAGACGATGCAGACGACAATTTCAAGTGAATATAATTTGATAGTTTTGGTCTTTTGTGGTAGGAAACATTGTGGGAAATGAAGAAATTGCTTGTCACAAGCGATTTCTTCATTTTCCATAACGGTTTCCAAAGCCATTATCTTGTGGGGATTCAAAAAGAGTCACTCTGTGGTAATGGGTTAACTCTGTGATCAAGACCCATGTTTCTCTAACAATAAGATAACGATACGGTTCCTGATCAGACTGTGCGTCATAAGCAGGTTGATCTGGATCCATGTTGGTCTCAAATGACATAAAAGACACTTTTCCGTATCCAGGGGCCCGTTTTGCTAAACGAACGTACGATTATTTTTTGCGTAATTACTTGTAACAACAAACCTGATTGGCCTAATCCGATTTTTCGTGCAATCAGATGCCTTGTTACACAGTTTACACAAAAATATGATCGAAAGTTCGTTAGTAAAACGGGGCCCAAGTTCAAATGTTTTACCGTGTAAAGGGTTGAAAAGTCGTTTCACTTTCACGAACTGGTTGAATTTCTCCTTTCCATTCAATATTTTCTGCTTTGACGTGCACAATTTCTACGTTTAACATCAGCATCAGCTTTTAAATTAGAGCAGAAAATGCCGTTTAGGAAAGGGCGGGTGCATGACAAAGCAATTTAGTAACTCTGTTGTTTCTTATCTTTGTTGTTTTCTGTTTGTTTGCTTCTATAATGATCACTATGTATTGTCAATTTACGTTACTTTTCCCCCATGACGTTAGATCAAAGCCAAAATGATATGTTAAGTTATTTTTAGGCTTGAACATTAATATTTCATGTTAATTAGTATTTACCTGACCGATTTCTTTGTGCGTTTTCGTTCATATTTATCATCAAAATAAATACTTAACGCTAATTTGAACGAGGTGGTACATGTACCAGTATCTCGTCGACTTTCAACAAAAACACGTAACTACAGCTTTAAACAAGCTGTAGTTACGTGGTTTTTGTTGAAAATCAGCGCAGAGGAGCAGCTGGTTGCTCATACTAGCTGGTATATTTTAACTGCAGATGCAAAATGAATTTGAATCCTATTTACACAGTCAATTGATGCGTTGCAAAAAGTATACCAGTAAACCCTATGTACTCAATTAAACGTTTCCAAAACGACACATTTGTATGGTGACCTCGGCTAATACGAAAAGCTTCTATAGACGACGAAATTCATATCTAAAGAAAGCATGTGTCTACAAAATATCACAGAAAAGATGAGATAAAAGGAGAAAATTATGATATTTCGCCCTTTACTTATTTTAACTACATTTTTAAGCATTTTCTATTATGTAAATAAAGAAATGATTTTGTACATTATTGCACAAAGACCAATGAGTTAAAGGGGGGGATTCTAATTATCAGCAGTTTCTTCTTTTGTTTCGATGATTTCGCATTTTTTTTCTGTGAGGGTCGTCATTACAAGGTCTTGTTTGTTAAGGGCTAAATTGGAATCAGTTTTAGTTTGTGACTGGCGCTTGCAAATAAGCATCTGCCTAATGTTCTTTGTTTGAATCATGGGCTAGAAGCGTTAACCATTTCTCAACGACAATTTTGTTTTAGACTGATCCCTATTTTGATACATTTTCAGTAATAGGGAGAAGAGGAAAACGTGATGATAACAAGCATTTCTTTTCCCTCAATGTGCTCCAAATCCATAATAATATCAAAATGCCATCAAAGTCGAAGATTATTTTGGGAAAGGATTAATGAGTATTGTAATCGATAATCGATGAACAGATGATAGATAATACAAAAAAAGCGAGAGCAATAAATTATTGAAAATTAATCAAACCCTTTATCGCTAAAATTGACTTAGTTCACACAATCTTTGTTCGAATTGTGTCAGTGATTCAGTCAAAATTTTAAAATAATAGGAACACGAATCCCCTGTTTGTATGCTCGAACCCACTCACAGAAATCCTGGATCCGCCGCTATGTATCTATGTGCGCATTGTCACTTGTGCCAAAACCTGCTATGACGTATTAAAGCGTCGTAATTTGTTCCTTAACCCTTTCCCAAACAGCATAATTTAAGGCAGGTCCAATTCGAAAGCTGCTGTAGACGACAAAATCAATGTTGATTATGACAGGTTTTGTGTTGGAAATTGCCCAGAAAATATTGAGACAAAAGGAGAAACTGCTGGTTATCAGCAGTTTCTTCTTTTGTCTCAATGTTTTCCCATGTCAATACTATTAGAGACGTCAAAACCAGGTCTTGTTTGGGAAAGGGTTAATAAATAATCGCCAAATTGTTTTAAAACTGTTTATTATGTTAATATTTTAGAATTATGTATTTCTACTTTCAATAATTCTAAGCATGTGTGTGAGAGTGTAAGAGAGAGTGAGTGTTAGTGTGTTTTTGGGAATGAGTGAGAAGAAAGAGAGAGAGAAAGAGATAAAGATGAATATGTGTGTATATAGAGAAAGTACCTGTCTTCTTATGAATGTGCAATAAGATAGTCACATAAAATTATATATTTTATGTTGTAATTTTATCCATTTGTATAAATATACAAATGTAAAAATGCATATATATGAACGAAACTTTAATAAACTATTAAAAATTGTCACAATATCTACAGGTAGATAACTTCATATCAAGGAAGTCTGTTCCTAATTAGATTCGCGCGAAATCGGAAATATCCGGGCGACGTCGAAAATATTCGGCGGTGGAACTTTCCACCGCCGAATATTTACGACCGCGCCCGAATAGATAACGACGACGATCGAAAAAATCCGATGTTTTAGGAAAATCAACATGACCATATTATGGGTATACTACCTAAACATTGAATGGTTAAAAAAAGAGATTTGATGCAGAGAAAGGACATTCGCAAGCAATTGTTCGTAAGGTACCAAATCGTCGTACACTTTTTGGCATGTAAAGCAGCCGCAGTGAAACCACTAAACAAAGGCGAACTTGACAAAATTGTAGTATCAGTCAATGAAATGCCGAAAATGGGAAATAGTCTTTCACCGTTGTCCTCTAAGCCCGTAAGAAGCAATTTCATAATGGGTGGGCTGAAGCCCATGTGTCTGAATATTGGGGGACTAAATTGGATTTCCCCTAAATTTTCAGTGTAAAGTGATGAAAATTCGGCATTTTTGCCCAACTTTGGGGGCTAAGCCCCATAGCCCTCTCCCACAGATCGCACGGGCCTGTCCTCTGCATTAAAAAAATGGAACATCTTTTTTCTTCATACCAAACCTCGATAGCTAGATCTATCTATACCACGGTGTATAATCACGTGACTTAGACTTTTCGATAGTCTTCAATATCTTTTTTAATACTTGACCAATTTGAATTCGGTTTGAAGCAGAGAAGATAGGAAAATGCCAGGAATAAGCCGGACGTGTTGGATTTTTGAAAAATCAACTCATAAAAAAGTAATTCAAGATAACCCAAAATTTTGGTTTATCTTCAATAACTTTTTTATCGGTTGATTTTTCAAAACTCAACCACGTCCATCTAATGCGTGACGTCTGTCCACATTCTCTGCTTCAAGCTTAATTCAAATCGGTCCCGTATTCACAAAGTTATTGAAGATATTCAGTAATTATTGCATCACGTGATTATCCACCGTGTACACGCCATATAGAGACAACGCAGATGTGGTCGGTAAATTCTGGAGAAAGCCTTACTTTAACCCTTTCCCAAACGACAAAATATTAGGTTTTTCCAATTAAAAGGATGCTGCAGGCAACAAAATGGATGTTGATAAAGGCAGGATTTGTGTAAAATATAGTATGGAAAATATTGAGACAAAAGGAGAAATTGCTGATTATCAGCAATTTCTCCTTTTGTCTCGATGTTTTCCGAAGTCTACTACAGACGTGAAAACCATGTCTTGTTTGGGAAAGGGTTAAAACGGCATGTAAAGGAAGATACTCGTTTTATACTTCAGTTTAGTTGAACGAGTCAATTTATAAAACGTGGCCAGTGGGTCAGACGTCAGTGACGTAAAATACGTTTACTGACAAGTTTACGTGACATCGTATTTTTCACGGTGTACATAAACGTTTTAACGTTTCATACTTTCCCAAACGAAAGTTTTGACCTGTCAAATTTCAACGACATTGCTGACAACAAAATTAATGTGATGAAAAGCATTATGAAGGGCATGATACTCAGAGAAGGAAAGGCAGAAAATCATAAGCATGGCATTGCTTTCGGTTCCCTTAATGCTTTCCAAATTATTGTCTAACTGAACTTGTCAATTCCAAGTTTTTTTAACATTTGTCCTGAAGATGCCTTAATTGTTATAGAAGTCGATCAGTTCGCATATACATGTGCACGAGTGGGGAGTATGGGGAGGGGGTACCGGTATTTCGCATTCAATGGAAAAAGGCCTTAACATAATGCCAAAGTTGGCTTGGATGTATTTATTTTGTTCTCTAAATTTGTTGATAAAATGCGACATTTTGATGTTGTGGCATTCAGTCGATCATTAGATATTAAACTCGTGCAACTTCGGGCTTCATCTGCGGCAATGGAAATTTACGATGTTATATTCTCGTCAATTTCTGGGCGTCATTCGTGACAACGGAAATTAACGAGGGATATCCTCGTTAATTTAGCCTACCTTACCATGGATGACGCCTGAAGTTGCACAAAGTGTTTGGTATCAAATGATGGATAGAATTATCATACTTTAAGGGCTTATCGCAAGCACTTAAAGCATGGCATGCGTTTAGCTCAGCAGAACAACTATCGTAATTGTAATTGTTTCATCAAGCGCTACTATGAATCAATGATCGTAATAGAGATGTGATAATCAATAGTTGACCTGCCATGCTTAAGGGGGAATGCTCCAGTTTTTCGGAACACTCGGACATTACTGTAGTAAATTACCAATATGTTTCGCTACCAGATTTTCAATAATATAACACATCATTACAATTTACCATTTTCGATGGTAAAAGTGTATTTATTATGCGAAACTGATTTTCTCAAGATGGAAATCGATTATTTAGAGCAAGACAGTCGTAAGTGTGTATGCAGTTACCACTGTTTTGCGTCATTTCATTCATGTGTAGCTGATTAAAATTGCCGTAATTTACTAATAAGTGCGCTGACCTATACATTTTCTTTTTGAATTATTATCAGGACATGTTGCTTAATACAATGAGGGAGTTTTATCAAATTATATTATGTAGAACTTGAAATATTTCCAAAAATATGCAAATTTTGACATAAAGCACTCCAGCTTCGTTGATCTAACCGAACACGTGAACATGCTGTTTTATACATTTACGCATTTAAAATAGCACATATTTTAGGTTTTCTGTTCGTATTAAATGTAAGACGTTACTTTAAATCCGTTTTCGGGACTAAATGATGAATATACAGCTTTTTATTAGCATTTTAGTGACCTTGGACAGGTGCAAGAAATTGTGCATTTTTTCGATGTAGGGGTATGTGATACGAATGCCAATAAAATTCAAACAAGATCGCTGACCACACATTTTTACTTTATTTTTCAAATGGTAATAACATGTAATTTCAACATACAAAATATAAATAAATTCTATCATTGGGAAAATATTTAGGAAACTGGAGCATTCCCCCTTAAAAGGTCATTCTGGTAACTTTGAAAAGTATCGACCTTTGCTAAATTAGACTAGCTGCGCCGACTGACTGGGACCCCAACTTTTCCCTCTATGGTAATTAGGCTATCTGGATCTGAAGTGTTTCTCTACCTTACTACAGTATAATAATTGATACGTTTCTAAATGAACGGGTTTGATTGGAGTTATAAACTTGATTTAGCGTTCGAGTCCTGATTGACGCCAGCTAAGTGCTGTCTGTTTCTCGACTTATCCCAGAAGGTCCTTTTTATCACGACGGGTCAGACAGAATCGATTGATTAGAAATTTAGTACTTATCATCTAAAATGTTTTGTCGTAACTGCAGCTTAAAACCAGCTGCAGTTAAGACGATTGCTTTGTTGAAAAGTGACGAAATACATTAGGCCCACTGCCAGGAGAAAGTCGGTCTTAAGTCAAAGACGCGCCATCCCCCTGACAGCCAGTCAGCTCTTCCTGGTAACTCGATTGATTGATTGTAGTTTAACGCCTCTTTCAATGGTTATGGTCATACCGCGGCGGTTGGAGTACCTACCCATGGATTCCTGTCGTTTCTCATAGGCCTACCAGTATTACCACAAAATGCTTACCGGGCCTTACTGACAGTCTTTGATCATGCGTATACATGTGTTTTAGAAATTCGCATTTCTTCGTTGAATTGGTACTTTGGTTTCTAAGGCTTCGGGTTTACAACGTTTCTGTCGAATGAGCTATAACCGTTGGATCTGTAGTGTCAGACCCAATGATGACTATTCGACAGAGGCATTGTGTGTTACGCCTTTGGATCACAGAAGTCTCTTGATCACCAAGTTACGCGCAAGACGTCTCGGGTAGTTGCCTATGAACGTTTGTGACATGTAACCTGTCTTCTTACATTAACTCAGGCTGAGAAATGTGGATCGGCGAACCGGTAGCCAGAGGCCGTAGAAGACTATTTATAAGACCTGTCCAGGGCGATTTAGTTGTGCGGTAAAATGAAATCGTCGATAGTAGATCAAAACATCGTAATTCCAGCTTTTGCAAGCTGTATTTACGAGGTACTGACCCCCTTTATTACGAAATGTGCTCATTTAGGGGAGACAACTAATACATCCGTCTCTTCTGTACAGGAGAGATTATCGAAAATTACTAAAATACCATCGGCTAGAGCACATACCCAAATATAAATGTATGCCTAATATATTCAGATTGCTTTGACGCCCCGAAATACAACTAAAGTCACATAAAAATCGGTAAAACCGATCGATATGTCGCCGATTTCACCTTTTCTTTGGCTGATAAGAAGAAATAAGCGATAATTATTCTAACTGTGGTATATGTTTTGTATAGTGATCTGTACGTCTGTCAAACAGTCTGGTTGCGGGTGTTTATCTTTGTTCTGCGATTAAGTCCATCCCTACCCGAGGCGACGTCGGAATTATTCGGGTGATGTCGTTAAACATTCGGCGGTGGAACATTCCACCGTCGAATATTTACGACGTCGCCCGAATAGGTTCGTGTATACGTAACGAATATTTAATTACGGCGTCGCATGAAAAATTCCGACAATGTGCGAATCTCATTCGGGTAGACTACCTTAATCAGGCGGTATGCATGACATCGGACGAGACCCGGTCTAGCAACAGTAAACCATCGAAGTTTGAGCGAGATGTCAAAGACATGTCTCCCATATTAGAAGGCAGATCGAGACACTGAGCCATACACGTCGGCGCCATGATGTAATTGTCGTCTGAAACATCTTTGAATTTGGACCACACTGAAATTTTGGTATCTGGTAATGGGTTAAAAGTTGATAATTCTAAAATTAGTCTATGTTTTTGGAGGGGTACGGACAAAAGCCCACTGGATATAAGCCCACTGGACAAAGGCCCATTCCTTATTATAACCATTCGATTAATACAATTGATGGGAAAATGTCTTTTTTCGTAATTCATTTCTTACGATAACATTTATACTTTGTTGATTACTTATATTCATTTTATTAATTCTATTCATTTAATTATAGCAAAATGATTCAAAATACAAAGCCAATTTTATCATAGGCCTAGCCTACTCGATCGATTTTCATTATTTCTTTGGTTTTAATACATCAAGGTGTCTATGAATTAATCTAACAATAAATAATGTACATAAAAACAATCAAAATATTAATTATGATTAAAATAAACCTAATATAGGCCTGTTAATACGTAGGCCTATATAAGGAGTGGGCTTTTGTCCAGTGGGCTATAAATGTCCAGTGGGCTTAAATTGTCCTACCCTCGTTTAGGAAAGGGATAAGCTTATTAACCCGTTCCCAAATAAGACCGGTTTTTTACATCCCTGTAAGAATTCTAATGGCTTTGGAAAATATTGAGGCAAAAGAAGAAAATGCTGATCATAATCAGCATTTTCTTCTTTTGCCTCAATATTTTCAGCGCTAGATTGTACACAAATCGTAATCTAGAGCTATTATCATCGATTTTGTTGTCTACAGAAGCTTTTGAAATTGAGAACCCTCAAATATTGCATTTGTGAAAAGGTAGATCTAAATAACCTACGAAAAGAAGAAGAAGAAGAAGAAGAAGAAGAAGAAGAAGAAGAAGAAGAAGAAGAAGAAGAAGAAGAAGAAGAAGAAGAAGAAGAAGAAGAAGAAGAAGAAGAAGAAGAAGAAGAAGAAGAAGAAGAAGAAGAAGAAGAAGAAGAAGAAGAAGAAGAAGAAGAAGAAGAAGAAGAAGAAGAAGAAGAAGACGCGCAGTCTAAGTAAGGGTTTTCCCGATGTTGTTCCGAAGATAACCGAAAGCAGTCGGTATGGAGGTGTGTCAAAATTATCCAATCAATGGGCTAGGAAGGTAAATGTAAACAAGTAGGCCACGTTCAAAGTCCAAAACACTGTCGGCGAGTTCAGGCTGTTGTAATCGAAGTGAAGCAAATCTAAGGTATGATTTTTATTGATTGATACATTTAGATTTTGAGAGTGCTTTTTTGTCTTCGAATCTTTTCCTGACACGTTGCAAGTCGATGTATGATTACAATTTACAAAAGTCGGGCCTTACGTCATGCAGTCGCGATGGCATTCACGAATGGCAACAAAAAGCCCGATTAATTTTCATCATTAATTATTGAACTAATTGATATATTTAACAGATGAAGCTGAAACTTAAAGTTAATAATCCATGATTTTCAGGATTACGACAAGCTCGTTTAGAAAAAAATAAGCAAGAAAACCATTTTGCTATTCATGAGGGGAACCAGTAAAACCGGCCCCTCGTGAAACCGGCCTCCGGTTAAACCGGCCCCAAAACGGTAAAACCGGCCCCTAAAAATAGTTAAACCGGCCCCTACATTCAGAAAAACGGTAAAACCGGCCCCCAAAACGGTAAAACCGGCCCCAAAAATGGTAAAACCGGCCCCACTTCATTTGAAATGACTGTGACATAGATCATGTTTGATGAAAATGTATTTGTTTATTTGACTTTTTCTTTCTACGAAGTTATATTTATGTAATTGATGTTGTGTATTTTATTAGTTTTTGTTGTTTAAATTTGATTTTAATGCATTATAAATGATTAAGATATGAAATATCATATGTATTGTTGGATTGGATACTTTGTAAATAAGCAACTGTAATGAAAAAGCAAATATTAAATGATCAAACGGTGAAAATAATTACTTGTTTGTCTTGTTTTTAACACCTGGCTTTAAATATCATCTTTCGGACAGTAGTAAGTTTGTAATTAAGTGAATTATGAAATTAAAGGCATGTGCCAATCAATTACCTGTACAAGCCTTTAGTGTCTTTAAGCAGAGACATAGAATACATAATATGTTTATTTATGTCTCTGCTTTAAGTTAATTAGTTTATCAATATAATAAAGTTTAATGCCTTTAAATTAATCAGTTTATCAACATATTTTTAATTTCAAACTGTTGAAGCATCAATCAGATTTAAAGCATTCTTGTGACGCAATTACATTATTGAGTTATAACATGGATGCCTTATATACCACACTAAAAAACGGGTTCTGTATATAAAATGATTACAAGCACGTGCACATAAATATTATGGGAAAATATGAACATGCTTGCTAAAAGCAATTCTTCATTTTCCTATAATATTTTCTACTCACAACACGTAAATGACCGATTAGCATTCGCATCCTTTCATATTAGAGCAGTCTAAAACTGCATTTTTCCCTCCTTTATTCTTTTTCAGGACGAGAAATGATGAATAATACCCCCATTTTGTTCGGAAAACATTATGACAAAAAAGAGAGTGCCAAATAACATTTTCTTGGCTTGCCTTAATATTTTCTTTCCTAAATTGTTCACAATTCGATCATTGTCAAAATCAATTTTGTCGTCTGCAGAACATTCTCAAATTTGAATAATCCATATTTACACCGTAGGTTATTGAGTAAATAATTCATGCCTGATTAAATATTGTAAAAAAAGAAAAATACAGAATTTGTTTACAACAAACATTTTCTCTAAGAACGGTCAAAATTTATCTGTTAATTTTCGTTATGATATTGAGATATAATCTATAATTAAATATTTTATAAACCTACATGAATATCGTATTTCTTCACCCTTTTCCTAATGACGCCCTACAAGATAAATACTTTCGGAAAACTGTGGAAAAATGAAGAATTTGTTTTTGAAAACCAAAATCTTCTTTGCCCACAATGTTTTCTACCAATAGCTACTAAAACGTATGAATATGTCGTCTGCACTTGGACCCTTCTATTTTTTGTTGTTTAATGGTTAATGAAATATTTATCATTCCCGTTCTAATAAATAATGAACAACAACAACAGCTACTACTACTACAGTGGCGGATCCAGGATTTTTGTGAGGGGGTTCGTTTTTACAAAAAGGGGGGTTCGTTTTTTAAGTATTACACAATTTTGACTGAATTTCTGCATGAAAATGAAATAATCGGGCTACAGAGGGGGGTTCGTTTGAACCCCCCGAACCCCCTCTGGATCCGCCACTGTACTAATAATAATAATTAAACAAACAAACAGAAATATCAAAACGGTTATACATGAATTTCATTATCAGGCCTGTAATCGTTATTGTTGTTTTGGGGCCGGTTTTTGGGGCCGGTTTTACCGATACAAAATCGATAATGGGGCCGGTTTTACCGATTTGGGGCCGGTTTTACCGGGGGCCGGTTTTACGTGGGGCCGGTTTCACAGTAAAGCTTCATGAGAATTCAGTCTGTTCGGGGTCATAAAATATAACGAAATTCTACCCTATATTTTTATTTTTTGTAACTTAACATTTCCGCTCCTACTTTGAGGATAAATGTCATGTTCTCTGGTGTCATGGGATCTAATACAAATCAGGCATATATTACTGTATAATCTGTTTTGTAGCATGACAGCTTAGCCCTGGACAAACGAAGGGTCTTGGGTAAAGGGTTTGTTTACCTAAACAGATAATAGTTTATCAACAAGTCTGGTCTAGAAGTCAGACAACACCAGACTTCTCCCTTTACCCCTCAAAATGTTCTTTGCTGTCTGGAAATAAATTGGCATAAAAGATTTTTAAATTGAAACCTTTCAATTTATATCAACCTGTCTTTATATACTTTTGTTCTTTAGAAAGGGATATGTTACAGTTCAAATATGAATTAACTCTTTCCCAAACGGCAAAATTTTAGGGTAATCCACTTAAAAAAGTGCCACAAATTAGAAAATGTATGCTTTTAAAGATAGAATTTGTGTAAAATATGGCATAGAAAATATTGAGACAAAAGGAGAAACTGCTGGTTATCAGCAGTTTCTTCTTTTGTATCAATGTTTTCCCAAGCCTTTTCTATTAGGGACATCAATACCAGGTCTTGTTTGGGAAAGGGTTAAGTGTTTACATGTCAAAAAGTCAGCATTTGACAGTCACTGTAAGGTTAATTACTTGTTTATTAATCATTCCCTTAACAGTAAAATTGTAGGGTTCTTTAGCAGATGACGAAATGCATTTTGATAATAATGGTTTTGTCCTGGGGGTGGGGATATTGACCTGGGAGGGGGTGTCCCAGGATTTTGTCTGTACCCCGATAACAGTATCACTTTTAAAACAATGTAGTATAGAAAACATTGAGATCAATGGAGAAAATGCTGATTTACAGCATTTTCTTCTTTTGTCTCAATGTTTTCCCTTAGAAGCCTTTTTAAGACATCAAAACCAGGTCCTTTTTTGGAAAGGGTTAATCATTTGTAACTAATTTTGCATTCATTGAAACTAAAGATTGGGCACTTTTCTCCTTTTTCTTTTAACTTTTCTTCATTATTTAATGAGAATTATGTTTCCATCCAATTTTTAGCTCGACTTTTCGAAGAAAATGAGAGCTTATACTGTCACCCGGGCGTCGGCGTTGCAACAAAGGTTTAAGTTTTTTCAAACATCAATAACTTCCATACTATCAAACGGATTCAACCCAAACTTGGAATACTTATTCACCATCACACCCTCTACCTTACTATCAGGACCCAGGACCCTGGTTCCACTTTATTTGGAGTTATGCCCCCTCTATACTAAGCAACTTAGAAAGTCGAGCGCACTGTCTTCGGACAGCTCTTGTTTATGTCATGTGTGACTCCTTTGAATTCCGAAAAATAATTCATGAGAAAGGGTTCAAGAGATATTTAAAAGTTAATTACAATGTCTTTATCTAGATCTATACACATGTATTATGATAAAGTATCCTTCACCAACATAACAATATTTTAGATAATGTCCAAATGAACCCTTTCCCAAACAAGACCTGGTTTTGACATCCCTAATAGATTAGGTTTGGGAAAACATTGAAACAAAAGAAGAAACTGCTGATAACCAGCAGTTTCTCCTTTTGTCTCAATATTTTCTGTGCCATATTTTACACAAATCATGTCTTTATTATCATGAATTTTGACGTCTGCAGCAACTTTCAAATTGGATCACCCTAAAGTTTTGTCGTTTGGGAAAGGGTTAAAAGGATCAAGAAGTTTGGTCTTTGCAGAATGCAAATGGCAATTTGATGAATTAATGTTCTGCCACAAATTAACAGGTAATTTGACTGTGACAATGCAGTAAAGTAAACTATTAGGGAAAGAGGTGCATGCTGCTTACCTGCATTTTTTCCCATTCCCTCTATGTTTTCTAAGTGCTTCTGACTGTTCATTGGCCCACACATTCCATTAGAGTACTCAGGTGCAGTTTCCAGGTTCAGAAATTGAATTGATAAAGAATGAGAACAAGTATAAGATGAAAGAACTTGATTTCTAATCAATGTACAAATCATAACAGTAACATAGATATCAAACTATAATTATTTACAGTTGTCGCCACATCGTATGGCACATGTTTATGTTTTCTTTAACGTTCAATTACATTTGTACAAAACATAAACATTGTGCCATACGATGTGGCGACAACTATAGTTGGTTGGAGAACAAAACCTCATAACTCTAGCAGTTATGAGGTTTTGATGTTCCACTAACAATTCGCATAAAAATTGTGTGATAAAGGGATAAAACCGGATTCTTTTGTCAAGCATAACTGGATAAATAAAAGAAGATAATCTGTTTGTTGCTCATGATCAATCAACCAAAAAATGGATCCTGTTTGTTATATTTTTGTTTACCCAGATCCAAACAACAAAATTTATTACTGTTCCCTTTCGAAAAGTGTTTCAGAGGACAATTTCAAGTTGATGAAATTTTAAAAATCTTTCAATTTTGGATCAGGAAACATTGTGGAAAATGAAAAAATTGCTTGTTACAAGCAATTACAAGTTATTACACTTTTTTCTTTCCCCTTCAAAATCTCCCAAAACGAGATACAAGGTTTTGCATTTACAACAACGATACATGTACATTATTAGGCTGGTCCAAATATAATAGAGTTTGAGATGACAAACTTATTATTAATTCTTATAGATAATCTCAATGTTTAAACGTAGAAAACCATGCAGGAAAAGGTTGGGTCATGACAGGAGTCGCTGTTTGTGATTGTGATAATTTACTGTAAATAAGACCTGGTTTTGACGGCCCTAGTACAAAAAGGTTGGGAAAACATTGAGGCAAAAGAAGAAAATGCTGATCATCAGCATTTTCTCCTATAGCCTCAGTATTTTTTCTGTGCTTTATAGTAGACAAATTATAGTCAAATACATGTACTATATAAGTATGTTTATCAATAGTCGGACTGTCCTTTTATTGTACACAACAGCTTTCAGTTTTATCCACTATCAATTATTTCGCTGTTTGGGAAAGGGTTATTTAAATTTATTTATAGACATAAAGATGTTTTGTACATTTCAGACCTAGATCAAGATGCCAGTTTTTCCAACTTACCTAACTGCGGAGCAGGAAAAGGAACTGCGCGATATTGCCAATGCCATTGTGGCTAAAGGAAAAGGAATTTTGGCTGCAGATGAATCTACAGGTTTGTTTGATCCTTTTTCAAATATTCCGGATTGATTCTTGGCTGTGGCAAACATCCTTTCTGACAAAATTGTCTCCCACCAATGGCAGTGTTCTCCCCAGCCTAATAAGCTGTATCAGCCCCACTACAGCTTCATGTAAATCTATGTATTGCCCCTACAGCTTCATAATTACCCCTACAGCTTAATTTCTTCAAATGGTCACCAAATAGAGACATTAAGAGGCACTTCATGTCAAAAACTTATAAATAATGCATTATAATCAATCAAAATGTAATAATTCTTTATAAAAACATTATGAGAAAAGAAGAAATTGCTCAAATTGAGCAATTTCTTCTTTTCCCATTATGTTTTTATTCATGAACACAATGATTTTCAAGGTTTACCAATACTTATAATTTGCCACTACGGCTTCAAATTATTCTGAGGAGAACCCTGAATGGTTTTATACTCATTGACTTGATAATGTGGGTGAGCAGCTAGAGACTGGCGGTAAGGACTTCTGGTGTGAGAAGCAACAGGAATGCATGGTTAGGTGCCTCAGCTGCTGTGATATGATGCAGATGAAAGAGGTGATATACCCCAAATAATAAAACTTTTTTTAAAAATTACTGTTATGAGCTAGATTGGTTCAAATTGAAATTAATCAGACATGCAAAAATATTATTATAATACTTATGTGGACAGAAATTACCAGACCATTTAAGTTTCACTCATACAGTTAACGTTATCATCCTGAAGCCCTTTCCCAAACTGCACAATTTTTGGGTGCTCTAATTCAAAAGTGCTACACAGATGATATAATGGACATAAATACGATTGGCATTCATGTAAGTTATTAGAACAGAAAATGTGGAGGCAACAGAAAAAAATTCTGGTATCAGCAAAGCTGTATTTTCTCCTTTTGTCTCAATTTTTCCCCAAGTTATGTCTGTTAGGAACTTTGTCTTGTTTTTTGTAAGAGTTTATAATAGGGGGCATGCATGGTGATGCATGACCAACAATCAATAATGGTATGAATCATTCCAGGAACAATTGGAAAGCGATTTGCTGGTATCGGTGTAGAAAATACGGAAGAAAACAGACGAAGATATAGGGAACTACTTTTTTCTTCTGATAAATGTGTAGCAGAGAACATCAGCGGAGTTATACTCTTCCATGAAACACTCTACCAGAAAGCCTCCGATGGAACACCATTTGTTAAGGTTGAACTCTTTTGCATTTTTCTGATTTTTTTTACCCTTTCCTCAACAAAAAATGTGTGCTTAACCCTTTCCCAAACAAGACCTGGTTTTGAAGTCAGAAAAGTCAGGGAGAACATTGAGACAAAAGAAGAAACTGCTAATATCCTACAGTTTCTCCTTTTGCCTCAATAGTTTCCATGCTCTTTTTACACAAATCTTTTCTTTATCAACAACTGTTTTGTTGTTTGCATTGGTTTTCAAATGGATCCATCTAAGATTTGGCTGTTTAGGAAAGGGTTAACAGCATGTAATCCAGGGGATTGTAGATGACAAAAACAGAATGATACCGAAAGCAGAAAATTTGTATGCTATATTATAGCATGACAAACATAGAGGAACTTCCGAAGAGAAAAGGCTGATTGAAAGCCCAAAATTAGCCAATGCTGTTTAACAATTGACTACATTTCGAAAATAACATATAATTTCAGCATTTACTCTAGCAATGTGCTATTAGTTGTGATGAGCCTTTTGAAAATTATTGAGAGAAAGAAGGAAATGCTTACCAGATTTTTTAAGTACAAAAAAACAACAGCAAGAAAAGTGTAAAGGACAATGATTAATTTTGTATACATTATTTGCATAAAATCCATTTAAGGTATACAACCCATCATTAAAAACACCACTTTCTAGCCATGGGACATGCATCAAATTACACACACTTGTAAATATACTCCAAGTTAGTTGATTCACTATGCCGGATTTCAAGATTATGCTTCAAGAAGAAAATATCTTTTTACTCTATATTCTTATGCAAGGGAGGTAATTTATAACATTTTTGTCAAATATTTCCATAATTATGCATTAATTCAAAATTCTAAACCGTTGAAAATGCTTATGTTTGTATTTGGAATGGAAATACAGTGTATAACACAGTTTGGGATTTACTGGTACTTTTCAAATTTGTCCTCTGGCTGTTTGGTGCTAATGATGGGTTGTATACATTAAACTACAATTTTGATCGCATCTGACAACTTCTCTTGTTATGTTTAGGTATTACAAGATAAGAACATCATCCCTGGAATCAAGGTAGACAAAGGTATTGTACCACTAGCAGGAACAGACGGGGAATCAACAACTCAGGGTAGATATCTTTATAATTTTGTAACTAACTGCTTCTTGATTACCAAGCTTAAGATTTGACACAACTTTCCACTGCTCAAATTTGAAAGCCTCTGCAGGCTACAAAATCGATTTTGATGATTATAGGACTTGTGGATTAAATGTTACAAAAATATTGAAGAACATAAAGAAAATGCTGGTTATAATGAGCATTTTCTTCTTCTATCTTCTTTTGTTTCAATGTTTCTCCACACTATTTCTAATAGGGACATCCAAATCAGGTTTTGTTTTGGATAGATTTAATGTCACATTTTCATTTCTTGGTGTTTTTATGTAAGATACGTTTTATATACAAAAATTGTCAAAATATGTCAAGGTTTTGCTAAATTTCCCATGAAGTTATTGGCATTCAACACAAGGCTTGTTTTGTATGCAAACCATCTGTCACTTTGTGTACAGTATTAATTATTAACCCTTTCCCAAACAGCAAAATCTTACGGTGATCCTATTGCAAAGCTGCTGTAGACAGCAAAGAGATAGTTTATAAAGATTGGATTTGTGTACGATTTAGCATTAGAAAATATTGAGGCAAAAGGAGAAAATGCTGATCATCAGCATTTTCTTATTTTGTCTCAATGTTTTCCAAAGCATTTTCTGTTAGGGATGTCAATACCAGTACTTGATTGGGAAAAGCTTGCTTTACTACAGACTCTAAGATCTACTTCTAAACCAGCACTGCATGCTTCTTTCATTTTCCACAATACTTTAAATTGTTTTTGTATTTTTTACCAACACAAATTACAGGTTTGGATGGGCTAGCAGAAAGATGCGCACAGTACAAAAAAGATGGTGCACAGTTTGCCAAGTGGAGATGTGTATTAAAGGTTGGAGATCAGACACCCTCATACCAATCCATGTTTGAAAATGGGAATGTACTTGCTAGATATGCTAGCATTTGTCAACAGGTATGACTTTTGTAATGTTAGTTAACCTTTTCCTAAACAGCAATTAATTAAACAGTACCAATTTCAAAGCTTTTGCAGACTTCAATATAATTGATGTCAAAATGTAGAAAATGTCCAAGCTTTAGCATATAAACCTTTTAAGGAAAAGGAGAAAATGCTGAACATCAGCAATTTCTCCTTTTTCTGCAAGGTTTTCTAAACCCTTATCCAATAGGGATGTTTAAATGATTAATCAATGTTTGTGCACAGTTTGGGAATAGGAGATGTGTGTTAACCCTTTCCCAAACAGCAAAATTTTCGGGTGATCCACTGCAAAAACTGCCACAAATGACAAAATGGATGTTATTATAGATACAATTTTTGTAAAATATGGGATAGAAAAATTTGAGACAAAAGGAGAAACTGCTGGTTATCAGCAGTTTCTTCTTTTGTCTCAATGTTTTCCCAAGTCAGTCCAATAAGGGACGTCAAAAGCACGTCTTGTTTGGGAAAGGGTTAAAGATTGGAGATCAGACACCTTCGTATCAGTCTATGTTTGAAAATGGGAATGTACTGGCCAGATATGCTAGTATTTGTCAACAGGTAGGACTTTACCAGACAACAAAATGTTGGACTTGTCCAAATTCAAAGATATTACAAATTACAATTTTGAATGAAGAAATTTACATCTTTTGGTCATTCTAGGTTGAAAACATTGTGGGATATCAAGAAATTGCTTATCGTAAGCATTTTCTTCATTTCTATAATGTTTACCAAAGCATTTATCTTTAGAGGCATCAAAAAGGATTGTGGCAATAGGTTAAGAAATAAACAAACATAGGAATTTGATAACCTTATCACATTGTATTAGACCATAAAACAGAGTCAAAACAAGACTTTTACTAATACCCTGTAATGCGCTGGAAATTATTGCATATATGAACAGAGCTACAGGCATCTGGGGGTGATGGCTTTTCAAAATGCAAAATTTTAATTTATTGTTTGTTAATCAAACACTATATTGTGTGTACTTATTAGAATCATCTTATCAATATGATTCAAATTAGAACCCACAACATATTGTTTGGAATTGAAATTACAAACTATAGAATGTCTTCAATCCCACTTATTTGTAGCCCTGATATATGAAAAAAAAAGATATTTTTTTTTCAAAAACAGCACAAAATCTGTTACATGTATGTAAATAATATTTCAGTCAAAGCAAACATGTTTTGTTGAATTTATCAATTTTGTAATATATTTTAGAATGGGCTGGTACCCATCGTAGAACCTGAAGTTTTGTGTGACGGGGACCATGACCTGGAAACAGCACAAAAAGTTACAGAACAGGTAAGAGTTGATTTACACAACCACTGTAATCCTTTCCCAAACTTGACCTGGTTTTGACGTCCCTTATAGAAATGGCTTGGGAAAACATTGAGAAAAAAGAAGAAACTGCTGATAACCAGCAGTTTCTCCTTTTGTCTCAATATTTTCTATGCCATATTTTACACAAATTCTATCTTTAGTAACTTCCATTTTGTCATTTGTGGCTGTTTCTGAAGCAGATCACCCTAGAATTTTGTTGTTTGGGAAAGGGTTAACCTTTCCCAAACTTGACCTGCATGATACAAAGATCCCGGGAGAACATTAACCCATTACCAAACAACAAAATTTTAGCCTAGTCCAAACTCATAGATGTTGCAGACTTCAATTTCCATTGAACAAATTTTAACATTTTGTGGTCTTTCTTGGTAAAAAAACATTGTGGGAAATGAAGAAATTGCTTTTTACAAGCAATTTCTTCATTTTCCGCAATGTTTTCCAAAGCTTTTATTTGTTGGGGGTCCAAATGCGTCAATATGTGGGAAAGGCTGATAAGGAAAAGTAATGTTGGCTGATGAAAATATTTCCAAAAGGTCACAGATGAAAGGTCACAATTTGTCATTTTACTGACCATACATTTTACATAGATTTCGATAATTCTTCATTACATTTTGTCTTTATTTGTTAACCCATTACCACACAGTGATTCCCTTTGACTCCCTTAAAGCAAAGGGCATGGGAAAACATTGTGTAAAATGAAGAAATTGCTTGTGATAAGCAATTTCTTTATTTCCCACAATGTTTTCCCTTCAAAAAGATAAAAAAATTAAAATTTCACTCACTTGAAATTGTTGTCTGCAGCATCTTTGAATTTAGACCTGTCTAAAGTTTTGCCGTTTGGGAAAGGGTTAAATGTTTGCTGTGTTGTTGCTGTAGGTACTTCAGGATCTTATAAAATATTTTCTAGTGTTTCATAGAAATAATAGCTATAAATTTTGTGCTAAAATTATAATTGTTCAGCCGATTTTTAGCTCGACTTTTCGAAGAAAATGAGAGCTTATACTGTCGCCTGGGCGTAGGCGTTGGCGTCATCGTTGCAACAAAGGTTAAAGTTTTTTCAAACATCAATAACTTCCATACTATCAAAGGGATTCAACCCAAACTTGGAATACTTATTCACCATCACACCCTTTACCTTACTACCAGGGCCCATGACCCTTACTCCACTATATTTGGAGTTATGCCCCCTTTATACTAAGCAACTTAGAAAGTCGAGTGCGCTGTTTTCGGACAGCTCTTGTTTTTATATATCATTGGTGTTGTTATGATATCTCGTAACTATTGCTTCAATCAAGCTGAGGTTTTAGAATTACGCTGGCATTATTATATTGATTTGTCTGAAATTATGTAATGGTTTACAGGACAAAATCTTTTACTATTCCGTCTTTCTTTTAAGGTTTTGGCATTCACATACAAGGCTCTCAGTGACCACCATGTTTATTTGGAAGGAACTTTGTTAAAGCCCAACATGGTGACTGCAGGACAAAGTTGTACAAAGAAGTATACTCATGAACAAAACGCTCAGGCTACTGTAGCAGCATTGAGTAGAGGAGTACCTCCAGCCATGCCAGGTAAATATTTATTAGGTCAAAATAGAGCGAACCCTGACCTTAATCTAAACTACCTGCTTGATTTGCTCCAAGAAGTATACTCATGAACAAAACGCTCAAGCTACTGTAGCAGCACTGAGTAGAGGCGTACCTCCAGCCATGCCAGGTAAATATTTTAACGATCAAATAAAAATAAAACCTGATGTATACTGGAATATGCCAATTGCAAG
This sequence comes from Fragum sueziense, assembly GCA_963680895.1. Taxonomy (NCBI): domain Eukaryota; kingdom Metazoa; phylum Mollusca; class Bivalvia; order Cardiida; family Cardiidae; genus Fragum; species Fragum sueziense. The sequence continues at coordinate 26,365,661 of OY804603.1, forward strand.
AAGCATAGAATAATGTCATCCTGCACATAATAATGTTCAGTCTGACCTTATTCTACACTATGTGATTGTTAAGAATTGTGAATGATTAGCTCCTGTCATTGGCAACAGAATTTATGGTTTGTACAAAGAAATACCGTAATTATTAGCTCACCTGAGCACGAAGTGCTCAAGGTGAGCTATTGTGGTCGCTCACCGTCCGTCGTCCGTCCGTCTGTCTGTCCGTCTGTCCGTCCATTCACAATTTCTTTAAACATCTTCTCCTCCTGAACCATTGGGCCAATATTGACCAAACTTGGCTGGATTGTTCCTTGGGTGCCCCTTAATTTTTGATTTTCCTAAAAATGTGGGCGTGGCAGGGTGGGGCTTTAAAATCCTAAGAAAATTATTTAAAAATCAACCATTGGGTCAATTTGAACCAAACTTGACAGGAATGTTCTTTGAGTGACTCTCTTCAAAATTTGTTTTCAAATTTTAAGATTAGTCAAAAAATGTGGGCGTGGCAGGGTGGGGCTTATCAGACTTACTAAGGAAGATAACCAATCAGCGAAGTTGTAAGACTTTTAGTGTTCAAGTTGTCTCCCTTAGTCCATTTTGATAAACTTGGGTTTTATCTGATCAATGATCTAGACATTCCCCAGCTTAAGTAAACAAGAGAGGATTTAATCTAGCTGTTATCAGTGTTTTGTTATCTTTTCTTTGGATTTATAATCAGACTTGCTTCTATTTTGCAACTAATAATATTCTCTTTAGCTCTTTACCAAATTATTATAAGATTAATTATTTTGCAATGAAAAAATTGCCCTATGTTGTTGATTCTTGGGAGTTTATATGGGGTGAACCCTGTTGAAAATTGGGACCTTCTCATCAATATCATGGGAAAAAGGGCCTAAAAGACAAAATCTTTGTTAGCATTGTACAGGCTTCAATTTTGGCCCAATGTTCATAAAACTTGGTCAGAATTATGCTTGTATAGTTACAGAGATGGACCCTACAGAAAATTAGAATATTCCATTGGATACCATGGGAAAAGGGGCCATACTGACAAAATCTGTGTTGGCAATTAAGAGGCCATAATGTAGGCTTAATCTTCATGAAACTTGATCAGAATATTTTTTAATTCACAAGGATGAAACTTATCAACAATCGGAATGTTCCATTTTGATATCACGGGAAAAGGGGCCTTTATGACAAAATCCTTTTTAACACTCTAGAAGCAACAGTTTTGGCCTAATCTTCATGAAACTAAAAGAATGTTTGTTTTAGTCACAAGGATAAACCCTATAAAAAATTGGAATGTTCCAGTCGATATCATGAGAAAAGGGGCCTTAATGACAAAATCCTTGTTAGCTCTCTTGAGGCAAAAATTTTGGTCTAATCCTCATGAAACTTTTGTTTGTCTAGTCACAACGATAAACTCTGGAGGAAAATAGGAATGTTCCATGGAATACCATGGGAAAAGGGGCCTTAATGACAAAATCCTTGTTAGCGCTATAGAGACATTAATTTTGGCCCAATATTCATGAAATTTAGTCAGATTATTTGTCTAGTCACAAGGATGAAGCCTATTGACAATGGGAATGTTCTGTTAGATATTGTGGGAAAAGGTGCCTCAAAGTCCTTGTTGGCAATGTAGATGCTACAATTTTTGTCCAATCTTCGTGAAACATGTTCAGAATGTTTGTCTAGTCACAAGGATAAAGACTGTTGAGAATTAGAATGTTCTTTTAGATATCACGGGACAAGGTGCAATCATTTCTCACCTTGTGAATCTCAGTTCAGGTGAGCGATTAAGGACCATCATGGTCCTCTTGTTCTGATAAACGCCCAGGCGTTTATTACAAACATGGTCGATGAAAAGGTAGGGGGTGGGCGTTTATTATAGGTATTCTAATTTTGTGAGTCAAAATTTGCAAATCAAGTGTCAATTCATTGACTCGAAGTTCAGCAAGACGAATTTACAATTTTTTGTTATAAGGACTGCAAAACACAACTTTTTCAATGAAATCCCTTCATTGCAAATATAGCAAGGGCTGGACATTCCCTTTTTCATTGCTAAATTTGGAAACGATTTTTGTTTATGACTTACATTATTCTAATCCGGAATTGGGGAAGGGCGTTAATTAGAATCACCCTTTTTCGCTAAAATTGTGGTACATATAACCAGGTATTCAGCCGAGATTTGGGGGGGATGGGCATTTATTAGAATATGGGTGTTTATTAGAATAAAAATGGTATATTCCTGGACAAATTTCTTTTGCTACTGCTGCAACATTTACTCTGCCAGGTAAATATTTCACTAATGTAAGAATGAAAACTGACACTCTTTTTTGGGGTATTTTCAAAAGCTTCTTTCATATTTTTAGACATTGTGAAAACCATGATATGTTAAAAGGGGTCTAACTGTCTTCCAAAAAGTTAGTAGGGTATTTTTGTTTCAAAAATGAATCATGACTGGATAGTTTTACATAATTCTGCAGTATGTGTTAAAACATTTGCCAATGATTTTGGGAGACTTTCGCTCTTTGAATCTATGCCATTTCTGTTTGTACCATTGATTAAAATTTTCCATGATTATAAACACTGGATTTTTTCATTTATACATATCTTTTTTTAGGTGTTGTATTTTTGTCCGGAGGTCAGTCTGAAGAAGACGCTACTCTAAACCTGAATGCTATCAACCAGTGCCCGGGACAAAAACCCTGGGCTTTGTCTTTCTCATTTGGTCGCGCACTACAAGCTCTTTGAATCTATGCCATTTCTGTTTGTACCATTGATTAAAATTTTCCATGATTATAAACACTGGATTTTTTCATTTATACATATCTTTTTTTAGGTGTTGTATTTTTGTCCGGAGGTCAGTCTGAAGAAGACGCTACTCTAAACCTGAATGCTATCAACCAGTGCCCGGGACAAAAACCCTGGGCTTTGTCTTTCTCATTTGGTCGCGCACTACAAGCCAGTGTTCTCAAGGCTTGGCAGGGAGAGGATAAAAACAAAGAAGCTGCACAGAACCAATTTATTATGAGAGCCAAGGTACTCTTCACTTCTCTTATGATTTCATTTAACCCTTTCCTAAACAAGAATTTTTTAGGATGATCCTATCTGAAAACTGCTCCAGGAGACAAAATGGATGTTGAAAATGATAGGATTTGTCTACAATATAGCATAGAAAACATTGAGACAAAAGGAGAAAATGCTGATTATCAGCATTTTCTTCTTTTGTCTCAATGTTTTTCAAAGCTTATTCCATCAGGGACCATCTTCACAAGCCAAGGATTCTACCTCCACTTTGTTCCTTACGAACGTTCGTAAGGAACAAAGTGGAGGTAGAATCCTTGGCTTGCGAAGATGATCAGGGACCTAAACCCTGGGCTTTGTCTTTCTCATTTGGTCGGGCACTACAAGCCAGCGTACTCAAAGCTTGGCAGGGAGAGGACAAAAACAAAGAAGCTGCACAGAACCAATTTATTATGAGAGCCAAGGTAATCAACACTTCTCTTATTATTTCATTTAAAGAGCTTTTAATTTAGAAGGAACATGATTAAGCTCACCAATCAGTTAATGTTAAAAGTACATCAGCCAAAGACTTGCTTTGCTTTTATTAAGGCCTCAATATAATAATCTTTCCAATTTAAAGTGCATACAATTGTTGCTGGTATTAATGATCCTTTCTCATACCATTTTGTGCCCGAAATCCTTTTTCTGCGGCAAATATCCCTTACAAAAATGTCACCCACCTATGGTTTGATATCATTAACCAATGTTGGCGAGCAGCTAGAGGGCCTCAGTTAGGGTGATGTGTTAGTACTGGTATGAGAAACAACAAGAATTCATGGTTAGGTACTCCAGCCGCCACAATATGACCATAGCAGTTGAAAACTGTGTAAAACCCCAATAAACCAAACCAGAGTCCTTTTTGCACATGCCTGAGTTTAGACTGTTATCATTCCTGATAAGTACTACTTTGTTTTAGTAAATAATTTACAGGCTGTCCAGCGTCCCTAAAATTCCTAAAAATTCCTAATTTTTTTGGACTTGGCTAAAATTCCTAAAAAAAATGATGAAAACAAGGGAATTCCTAAAAAGCCCTTTTATTTTCTTGCAATTCCTAATTTTTTACCTCACCTTAGCACCAAATGCTCAAACTAATGACAAAGGTGAGCTATTGTAATGACTCAGCTTCCATCTTGCCATGACTATGATAGAATATTCTGTGCACAAAAGCAGCACAGACTTAAAATTTCCTAAACTGTTTTCTCTAGAGCTTCAAAATTTTATATCATTGCTTTTCAACAAAAACCTTGTAATTGCAGCTTGTCTTAAGCTGCAGTTATGAGGTTTTTGCTGAATAGTAGCTATATATAGAATTGTCTTTGGCCCTCCACCAATATACATCAAATTATTCTTGTACAATGAAAACCATAGGTTTTGGGACATGAGGTTTCAAGTGCCATAGACAATATATTACATTATAACACTTTTCCGTAAAATCCATATATAGCGAAAGAAGAGCTACATCGGGTTTTATTTACAATAAAAACCCTATGTAATTATGCTTTGTGTATGCGCCAAAACGTCACGTGGCGTCAAGGTAACGTCAAATGACGTCACATAAATGACAATGCGTTTCCTACGCCGAAAACTAGTACATGGCAGAATTTTCACAAAATAACACATTTCTAATGTGCGTTTTTTTATTTAGAGTGTTATAATGGAGATAATAACAAGTTTAGCGGTCTTTATTGCGCAGTAAAAACCTCTGTGCTCTGGACTACATGTTAAGGCAAATACCTCGGCGCTGTGCGCCTCGGTTTTTACCTACACATGTAGTCCGTCGCACATCGGGTTTTATTGGCAATAAAGACCGCTAAACTTGTTATTATTTCATAAATAATAATATTTTCCTCTCAAACAATAAAGCATAGGGCTTCTTCATTACTATGCATTCAAAATTAGCACCACTAGGTATGCTGTAGCTTCACATGTTTCATGAGACAAACAGGGAAATCTTTGACAACCATCTCCTCCATGTTTGACCCAGAGCTTTGCAGTTTTGGGTGTAGTACATGTATCATATCAATTTATATCAGAATACTTCAAATTTAAATATGTATTTGAAAATCAACTCTGTGTTTGGTTCCTTAGTTTTACAAAGAGATACAGAGGGATGTATTTGGTCATCTTTCCTTCCAAAATGTTACTCCAATAGCTTTGAAATTTAATAATAATAATGTATTGTCTCATGAATCTATCCCAGATTATTATAGTTATCATTGCTGTACATTGAAAATATGCATTTTTGTGTGCTCCTGTTTATGAAAAAAGGGGAAT